>JAXGGA010000876.1:0-183218 GCA_038373865.1 Uloborus plumipes
CGGAGTGGGTGTTTCTATGATTTCTATATTAATATTACTTAATGTATACATTTTAGTGCTATTTAAAATGTCAAATGACTCTCTTAATTTAAAGTAGTTTGAGAGATGATTAATTATGTTTAAATACAGTTAGTTACAAATGCTATGATAGACACCTGATACTTCATCTTCTCCAATGCGGCGTCTTCCCGCAAAGTACATTATTTATCTTTAAACTGATTGCTTTTTTTTTCAGGCAATGAGCGAATTTGAGAAGATTAAAAGAAATCACATCAAGAAAGGTGAACTTTTTGAGGATTCAGATTTCCCCGCTACTCAAACTTCTGTCTTTTACCACCAAACACCCCCATTCCAGTTCCATTGGAAAAGACCAAAGGTTTGTTAGCAAGTTTTTTCCTTTTCGTTTAGTTGTTGATAAAAAGTTTATGCATAATGGTATTTATAGACGGTAATTTGATGTTTTAGGATTGATTTAAGTAAATTTTCTGTGAGAGTGAAATAATGGAGTACATTAAGCAAATTTTAATCTTTATAATAGAAGTAAAAAAAATTGATAGTATTTTTCTTTAACCCTCGAAGCAAAAATAATGGATGCTTTAAGTTTGATGTGTCTATCCGTGTGTCCGTAGCATGATAGCTCTTTTTGCATGTCTGTAGAATGATACTTTGACAATTCTTTGTTTGTTGGAAAAAGTATTTGATCGAGAGTGCTCTTAGCTAGGTTTTGTCTTCGCAGGATTTGTTCTTTGTGGAATCTCATCTTAGTAGCACTTTAATTTTACGGAAAATATTAATTAAAAATCATAAAAACTAGGATCTTTCGTAACTAAGGTAGTGAAAAAATTCTCGTATACTTAAAATATTAGTACCAATCGAAAGAAGAATTTTGTCTGCATTTGATTAATTTTTTTGAAAGGTTTAAGTTAGATGGAATGTGAATAATACCCCCTTTTTAGTTAATTGTAAATGAAATTCTAAGCTTTTATTTTTCGGCCTTTCGTGTTTGCTGACAATTAGAAAAATCTCAACAATTTAAAATTGTTATCTGTTGTCTATTTGTAACAGATTATATTAACATCTATTTGTAAACCAAAAAAATGCTTGTAACTGATTTTAGTAATTAAGTCTTAAAAAGGATTTTCAATTTTTCCTCTCGATTTTGCTTTTGCGATTAGCAGAACTCAAGTATTTGTAATTAGTAGTTCTTAGCTTTCCCGTGCTTTCCTATGTTATCTAGAAAAATATTAAGTGTATTTAAATTTTATACGTGTTATGATTCATAAGATTCATCTTAATATGAGGTCTTCGTTCAGGGTCGGTTTTATTTTTAAATTTTAAGTTGATATTAGTTCTTGATACTCTTTAAAAAACGTTCGTTAGCATCTAAATTGGGTTAGAGAGTATATTTAAACTCCTAAATAGCTTCTCGTATCACATTTCTCGCAATTACAATTCAGTTTTTTTTCCTCTTTTGAGTTCAAAACCCTTTTGAGAATTTTTCCTCAATGAATATCGTCGAAATAAAAATTGAGATAATTTTCAGCCTGTCTCGAATATAGGGATGAATTAAAGACATAGATGTTTAACATTTTCTATAGCTTATAGTATGGTGAAAAGTATGAATTGGGAAGTTTCCTTCACGGTTAATAGAAATAGTCCGTTACAATTTTTTAAAATATAAAAAGCATGAGAGAAATGTTTCAGTGAATATTTTGTCTTTGATGCTTAGCTGAAATAATCCTTTATTTTTTACTTATGCAATGCATATTTCTTTTTTTAAAAAATAAATTACTGTTTCGAGCAACAAGAAATGATAAGATATCACTAATAAGTACTTAAATTGCTCTTAATTTGATTTTTGCAAAAATGAGCGAAAAACTATTGGCTCCCCTCTTTTCTTGATTATAAAATGAACTTTTTCATAGAATTTAAAGCAAACAAATTTATTTCGGCGCAACAAAAAAAAAATATGCATATTTTATTCACATATGTTTTTTCTGAGAAATTCAACATATGGTACCTATCTTTTTAATACAGGGTGTCCACTCCAATCGTGGACCAATAGCTAATTTCTAAACCGTTAGAGATAAGCATAGAGTTTATTTAGGAAAAAATCTCCAAATTACGAAAGGAATTTTGAGTCTATTCAATGTTTTTCAAAAAATCAAATTTTGAAAGAGTTACGAAATTTACATTTTTATACAGCCCCCCAGTCCTATCAATCATATTTAGTAAAACATTCTTGACACTGTAACGTTTAAAACTAAAAAAAAAAAAATCACTCTTCTACCACAAAAATTGACCGAGTTATGACGTTTTGAAAAATAAAAATTTTGAAGGATTTCGCATACGGTCCCTTAAGCGATCTCTCGATGACGTCATGAAATAATGCAAAATCTTGATTTTTCAAAACGTCATAACTCGGTCAATTTTTGTGGTAGAGGAGTGATTTTTTTTTAGTTTTAAACGTTACAGTGTCAAGAATGTTTTAATAAATATGATTGATAGGACTGGGGGGCTGTATAAAAATGTAAATTTCGTAACTCTTTCAAAATTTGATTTTTTGAAAAACATTGAATAGACCAAAAATTCCTTTCATAATTTGGAGATTTTTTCCTAAATAAACTATATGCGTATCTCTAACGGTTTAGAAATTAGCTATTGGTCCACGATTGGAGTGGACACCCTGTATATAAAGGTCATTTAGCCATTCAAAAGAAAATTTTGTAAATTGGATTCAATAACATGAGAGCACTTCCATTTTGAAAGAAAGAAAAAAAGGATCGATTGCTGCATACAACAGCCTGCAGAGACTAAATATGTTAGGTCCTTTTTCCGTTGCATAAATGTTTGAAGAGCATGGACTCTACTTCTGTAAAATACCGTTATATTTTGAAGATTTCCAGAAACAGTATTTATATGATGGTATTTTCGCTCCGTAACTGACGTATCTTACGAGATACGTCCGTTACGTATTTTACAATACGTATCTTACGTGAGACGTCCGTTACGTATTTTAGAAACGTATCTAACGAGAGACGTCCGTTACGAGTTTTACGATATGTATCTTACGAGAGATGTCCGTTACGTATTTTACGCTACATATTTTATGAGAGACGTCTGTTACGTATTTTACGAGACGTATCTTGCGAGAGACGTCCATACGTATCTTACGAGAGACGTCCATTACGCATTTTACGAGACGTATCTAACGAGAGATGTTCGTTACGAATTTTACGATACGTATCTTACGAGAGACGTCCGTTACGTATTTTACGATACGTATCTTACGAGAGACGTCCATTACGTACTTTACGAAACGTATCTGATGAGAGACGTCCGTTACGAATTTTACAATATGTATTTTACGAGAGATGTCCGTTACGTATTTTACGATACATATTTTATGAGAGACGTCTGTTACGTATTTTACGAGACGTATCTTGCGAGAGACGTCCATACGTATCTTACGAGAGATGTCCATTACGTATTTTACGAAACGTATCTAACGAGCGACGTCCGTTACGAATTTTACGAGACGTAACATACGAGAGACGTTCGTTACGAATTTTACGATACGTATCTTACGAGAGACGTTCGTTACGTATTTTGCGAGACGTATCGTAGAAAAATGTAATATTTAAATATTTTTTTCTATAAATCTTCAAAATGTATTATATGGTAGCAAAGACCTTGTTCTTTATAAAGTTCGTGGAATGAAACAATTATTTAAGAATATTTTTAGTCTTTGTAAGCTGTTTTATGAAAAACTAATACATCAGTTGCAGTGAATTGCCCATTATTAAGAAAATAATAATAATTCTCTGCAAACTTGTGTTACTTGACGTTGTAATATTACTTTTCTGCACAAAGTATTTCTTTATTTACCACATGAATTAGTTGTCGTGTATAAGTTCAGTTGAGCCGAGTACAGCTAAATTAAAATACTTTTCTCTGTTTTTTTTTTATCGAAAAAAGTGGAATATTTATTTCTCTATATTCTGAATCGTCACACAAAGTGTTCCTCGTAGAAGCATCGAATCCAGTCCTTAAACCCCGAGCTATGAAAACAAACAAGAATTGTTTTCAGGATGAGGAAACTTAATTCGAAACTGCATTCATTTCGCTTAAAAATCGAGTTTATTGCACTTTAATGTAAAGCACTGCGAAATTAATTTCAAATGATGCAAGTGTATGTAAATGAGGGATGAAACGACTCCTTGAAGCGTCACCTTTCCGCGAGAACTGTGGCCTCTGGATCTTTTGACCTTCAGCTTCTTTACCACGCAAGGAACCTCCTTGATTATTCATTCATGGTAGGAAGAGCTGGGATTTGTAGCGTTTTTGACCTTGTTACCCCATTCTTTTCCATGCCATTCTTGAGGTTCTCCTTCAGGCATAAACACATTCCACGAAGGGCTTAGTTTGCATAAAAATGGCATAATTTGCATGGACGTTCTTGTCCTTTTCAATATTACATACAATTCTACTTTTATAAAAATTTATAATTGTATTGGTGTGAATTTTAATATTTTCAAGAGATTTCAAACATATACGCTAGTGGGACGAAATCTATGTTTCGGAACATCGATGTTCAAAATTAAAACGTGGATGGTATTGATTCATCACTCCAAAAAACACTGATATTTTGAAACATTGAACTTTTCACTGTACATTGGTAGACAATGAAAGAAACTCAATAATTTAAAATGTTTATCTGTTGTCAGTTTCTGTTTGCTAACAGTTAAAATACTTGTAATGGATTTAAGTACAAGGATTTTTTTAAAAAGATTTTCAAATTTCCCTCTTTATTCTGTTCTTTTCTACTTTCAAATTTTATTTGTAAGGATTATTTTTTCTTCTCCGTGTTTACCATGTCCTTTTGAAAACAATTAAATATATTTAAATTTAAAATGCTTTCTGACCACTGAAGTTTAGATTAGTATGAGGTCGGCAATCAGGGTCTTTTTTTCAAATTTTAATTTAATATTAGTACTTGTTACGAACTTTTTTCGTGGTCCCAAGCAGTTTATAAAGTCGAGTGTCAAATGTGTTATGTTTTTCTTTCTTTTTTTTTTACTAAACCCACATAACACTTTAAAAGTATCCTTGTTGCCATTTAAAGCTACAAACCGTGCATCTCTTCATCTCCAAACGTACACACGAGCGTCTTAAAAAGAGTTTATTCTTAGCTAATCAAACTTGTACCCATTGTTTTCGTCGGACCATTTTATTCCGCATTGAATTTTGTATGTGTGTGCTTTCCATTGGGCATTCTGTATCGGTTTGTATTAATGATCTAGAGAGATTGCTGAGATATGGTCACGTTTATTTGAAGACAAAAAATGGTAGGCGTTTCACTTGTATCTGTTCTCTAGCATGGTTTGTTTCACTTCTAAAACAAAAGACACAGAAAGAAATCTGGTATATTTGTATTATGTTTTTATTTGTATACCCGTAAGCTGTTTTGCTTCTTCCATGGTCCGATAAATTCTTTGTTTTAATGATAGCTATATCAGGTTCTTAAAAATTTTGTACGGCATTAAAACATTAAAATAATCTTGAAGATCGAAGTCTAAGGCATTTTTAAAGTAAAATATTAAACATACTTTTTAATTGCTTGAGCGTAAAGTAAATTATTTGATTCAACAATGAGCAAACTATTTACGACGACTTATTTCAAAGCATTATCATTTACTGAAATTAAAAGTACGAGCTGTCTTTTTTCAGATCTATCAAGTTTGAATAAATTATCCGCTTGTTAAAATTGTTATACTGTTGAATTTTTAAGCACTAAATTCGGAATTAACGTCATATGTTTAGGTTTGTGTCCTGCAAAAATAATATATTTTTTAATATAAAATTAATCTCATATGCTTTTATCGAACTCACAAGATCGTTGAAAGGGTAAAATTGAAAAATTAGCAAGTTCGCACAGAGAGGAAGAAATTTTTAAACGTCTTTGCATAGAACAATTCTATGTTGAACAGGATTTTAGGTGAAAATCATGTTAGAGAAGAATTGCCTTTTAAAGTAATTTCATTCGGTGACTGTCATTCATTAGTTTTTGAAATTGAAGAAAATCAAGAGATCTTCTTTTACTAAGTTAGAGATGGTTTAGGACATGTCACACAATGACTTCACTTCTTGGATCTCAAAATATGAACCAAAGACTTTAAAACGGGAACTTTATCGGTTTCAAATCGATACACTGTTGCTGTTAGGTTAGGTGTCATTCAAATTAGCTTTATAATTGTAGTTTGAAAGCGAAAACTACACACACACACACACACATGCTCAAAACTAATAAATAAACAAATAAAAAAGAGAAAAAAAAAATAGCATGACGTGATATCCAACACCAAGTTAAATGGAGTTAGTACTAAGAATTACGTAACCCAGAATTTCCATCTAGGAGGGAATTGGTTACAGATGATCTTAAAAGAATTAAGTCGTTGACAGTGTAGTCGAAGGGACTAAATAGAAACTTTTATGAAGCTGTAATTTCGTTATAAAAGTTTAAATAATACAGATTTAAACACGAGGCTTCTTTGTATGCAGGCGCGATTGACATACTAGGATTGTCACTATGGATTAAAACTAAGGGCTAAGTGGGGACTTGAACCCCAAAACCTCCTTACTGCTCTTCTAATGTCAAAGATTAACGAAAATATAGTGACGATAAGAATTATTGATATAGAAAATGGTGCTGCTGAGGATTTTTTTTGAGGTAAATGTATTGTCTGCATTGAAACGTTTTCTTATTTAAATTTAAAAGTGACAATTTTCAAAAATATTTTTAGAAGTTATTTATTTATACTAATTCCATTAAATAAAAATATCTAATACTGTAAAAAATGAATGTTGTTTTTACTGTATAATACAGTAATTTTGCAGTAGTTAACTAAAAATTGCTAATTTTACAGTAATAAACTGAAAAACTGCTAATTTTACAGTTTATTACCGTGCAATTTACAGTTTAAAAATGAAACCTCTGCTGCCAGCATTATGCTGCTGCTTTTACGGTATGATACAGCTCAATTGTAAATCAATAAACTGTAAAATTTCTAAATTTACTGTAAGAAATTGTAAAATTGCTACTTTTACAGTATAGTTCTGTGCATGTTACAGTTTTAAATTGGAATCTCGGCAGCCACTATTATACTGTAAAAATAACAGTTCATTTTTTGCAGTGTACTGTATTATACATTCAAATAAATCCTCTATGACAGGGGCTCTCAAAGAGGGTGCCACGAAGCGTCCAAAGTATCAGAATGTATGTGTAATAGAAACAGACTTGGTTGCTGAGAGAAGCTTATAATTGCTCAAAGGATGACGCGAATGGGAAAAGTTTGAGAATCTCTGTTCTATCGTTCTAAGAAATTTTTCCATGGGTTGATAACAAAGCATACAAGTTGCATCTTCCTTCGCTATAGTTACCTTCCAAATCCCCAAAGCATCTAGAAAAACCACTGCTTGTACAGATCAAATTCTTTTCCCGAAGAAAGCTACGATAAATTCTCTGAAACATTCATTAGGAAAATGAAGATCACGATCTTCATTAAGAGAAATATGTAGGTCTTCTGTAGCCGAAAGGTGCGGAAACAGTGTTTACGCTTGTAAAAGAGAACGTTTATTCTCCCAGAGAGGTCTGTCTGGGTCACGCATCTGTTGGATCCAGCGATCGCTTCAAGGCAGTGTGAATGATTTCTGGACTCAATCCGAAATATTTATGCCAGGCAAGAAAAATTTGCCCTTAATAGATCTCCCTTTTATCTTTTTTTTCCTTTCAAAATATTTTTGTATTGTTTTATCCTAATTGATCAAATGAACTTAGACATCGTAGAAGTCAAGTGCGAAACGACACATGTAATTTTTTTTTTGTGACAAAATGCTCATTTTTTAGTCTCCAATTGTTGAAATATTAGTTTATGACCCCTGCTGATTGCATCCAATTTTTAACTGAGCATGAAAATTCACATTGAAACGCAATACATTTTGCAATAAGTATTTATGACTGTAATGAAAGTTATAAACATTTAAAATATTAATTATAGCGACGTATATAATCTAACATGTGTTGGATGAGGATACATTAATATTAATAAAATAAGCATTGTCCATACATTATTCATTCAAAGAAGAGGAAAAAAACATTTATTATTTTTCTTTGCAAATTAGTCAATTTTAACATACGGTCTTTTTAAACTAGTATTAGCATTATATCATGTGAAATTAAAGTCAACCTAAGATATAGTAAGGACTTTTTTTCAAGGAGTAAAAATGCTACTGTTTAGGGGAGTAAAAATCATGTTCCAGAAGTGAAATTCACAGAAACAGTAAAGTCCGTAACATTGATAAATTCCATTCAAAAAAAAAAAAAAAAACACATCATTCAACTGAGTGTTGAATGGAAGATGGCAGGAAGTGCAGAAATTTTGGACATTAATCTGTAGAAATAAATTACCGTCAATGTGCTTCGTGTCTTTTGTTCTAGAATAGGGTATTACTTAGTAATTTAAAAATATTTTGAGATTTCATATGTGTTCTGGCCGGTGAGAATAATTTTAATATGAGGTAAAAAAAGGTTGAACTTCATTGTAAAGCATTCTCAGTATATTGAAATTTTCTCTGTGATTAAAAAAAAGCGATCAAAACCGTGTGCATTATTAATGCTTCAAGCTTTTTTTTATTTCATTAATTTTTTTCATGAATTAAGAATATCATACTCGTTGATGTTTCTGGCATGATTATTCAAAATATCTTCAAGAACAACTTTTAAGTTATTCTTATATGCTTTTTCCAAGTTTCTGGTCCAGAAAGTTTCTATCAAAATTTTTTTTGTTGTAAAGAACCGTAATTCAGTTTGCATAAATGTCACAGTTTTCAGAATTTTTTTATTAATGCTTATTTTGTAGTTTCATACTAAATTGCTTCAAAATTTATAAATTTACACACACAATTTCATTTATTTTATCTCTATCATTTTAAGGATTCCATTTGGAACTAAAATAAGGAGAAAAATAAACTTTTTCATGATGCTAAGCTCTTATTAAACTTTTCTATGAAATAACAAAATCCCTTGTCTAAAAGTTAAGTATTAAACAGTATTTATTTTAGCAATATCAATGCATGTATTTTTTTAAATTTTAAACATGATTTTTTCATTTAGTTCAAGAAACATTCATGTGAAAAGGTTTAATAAAAAAATGAATTACATAACATTAACTTTGTTGCATTATCAAAAATGTGTTCCTTACATTTTCTGTAAATCCCTGATAGAGCATTTTTCCGTGACATGACAGAAAATCTGTACCATAGTGTATTTAATGATGAAATTTAATTGTAGTTTGAATAATTACATGCCTTGAGAAGTGCTACATATTTTCATATTAACGTAAAATAAATTTATTTTTTAATTGTTGTTTAACCTGCTAAGTTTCTCAAAGTCATGCTATGAAAATTCATATTTTCTGATAAAAATTAAATTTTATGCATTTAATTAATTTCATTAAAAAATATTTGGTATGAAATGTAATGTATATTTTTTTAAAAATTGTTCTAGGAGTTATGCTCTAATCCCGTATTTATACAGGATGGAACTTTGCAATATGACATTACGCCTGGAAAGTTAGGTGAGTAAAAGCTTAGCTAAAATTTATTAAGGTCCTTACTGTAAAAAAGTTTTTCGAAAATTAGTAAGAAATTTAGATGATATAATGTATTGGAAAATATAGTGACAAAAATTGTGTAACGTAATTATAATTTTGAGTTAGAATTCGGTGAAATAATGAAAGAAAAAAAATATCCCATGAAATTTCAGGTCATGATGGAAATGATTTTAAAACAGTGAATGTACTGTGGGGCCATTCCAGCCTTACGTGTGTGACTTTTTGACGCCATTTCTTTGCAAATAACAATAAAAACCAGGACGATATTTTTTATATATTTCTTAGTGGTTGCTATTGGAGTAACAGAAGATATGCAAAAGTTGTAATACGGCGTTATTTTTTTCATAGGACACTTTTGAATTTTTTTATAAAATTTTAAATACAGAGTTACGTGTGTGACTCGGAAAATCTGAAAATAAGCTATACCTGATATTATTGTGTAATTTCCTGTGAAGTTTTAAAAGATAAATGAACGGTGATTTTTGTGCATGTGTCTAAGTATACTAAGTAAGTATTCCACATATTTTTTTTTCTAAACTTCGTAGAGTAGCAATAAAAATTTTTTAATATTCCTTACGTGTGTGACACTAGAGCCTTACGTGTGTGACCGCGTGCAGCATCTCTTCATTTTAAAGTCAATTCAACTTCCACAACTAATAATTATAGCTATCAGCATTATATATGTGTCTGTCTGTCTCTACCCCCTCCCCCCCTCCCCCCTTCTAATATTTTTTGAGTGAGCAGTCCGATTTGAACAAACTTTTTTTTGTTCGAAAGATCTCGGCGAGGAGACCTCATTCTCATATTTGACTTTCAGATTTGAACAATTTTTCGTTCAACTTTGAACCGTTCAAACAACCTGTCCTCCGTTAACAACTTTTGAGTAAACAATCCGATTTGAACATTTTTTTTCTTTTGTTCTAATAATCTCGGCGAGGATAAATAATTCTCACATTTAATATTTTGGTTTGAGCCCTTTTTTGTTCAACTTTGAACCGCTCAAACAACTGGTTCCCCGCTAATTACTTTTGAGTTAAACAGTCTGATTTGAACAAACTTTTTTTGTTAGAAAGATCTCGGCGAGGGCAATTAATTCTCATGTTTGACTTTTCGAATTGCCCCCCACCCCCCACGTACCCATTATCTTTCGGATGAATATTTTACCAAATTTGAAATTTGAAATTGGCAAACGGGAAAGTAGGCTCGTTCAGTTCCGGACGGAACCACTTGTTTAATATTTGATTTTTTGCCCTAAACGAAAGATCTGATTTTGTTGGACATTGCCGCTAGTAAATAATTAAATTACAAAGATGTGTTCACAAAATAAAGAATGAAGACGAAATTAATTGTCATTTGTATACGAATTATATATAGGTTATTTTATAATTTATTTATATAACATGTTACATGTAATCAGAGGAGATTAACAAAAAAAAATAAATAAATAAATTAAAAAAATCGGTTCCTGGGAAAGTTTCTCAAACAAAGACCTGAATCTTAACCCTTCACTGCACGATTTTTATATTTTCATGAAAAAAGTCATATGTTACCTTTTAATAACTCTGAGTTCAGGAAAAATGAAGAAAAAAATTTATCTTCAAAAGGTGCACCAAAAATGATGTTTTAATTGTTTGTTCTACATATGGCACAAAGCACATAGCATATGCTTTGTATACCGATAAGTGTAATAATCTACAATGTGTTTTGTGCCATAAGTGGTACAAACAAATTTGCCACTATGTGTATTAAAACATTTTTAGAACAAAGGAAATAATGACTAAACACACTTCTAACGGAAATGCAGACACTCTTTTTTTCAAAAGAAAGAACTGTAATACATAGACTAGTGCAACTAACTAGTACATAAACATCACACTAAACTGTTGGGCTAACTGAGGGGCGTAAAACTCAGTTTAACTGCATTTAAAAAGTCATTGGAATATATGAGGGTTTATTTGGTTTGTGCCAGATCTGGCACACCGTGCAGTGAAGGGTTAAGGTAAACCATTCAAAAGTCTTACGTGTGTGACAGCTTTTAAAGAGCCTCGTTAAAACGTTTCTGCCGAATGGATGAAGATGTACGTCAGGTTACAGGTGTTATGTATCAAGTTAATTTATGATATGAGATAGTTTTCTTTTAGTCCCCTAATTAGACCTTGGGGGGAAACTTTTCTATCTTTTGCCTTACGTGTGTGACCAAAAAAAAGTAACCTGCATATTTTGAGGGGTTAAAAACTTCTGAAACACTTTATTACAAAAAATATGAGATATAATCATACTAAAGGATCTACGTTCATGATATTTGATAGTTTTTTCAAAATAAAATTGATTATTAGATGAAAAAAACTCTCTGACATTTTTTCACTAATAATGCATTTTTTTAAAAAATTTGTCTCAATGTTATTAAACAAGGCTAAAATATGAGATAAGAAAAATTTTATCTTAAAATTGATGCTGGAATCGAAAAGAGTAGATATTTTTTTGTCAAAAAATAAGGTTTGTTTTTGTATTATGGGGGGAAAAAATTTTGGTGTGTTAGGACCACTTTTCGTGGAATTGCCCTGTGTAGGCTTGGAGTAATTGCCGATTACGTAATCGTAGTCCGCGTAATCGATTACATATTTTTGTAATCGCAATTATAATCATACTTTGGGAATGAGACACTCGAAATCGTGTAATCGTAATTTTAATCAAGTATTTCCTATATAGTATCGTAATTTAGCCTTCTATTCGTTGTTGTGAGTAATAAAAAGAAATCATTGTTTTGTGATAGGATTTTGATTCGATTGCTTAAGGAGCATAAATCTATTTATTCTGGTTTCGACGCATTTTCTACTGGGCTGAAAAAGAACTACATCGTTGTACATTGATATTTGATTCGTTGTAAATTATCTTTTGTCTTTAAATCAGTATAAGCTGAACTTATATAATTGTTCTGAAATGAACTGTGTGTGTCATTAGAGTTGAATTTGATGCACCTATTTTATAATTTTAGCTTTCTATGTAAGTTGTTTAAATATTTATCATATTTGAAACCTTTTTTTCTAACTTTGAATGAAAAAGACCATCTTAAGAGAAGCTTCAATAAAGAAAAAGTAGTACAAGAAATAATGAATAAGATAAATAAAGAAATAACTAAATAAGGAAAAAACAAAAATAAATTAAAAAATTAATAAACAAAGAAATAAATAAATACAAATTAACAAAGAATAAAAAATAAATACCTAATAAAGAATAAAATAAAATAAATAAACAAATAAATAAAGGTAATAATAAAATGCACAAATAAATAAATAAATAATGAAAAATGAAATAAATTGATAAATAAATGCATTAATAAATTTTGTCTGATTTTATTAGGTAAAACCTTCCGCGTATTTACTCATACGTCAGGTCTTCTCTGATCTTACCAAAATAGGGGTGATAGGTAAGATAACAATAAGGGGAAGAATAATAGGAAGCATTTTGAGCCGTATCAAACAACTTAGAACGATGCTAATTTCAAATACATAGTTCCGTTGAATGTGTCAAAAGGATAGCAAATGGTTTCAACTGAAAACTTCGGAAAGTTCCCACTCACAACCCATCACAATTTTTTAAAGTGGAATGATCCCCGAGTGCTAGGCGCGGTTTTCATGGACGGACAGTACAAATAAACGAAATTGATTGACGGAAGTAAGCTAGTACTCCCTGCCTATGCCTTTTTCAACTCCATAAAAGTCATAGATTATTTCTTCAAGCTATTACTTTCTTTTATTAGGGGATCACTGGCTGGTTTCTGCGCTAGGGTGCTTGAGCATTACTAAAGGACTCTTTTACCGAGTCGTTCCGGCTGACCAGTCCTTCAGTTCTTCCCTGGATTCTCTGAGTTCGGACTATGCCGGAGTGTTCCGCTTCAGACTGTGGTGGTGCGGTGAGTGGCAGGAAGTGTTGGTGGACGATCGACTGCCAACAGTCAATGGGAAATTAGTCTTCATCCACTCGCAGCACTCCAATCAGTTTTGGGCTGCACTCCTGGAAAAAGCTTATGCCAAGTAAGTTCTTCATTTAAAATTCATGTAAAACGCAGGAAAAAAGTGCATGTTGCGGTTACTTTCAACTTGAATACAGTACACTGCCGATTATTTGCGGAATTGGGCGGCGCGGGTATCGCGGATAACGAAAATTGCGGATAATCCGAAAAAAGCATAAAATAAGGGGTAAAGAAGATAAAAAAGTCTTTTGCTGAAAAATAATTGCATTACACTTAAAACGAGACATGTACAAACAGTGACGATAGGTACAGCATAAAAAATAATTCGTGTTTGAGGTTCTCAAGCATATAAAATCTATGAAATAATTTATTGGATGAAATACACCGCACTCTTGGTTGAGAAATGTTAAGAAAAAACAAAATTTAAATTCGTGCTTTTTCGAAAATATCAGTTAATCGTGTTAGTTTCTTTCCCGAAACTCAGTACAGTATACTCGCAGATAATCGAGAGTATACAGTGTACTTTTCTCTCTTTGCAATACACTAATATAAATTTGAATGATACATGATTAATTGGAGGGCCCATTTGTGAAAATTCCTACAATGAAAGAAAAGAACAAAAAAAGTTCTTAAGCGACAATATCTATAGGCTCAGTCACACTGGTGCTTGCCCAGTTAACTATCTTAAACTGAATCAAATATCCGCTTGAATCTATGTAACTGTTGTAACTACGTTCATGTCCGTCAAATTGTGTCACTCATATGTAATCCGTGCAAAGAAGTTCTACTTAATCTTAAAATTGTCAAAGCGTTTTAACTAATTTAACGCACTTTTTGCTTTGCTATCGGTTTAAATGCAGGATCTAAAATTGATAAATACAGCAGTTAAATAATATATATTCTATCTGCTGCTTCTTGATAACTTCGATCTATTAACTGTTATTCGACCACAGCCTAATCTTGAAAAATGTTGGAAAATTACTTTTAAACTTAAAATTTAACTACTTAAATAGATGAATAATGAAACTGGTTGTGATTTTCTTTATTTGCATCTGAGAACTTCTTTCAGTTTTAAAATCAGTTACGGGGAAGTTTTCATAAGTTTTCAACAATTTTCTGAACGAGATGAACAAAATAATGAGCTGTTTTTTTCCCCCAGTTGAAAACAAACAAGTAAGAAAACGGCAAAAGACGTTAAATATAATATTCAAAATACAAGTACACTGTAAAAAATAAATGTTGTTTTTACAGTATAATGCAACTAATTTTATAGTAATTTTACAGTAATAATCTGTAAAATTGCCAGTTTTACAGTACTAAACTCTAAATTGCTAATTTTACTGATTATTACTGTACATTTTACAGTTTCAAACTCTGCTGTCAGTATTGTACTGTTGTTTTTACTATACAAATGATTTTATGTTAATAAACTGTTAAATTGCTAGTATTACGGAGCATTTTATAGTTGGATTGACTGTGCATTTTTAAACTGGAACCTCGGCTGCCAAAATTATACCGTAAAAGCAACAGGTTATTTTTTGCAGTGTAAAATCGAGAAAATTATTTAAAAACTTTTTACCTAAAAATACATTTTATATTTGCTAATTTTCTCGAACTCAGTTGAGCACCACCAGTTTTAAAATCTTGCGTCACTGATAGTAACTAATCTTTATTTTAAGCATTTTAAAATAGGAATAAAATAACATTTTACCAAAGCATACAAATTATGTTTGACCCAAAATGTTTACCTACATGAAAAATATTTACATTTATTGGATTTGTGAACGGGAAAATTTTAAATTAAACCTTCTTTTAGGTGCTCGTTTGCATTATAGAAAACCCATAAAATTAGTTTCTAGCAATTAAATTATCTTTTAGACGATAGTTTTCTTTTTCTTCAAAAGTTTTCCGCTGGAAAGTGCAAAAACTCTTCACGGACATTACATTTTTACTGTAGCAGAACAAAAGCAGCAACACTAACTGCACCAGCTTTTAAAATACCGGAAGTGAAACATTCTCCATTACCGGAATTACAATTCTTTTGTGTGGAAAGATAGAAGGAATTTGCGCCATTGTGAAGTTAGCTCATTTCTCGCTGCTGGTTTGGATAGGTGGAGAAGTAGTGTCACAGGCATCAACAGAAAAGAAGCAAATAATAATATGCTTTAAGATTGTGATTTACTTATTATTATTTTTTGTCTAGGAACAAGACATTGTTCAGTTCAGTGTGAAATTTCATTTGCATTGAGAAAAACAGGCAAAGGAAGTAAAACTGATTTTTGAGATAAGGTGCGCGATTGTTAGAAAGTGCATATGATTTAAACATTCCAGTTTTTTCAAAATAAATGAGCCTGTCCCAAAAATTTGTCATTATTTAATAAAGCATATTTCTTTCGTTTTTTTCTCTATCCTTATCTTTACTCTACTATTATTGGGCTACATTTTTTTTGTATAAATTCTTAGTACAAAGGACACGCTTTCATTGCTTTTGCCTCTTTTAAAAAAAATTCAGTAATTTGTCCTTCATTTTGTTTTTTTGGATTAAAAAAAAAAATCTTTGAAGAAAAGGTTTAATCGAAAAAAAAAAAAAAAAACATACTATCAAATTACATGGAGGAACAATTGAATAAATGTACCTGGTAATGTATCACGCTACAGCACTTTTTGCCTATGTGACAGAGGAGATTAGTCTTGGCATAGATTCAACAAGACTACAGAAATAACGAAAAGCTAATCAATCCGAAAGAAAAATATTAATCACTTCTCCAGAATTAGAATCTAAAGTAACCAGGTTTAATTCAACAGTGATTAACACTACATGAAGCGCAATTTGCTTATTATCTAGACTATAATGTTTCATCATTCTTTCTGATGTGTCGACTATTTCTCAAAACAAGAACGTTTCTTACAGATTACACGGTTCTTATGAAGCATTGAAGTATGCATGTTCTCAAGACGGCCTTGCTGACCTCATGGGAGGTATCATTGAAACCTTCAACATTCGACAAGATCCTACCTCCTGCTTACGAGTTTTAGGAAGGTTGCTCAAAACTACATCAGTCACAACTAGCATTGTCCAACAGCAAACCAAAGTAAGTTACCCATAAGAAAACATTACGCATGTATAGCATTAATGTTTGCTAACTATTACTGAAGTGTTTCAAGTTGCTTCTGAAACCACTCGGGTACCCGAGCCCGAGTAGACACATCTACCCGATTTAAGGCGGAGTATATACAGTTTCCGTTTTTGCGAGTACAATAGGGAAGTTTTCGATTTTTCAATTTTATTTTTATATGATAGAGCAACATAAGTGAACATCAACGGCGAAAAAATTTTTGCGCTGCCACAAGTAGTTTTTTTTTAAATAATTTTTAAATTTCAAGCGGCTGTGACGTCACTGGGCATTCGTTGGCGCTTTTGAACTTTCCACTAAGGCGAAGAAAGAGCGAGGAGCTCGAGAAACCGGTTTCTCCGGCTTCCGCACTGTTGTTCGCTCTGCACTGCCGTAATTTTTTTTTCTCGCCAAGTGATGCGTTCTAAAAATTTGACTACGGATTTCGCCAAAAAATATCAAAACAATCACCCCTAGCAGGGTATTGGATTGCTCTTTGACAAATCCAGTTTTAAATAGTGAATTAGTAGACTTTGAGGTATTGATTACGGAAGGAGAAAATCCCGCAATGAAACAATAATATAGCAAAAATCCAATTTTTATGGATGAAAGGCTGAAAGTTACTGCCATCTGACGTCACGGGTTTCGGTTTCAAGGCGCGCTTTTTTTGCGCGTGGGTTTTTAAAAAAATCATTAAGAATCAACCGTTGTGTTTTAAAATTCGGCAATGGTGAATTTTTGTGTTTTGTAAGCCTCTTAACAATATCTAGTAGTTAAAAAAGGGATATTCAGTAGGTCACAACTACCCTATTAAGGGGAAAGTCCTATTTAGCTCAACACACATGCCATGAGACCCGTTTATAAGGCACGCAGCCATTCGCAATACAGTCATTCACACAGAGAAAGGACAAGGACAGGCGAGAGTAAAAGTACATCCATGCGGGATTCGAGCCCGGGGCGACCGCATCACAGTCCTCTGACCACTTGACAAGGTGACTAGTCAAGTATTAAAAACGTTAATAAACGAATCAAGGGAATAAATTATTTTCAGAATATAAAAGTTAAATCTTTAAAAGCAAAAGGACATTCTTACTTTGCTTTTACTCGGGTAAGAATCTTATTATTATTAGAATTTTTTACGCACTTGGAATAGCGTAACTTCTGAGTTACGCTTTCGTAAGGTTTTGAGTTAATTTGAATAACTAGCAAAATTTTTGTGCTTACATCAATTGCAAAACAGATTTCGCTGTACCGTAACTTTAATGTACCCTGTAGTTTTACTAATGCAGAACTAAGAGGAGATGATGTCTCTCTCTTCGAAACACTCTGTATCAGCCACAGAACTTAGGATTTACCAGATTGAGAATTGGGGGTTAAGGGGGGTAAGCAGGTAACATCAAGAAATACAATGTTTGATTTGAGCATAAATAGTCATCGTATATCAATTGGGTTATTAACCCAAGTAGCACACTTCGTTTTTTAAAGGTTGTAAAATGGTTATTAACGTTGTAACAACTGATTAAAAACGTTTATAAAACGTTTAAAGGTTATTTGTGCTACCTGGGAAGATGAACGTGTGCCATTCATAGCTTTTTTTGCGGGAAATTAGCGATGGAAACAAATTTACTTGTTATTTTTTAAAAAATGGAATGTTTCGAAGCGGAACCATTGAATCGCTTTTCCGCGCATTTGTTTAATGCTCGTGATTATTAGCAATAAACTCTCAACGTCTGAAAATCATACCGTGAAATGCTGGAGAACGTTTTTAATATTTTTACTGTTGTATGTGTCGTAAGAGATCAAGTTAAATACATGCTATTTGTGCATGTCATGTTGACACGGTTAATGTGACTGGATAGCTGATAAGCTCAAAAACTGTTCATGCTCACTGATGTGGCGAAGTCTTTAAAACCACTTAAATGATTTGCTATGTTGCTGCATGAATGATTCTATTTACTTATCAAAGTAGAAACAAACAATTGTGTATCAGCGCTTGTGCTTTAGCAGTTGTACGAGTCATTCAAGATGAAACTTTTATTTGTTAATTCAGGACAAAGAGGTGTTTTTTTTTGGACTCAACGAGCTATGAAAGTGATTCAACTTTCAGGAAACATTAAAATCAATGAGAATAGAAAATACCAATGTAGAAGGCTTGCATTGCCGCTTCAGCTGAGCGATCTTATTAGTAAATAAAATTCTCGGAATGCTTGCACGAAAGCAAACTTTTTTGAATATATTTGATACACAGATAAAGTTAATCACACGTTATCTAACAAGTGAACTTAAAAAAAAACTTTTTTTCTGTTAAAATTTTTAAAATTTATTTTTAAGTACTATAGATTCTATCAACAAATCACATTTTGCAAATATTAGTTAACTTGTGATGTTTCTAAATGATAGTTACTGGTTAAAAATAATTTTATGCCCTGATAATAGCACGTCAGATCAAAGCGAAAGAGACGTCACTGCAAGCCACAACGGTTGCAGTCACAAAGTGACAAAATGGTGACAAGTCACGCGGTGTCACATTTGTTACATGTTTCATATAGTTTTACCGCAACGGTGATACAACTATTACTGTGGGAAAAATAACGTATGCTGACATTATGAAGGCGTCACGGCAACGTTACTTTGTGAAGTCGCCTTGTACTGACATTCTTAATTTGTTGGAACGTATTGATGACTTTACAGTGACGTTTTATGATCGTCATCTCTGTACCTCAGAACCAGACTAACGTAAGTTCATTTTCGTAACTTTTCAAGAGAGGTCGAAAAAGATTGAAGGATACATGCACAGGATGGGACTTACTCTCCTTTAATGCAGCTAAATAGCTCTGAAGGAATTTATTTTATAGAATGACGTTCTCATAGGTCGATATGGGATAAAATTCTACATACAAGGCAGTAATAAAATGAAAATTGCCATTTTTGGACTTACGTCGTTTGGTTCTGAGGTGCAAATTTGACCTCAAACTTAACTGCATTTTCAAATAGTTCTTTAAAAACAATGCCTATTTCTTTGTGTATAAATGGATTATTTTAACTATTGTTCTTAATTCTTCTTTTTTTTTCATTTAGACTAGAAATCATCCAGATAAATTAGCCAATGGAATTCTTTTGGGAACGAATTACAGAGTTCTATGTGTTGACAAGGTAATATACAAAGTTTTAGAACTAAGTATGGATGTATTACCTCATTTGAAATTAATTAGTATAATATTATTTTCAAATTACTAATTGAAAACTTTTATGCTGCATTGTTTCGATATTCTTTTTAATAACATTTAATCCTCAAAATGCTAATTTGAAAAAAAAAAGGCTATTTGACGGAAAATTTCAGAATAAGAAATGTTAATAATATAATCCACATAATTCAAGCACTGATTTGCGAAAGTATTATATGCAAGTATTTCAGCGAAACGAGAACTCCCCTTTATAAATGTAAATAAATATGAGTGGATTACAGTCATCAAGCTAAACTGATATAGTAGTCCTTTAATCCTTAAAGTCATTTTTATTTCATTATTTCCTAACTTTTTGCTTTAAGCAAGTTTTTTTTTTAATATTCATTCTTAATTTCTTCTAGTCAACGGTTAATATTTTTCTCCTTAATTTATGAGCAGAATTATTAGTTTATGAGTTTAATCTATGAAGAGACAAGATAAATCTGTTTTTTAAACTTGTTCCAAAATTTGCAGCATAGGCAAATGTCGTTGTTGTACACTTGTTGCTAGTGTTTCAGCTCTAAGTATCACAATCATTTCAAACACTAAAACAGGAAAAAAAACAGCAAGAGAACTGCAATGTAAGACAATATACAAGATCAGTCAACATTTTCCTCACATGGATGTCCTTTAAATATCTATACCTCTTTCGCAAGTTTGCTGAATTTCTTGACGTAATGCAATTGAGGTTTGGACTTATGTGATTCAAAAAATCCTTATTGCTTGCTATTTCAAATACGTCTACATGCTTTCATTTTTTTAAACCGATATTTTAATATTTAATGTGCATTTAAGTGCTTTCATCGTTTTAGGTAGAAACAGTCAATGGTGACCAAATTCAGCTAGTGAAATTAAGAAATCCTTTAGCTACCTTATCAGAATATATTGGTTCTTGGTCAAAAGAGTAAGTAATCAAAGTACTTATTTGCTTTATTGAAAAACTTGAAATTGAGAGGAATTGCAAGAAAAAATATAATTGATATTTTACGTGGATTGGTGATTGTGTCACAGTTGAGCTCTTTTATAGCGAAGCCGAAGGAACAAAATAAAAATTTCGTTATAGCCGTAATTTCATGAAAAATGGTAAATAAACCGCAGGAAAACGTGAAGGGGAGTAGAATATATTTCATTACAGCCTTAAGTTTGCTATATACGACTTCGTTATTATCTTAAAAGTTAAAATATTTCGTAAAGGGTTTCAATCCAAGATTAGTTGAAGATTATCTGCTGTGATGTGCTTTAAGAATACTAAGTATAAAATATTGATTCTCAAAGGGTTAAAATATTTTTAATATTGCATGTTGGTAGTTGTTTAGTTCAAAAATTATGAGCACAGAATAAAAACATCTATGTAATACAGTAATTCGGAAAATATACCAAAAGTCTGATTTAAGTGTGACAGAAGACGCAACTTAATGATTGCATTAAAGAAAAATTTCAACATCACATTTAAGAGTTTATGCTTTCTTGAACTTCTGAGAAAATGTGTCGTCATATAAGTATTACACTGATTTACAAAAATATTACTCATTAATATGCGTTGGACAGTTGATAAATGTAATATAAAAAATTATATATTATTATAAAAGTGTAATTCAATTTCAGTTCTTCTGAGTGGGAAAAAGTTATTCCTGAAGACATCGACAAACTGAACTGTCGCAATATGAGTGATGGCGAGTTTTGGTACGAACTTTTTTTTCTACCAATCATTTAGTTTTTTTTTATAACATTGGTTTGAATGATTTTTTCCGTTCTTTGATATATAAGAGAAAGGGGGGTGGGTGCCTTTGAACTGGGTGTACCACTGAAACATTGTAAATATTTTACTTAAAAAAATCTCTAATATAGATAGCAGCATATTGGTATTGCTTCACTGCAACAAAGTAAGCAAAGTTTTACCGTTTTACATGAACACCTTTTTTTGAATAAGGTTTTCATTTTTCTGTCTTAAATCCAAACTTGAAATGAAGCTCTAAGGTTCTTGTTAATATGTTAATGAACTTCTATTCCTACAATCCTAAATGAATTTTTAATATTTATAGGAAGATTTTAGATTAAGCTTATAACCAATGTTTTGTTCAAACTCCTAACTTTATTTAGGTAAATTCTTCCAATGCTTTACTTCATATGACTAAACAAAGTTGAACTGAAAATTTGGAGCGGTATTGGGTTAAAAATGTTAAAAGAAAAACGTTATAAATATATCCAAATTTTATTATCGCATTTTGTACACAAAAGAGAATTATGAATATGAAGACTGAAGAGTATATTTACTTAATATTAAAGTTGAATTGTTATGTGCAATGAGTTACCACCCTTAAGCCAGGGCTAAAGCAGAACTGAAACAAATACACTTACAGCTCGATCATAGCATCCTGAGACTGCAGTTTCATCCTTATAGTCAGGAATAGCCAATGATCGAGCTGGAGGCACAGATCCTCTTATTGTAGCCAAGATTGCCAACAAACTGGTAGGTAAAATTAATTTATCTTACCAGCGAGCGTCCACAAACCATGATGCGGCTCGACTCGAAATTTGAAGGCAAAAGCCCTAGCTTAAAGGCGGTAACTCATTGCATATTACCCAGCTTTTGCCTTCAAATTTCGAGGTTTAGCCGCACCATGGTTTGCGGACGCTCGCTGGTAAGATAAATTAATTTTATCTACCAGTTTGTTGGCAATCTTAGCTACAATAAGAGGATCTTTGCCTCCAGCTCGATCATTGGCTATTCCTGACTGAGGAGTCCAGAATAAGGACGAAACTGCAGTCTCAGGATGATCAGGATGTGAGTGTATTTGCTTGAATTGTTATGGTTTTCGTAAAAGCGGGATTTTTAAATTTTCCACAACAGAATAGAACAGAACAGAATAATATAGAACTTGATTTTAAATTTGTTTTTGTGACCAATAGAACTTTGAGAGATTCCAAGAAAGCCGCGGAAGGCGGCTAGTGGTTTTATGGCGTGAATAAATTTAGTAGCACCCGATTTGAAAACGTTTTGAAAATGGAGCTTGGAAAGGCGGCATGTTACCATCTAATTCACCTGCAGTATGAACTTGCTTGAGTTATGAACTTGCTAGAGTAATTTGTTTGTATTTGTAATAGTTGTTGTAAACTGTTTTTTCGATTGCGTTTTGAAAAACAATGACTTTCATTTTGAGCAACGGTGTGCTATTATTATTATTGTTAATGAATAAATCCCTTTTTCTTTATTGTTTAAAATTTTTCTCAGGATGACCTATCATGATTTCGTCAAAACTTTTACGAGCTTGGAGGCGGTGCACTTGGACACCGAGACCAGTAAAGATGAGCCAACCCTGCGATCAAAAATTCCGTGGCATATGAAAGTATGGCATGGGCAATGGCAGCGTGGTGTAAGTGCGGGCGGTTGCAGAAATAATTTAGGTATGGATGTTTTTGTAAAGCTCGCTTAACCCTACACTGCATGATTTTTTATTTTTCGCAGAAAAAAATATATGTGTTTGTCAATGTGATAAGAAAACATAGAAAAATATTTTAAAAAATTTAACTCTAAATGTTCACCCCTTTCTAATTAAAAATAGTTTTGTTGCCAAATGGCTACACCATGCATTCAAGATAAAACTGATTTTAAATGATAGGCTTGAAATTAGTTCTTTTTTGTAAAAAAAATAGAGGAATTTAACATTTGGTGCACTGTAATCTTGTAATCCTTTACATTTTGACATTTTACATTATTTTTTATATGTACTTGTACTTTCCGATGATCAATTCTGTCAAATCTGATGTCTTTTGGAAGCTCTCTCGCGCAAGCTTTCTTTCTTTTCTCGTTTTTTTTTTTTTTTTTTTGGTTTGTAACTATAGTTCCTCTGTAGCTAATAGTCTCTTTTTAATACGCTTTTATTAATTTCACATGTGGGTTTGTTTGTATGTATATATGTATGTATGTAACTCTGAATAAAAGATAAAATTTACGTTCTTTTCAAATATAAAAGTAATATATTTAATATTATTTTTAATACTAAAGGCTAAACTGTATTGCATATTGATGTATTATAAGTACATGTAAACTTAAGTGCGGATATTCAGTAGTTTTGAAAATCAGAGGGAAACCTATGATGATCACAGCGCATTCCAATGTAAAAGCGTATTTTTTAGTTTTTTTTTCAAAACTATATTTTAAAATTATTAATGACTTTACTTGTCCGTGTAAGCACAACGTTTGTGCTAACTGAAATCTAAAATGAACACGTTTTGAAGGCTTTTACCTATTGATTTTTTGTTTGTTCACTCTGTTGAACATCAACTAAGCATTGATAATTGCGAGGTCTTATAAACGGTAGAACAGCCGAAAGTAGCACTTTTGGGTCCGCATGTATATATTATACCTTCCAAAAAGAGAAAGAAGCTAGCGTGAAACGTAAACAAAACACATACTTCATGAACTATAGAGATGAATCGAAGTGTTCTCTGGATGCTTACTGCATAATGTTGCCAAATGGCTACAGACATGTATTATGTTCTAGATTTTTTCCAAATAATTATTTTGATGTAAAACGCATCTTAAACGAAAGACAAATGTTTGTTTTGTTCATGTTATTTTTTTAAAAGAAGAAGAAAAATATTTCATTGTAAAAAATAATTTCAAAACATGGTAGTTTGAGTGATTTTAAAAGCTATCCATATGGATTCATTTAAGAGCATGTAACAGACCAGTGCTGCCATGTATGGAGGATAAATGGTGATAATTGATTTAAATATACCCAATACTTGCTTTTTATGCATTGAGTTGCCTTATGACTACATTCTGCTATTCATAAGGAGGACAATTTGTCCATGTAGCCAATTGGCAACACCATGCAGTGTAGGGTTAATCAGTAAATTCGCTTTTTAAATTACTTCTCTAATTTATTGAACAAACAAAAAGGGAAAAATAATTATCAACAAATACCTTTTATTTTATTTGTCGCTAATTTATTTTTTCTTGCCGATCTAATGTTTAAAACGGAAAAAAGTAAAGACAAGAAGAAACAAAGGAAGAGTGAAATACCAGGTGCAGAAGGCAAAAATACTGTTAATACTTCGAAGATTCAACAGGTCTGCGCAGTTGGGACAATTATGCAACAACAATATAACTTTTCATTTCACGAGATTAGTTTTGATTTAACGATAAATTACAAGGCAAGCTTTATTAGAGGCTGCGGCAAAAGGCTTTACCGAGTTGAAAAAAATCATCGCTAAATGGTGCATGTAGGATCATTGGCGGTGGCTCATTGTGGCCGCTACTTTCAACCGTTTTCAGTATGAAGCATGATTTAGACTAGAAAACACCGTGAGTTTGACACAACGTACTATAACGTGTTGTGAAAACATGACAGAACGAGGCATAATACGCAAGTGGTTTCTAATTCTTTCGGAATTGAGCTGGCACTAGTCCAATTTGATTCAAGAAATACCTTTTCACTCACCAAAAGTCACTGTTTGGTGCGTCTTATCTAAATTTGAGATGATTGGAATTTATTTATTTATTTATTTTTTTTTGAGAGAAATTGCAATACTGTGATAGTTACAGCTCAACGTTATATTTTCACAATGGAAACTTTTTTGAGCATCAGTTGAAGCATTTGAGAAACCAGACCAATTTGGGGACATGTGGTTCCAACAAAATGGAGCAACAGTTCATTTTGTGGCAAAACTGAGGCAAATATTATCCGTTCGTTTCTCTTGGGGGGTTAATCTGTAGGGCCCACGCAATAGTCACCCGAAAAATACATTTGAGACTTTTTTTTAAAAGGCTCCAGAGAGGAAAAATTTTAAGCATCGTCTGCTCCCCCTCGAATAACTCAAAAACACAATTATCGAGGAGGTTAACACCATTGCAGTACAGATGTATCAAAAAGCTGCCAGGAACTTTCGAAATAGGCTTCTTTGGTGTCTTGCTGTTAAAAGCAGCCACATATCGGAAATTATTTTCAAAATTGTTTAAAGTAACAATAGCAGCGACACAAAGTTTCAAGTCTGTGAGTTGAATAGTTTTTTTTCTTATGGCTTCTAAAAACACAGGCGTACCTTTTGCCACATCCTATAGTATGTCGCTGAAAGTAGCTGTTCTTGTCCGAATTTTTCATGATATCATGTTTGTAATAAGAAAATGTTGGGATGTTCAAACTTGATTGTAATTATTGATTTAGCTTCATTTTCGTTCCAGATTCTTTTCATATCAATCCGCAGTTCCAAATAGTCCTTCCAGAGTCGGAGGAAGTCGTTATATCTCTAAGTCAACACAGCATTCTAGAGCCAAAAGTTATTGGGTTCGCAGTTTTTCCGGTAAGTATTTCGGCAAAGATAGGTTATGTTTTACATTCAAATACTGTCAATATTTTGCAAAATATAAGTCGAAAACATGTAAATGTTTGGAAAACAGGGCAGGGGAAATTTAATCACACTTATGTTCGTTTAAAATTAGCTCTTGTTTATGTAAGACTCTATTATAATATATGCGAAATCATCAAGCATTTCTTTTTTAATGCTAAAATAAGAATAAAACCAGCAATCAACGTAAATAAAGTACAAATTCGGAAACTATACTGAAAATGGCTATTTGTAGGCCAGAATGAAGTACTTTCACAACAGTACAAGAGAAGCTCAGCTTACAGCATTTGATTCGTGAGCGAGAGTGCTATCAGCTAGAAAAAGACTTATTTATACCGAAAGGACATAAAGTCCGGTTATACCTCCTTCTATATAAGTACAAGTTTCTTTTTGGTTTGCTGGTCATTCTCATTCATGACTTCTCATTCTCATTCATGACATCCTCACACCAATCAAGAAGAGACCGGTCTTTTTACTGAATCGGTTACAACCGGGGATTTACGTCCTTTCGGTATTAATACCAGTTTCTGGTTGATGCACGCTTACTCATGGCTTTGCTGTTTTTGAGCTGTTAAGTTATGAGTGCGCTTGACATCGCCCAGAAAGAGATCGGTATTTATACTGAGGACACAAGAAAAAAAATGGTTGTACCAACTTGGGTATAAATCTCATGAGTCTCTTTCTGGTTAATCGTCATTTTCACTATGTATCAAAAAAGATGCTTAATGAAGTATATAAATACTTTTGTACAAAAAATGTGAAGTATAAATACAACGTTGAAAAAAATTGTCGGATGTCTGTGCATCCATAAGCTCACAATTTTTCTGCATTGATAAAGGCGTTCATTGTAATGCCGAAACACGTGTCTGCAGTAAACATTCTTAATGTTGCATTTTTTTGTATTTAAGCGTTTATTTATTCATATACACGTTATTAATGATGCAAAAAGTTTATCTGTAAGTTTGAGGGATTTTCTACATCGCAATAAAAAAGTTTCTAATGTTTCAGATGTGCAAGACATTAACGTCGGAAATAATGGATAAAACGTTTTTTAAAAAAACAAAGTCAATATACAGCTCAGCCTACAGTAATAGCAGGCAGGTAAGTTATGCCATGTTTACAAGACTATTTTCAAACCGGCATTTGTTTTTAAAATCCTATATGTTCATTGTCAGTTATTCTCCTTAACTAATTTACTTTTTCTCTTGGCCTACTTGTTTGGAGTTCTTTCTATCGTTGCATTAAAACCGTATCTTTTGCAAAGATTGTAGATAATCTTTTCTTCTTATTACTTGATTTGATGAGCATTAAAACAAATAGCTATGATTATTTGTGTAGCATAAAAAACTATTTTGTTAAACTTTCTAAAGTTAAAAAAAATATATCAGCTTTAACGTTTGTTTACCACCATTTTTGAATATTTCAAAATTGATGTCAGGTAAAATATAAATCTGCAATGTGCATAAAACTACTATAAATTGTTTTTTTTTCCAATGCACCAAAGCATTTTTTTAAAGAAAATGATGTAGGAGCAATGACCTAAGCAATGTACGTGACACTAATAAAACTAAAATTGTTAGTATTCAATAAATACCTATTTCAAACAAACAAAAATTGGATTGTAGTTATAAAATTTGAGCATGACTTTTTCACGCAGCGAGAAAAGAATCGTTGTGTGCGTAAAAATGTTTGTTCGAAGCAAAAAAAAAAAAAAAAAACTTTGGTTACGATTTGAAAAGTATAAAGTGGAGACGCGATCCGGCTGCAGTATTTCTGCACCCATTGAGTATTGTCATCACATATATTAGCGATTCTCTGTAAACTCGTCATTTTTCACACGAAATCTGTCCGGGCACGGTTTTTTGAAATGTTCGTATAATTATAATACTATTGCTCAGAAAATGAATCTATTCTTTTGGTTTGAAAGAGGGCCAATTGAAGTTCCTTTTTTCTGATAAATCATGACAAGGGGGAAGTCCCCCGCCTAGTATAACTAGGCAGGGGACTGTGCCAGATGACTGTATTTTTGCTCTTTGTTGCGTAATATCTGCAAAACTATTGGAACATAATTAGTTACGAGACTACCTATAAATTTAGGCACAAATCGTGGACATAACTTATTTGTTTTATAATTACATTAATTGACATTAATAAAATCACTTCCCAGAGGACTGTTTTCGCAACGACCCTGATGCATACTTTCATCACAAATGTGGCTCTCAAACTAAGAACAGTAACTTTTCAACACCGTTCTCGGCGATTTCGGCAACTTCACACTGATTACTTTAAACTTCATGGCAAAAAGAATTTGCAAAAGTTACAGATTTTTCGTATTGCAGCTTTGAATTTGTTGCAAGGGACTGTTTGGACTCCGGACAGAATTTACATGACAATTTTAAGCTTTAGAAATACGTAATTATACCTTATTTCATAAGAAAAATATAGCTTCATTATTCTATTTTTAGATATTAATTGCCAAATTAATGTAATGTATTAATAGGTTTTTTGAAATATTATCTTTAACAATTAGACTTTGGGATTAGGACAGCCATGGGACTGTGTTTTTGGCGCTTAGATAATTTCTAGAAAAAAAAATTAAATTGTTATCACTCCAAATACAATTGGGCCACAAAGTATTAATGCTTTACTTGTATTAAGAGCGATAATTACTTTATTACACTTTATTAATTTTAAAATACTCCGTCCTGACAGCCAATTACCAGTTTACAGAGAATCGCCCATATATCAAATGAAAGCTGTTTTTTTTTAAATTTAGAACGCATGTTATTACATTGGAACGAAAAAAAGGAAAACTCATTTGCTGAAATTATTTTTTATAATGTGAATGATAAGCACTAGAAAATATGCGATGCTTACTACGCTTTAAGAGTTCAAATTATGGAGCCTTGGTAATTTGACATCTGCTTAATTCCGCACATTTTCGTGTTTCATTGAAGTGTCGAGTTATCGAGGTTTATTTGAAGTTCGTTTCTACTCCTTATTGCACCGCTGGTTGAGAATAATATCAATAGATTGCATGGGCATTGTGCAATGGCTACAAGCAGATAATCGCCATCTTTGTCGGATGAGTGGTGTGAAACGCAAGCGCTATTTACATTACGACCGATCTGGCCGTCCGAACTGAATTTTTCGCTGTGAAGCTGATTTTCGGAACATGTTGCTATGACAACAAGCCGAATCATCGGATCTCGTTACTGTACTAGAATGCTTGATGTCGTCGGTGCGGACAGCCGTTCGATTTTTTGGTAGCGATTTCATATGCTTTTGCCAGGTGAGAGCTCTTTATCCCTTGAGGGGGAATACCGTCACGTGACTTTCGGACGGAGCTAGTACGAATGCTCGAAATTTTTCACCTCCGTCCGTCACGTCCGAAAAACCACTTCGCTCGGACGGAACGGTCGTAATATGAATAGCCCTTATAAATCTTATTCTTATGTAATCTTTAACAGCTAGCAACCTTTGCTTGCGCCCACTTTTGCCTAGGCAACCTAGTTTTTCAGATTCAGAAAAAATCAGCTTTCATTTGATATATATGCCTTGACAATACTCGATGGGTGCAGAAATACTCCCCCCATGGCCCCTGTTTGCGACAGGCTGCGACTATGTTGCGGCCACTTTTACATAGGCAACCTTAGTTTTTCAGATTTAGAAAAAATAAGTTTTAATTTGATATACATGCGATGACTATTTTCGATGGGTGCGGAAATACTTACCCCATCGCAACTGTTTGCGACAGGCTGCGACCACGTTGCGGTCACTTTTGCATAGGCAACCTTCGTTTTTCAGATTCAGAAAAAAATTAGCTTTAATTTGATATGTATATAATGACAATACTCGATGTGTGCAGAAATACTTCAGCCATATCTTAGACTAGCTGAATCAGCCCTCTCGAATTAAAACTAAAAATGTTCAGAATGGGTGCTAAAAATCCTATTTATTTAAAATGTACTTTGTGGTAACCCAAACATGAACTGAAATACTGTAGATAAACAAATTCAAGCATGCCTTCATGTAATTTATTTCTTATAGTTCTCTTTTTGACGCTTACAGGTTTCTGGCAGAGTGCATTTCGAGCAAGGAAGCTACCTCGTTGTTCCTACTACTTTTGATCCTGCAGAAGAAGCTAGTTTTACGATCAGAGTGATATCCAACAAGGCCATAAAGTTAAAGTAATATTGTTAAGGAATTTTGAAGAGAGTATTCACACTTGTTTTATTTTGAAACAATTTTTAAAGTACACTTTTTGTAGTTAAATTCACGCCAAAAACTGTGCTGCTGTGCTGTAAAAAAAAAAAAAGGGAAATGTTGTAATACATACATTTATGACTAAAGCAGCTTATTTTCCCACATAGCGACACCTCTTTTCTAACGTTAGCTATCTCCTACTTTCTCTCGATTAAATTCGGCATCAAGCAGTTTTAAATAAAAATTTTACGATTAAATCAATTACCTTAAATTGGTATTGCATAAAATTTGCATTTTGTGTTTTCTACGTTTGTTTGTGTACACGAAAGTATTGCATTTGATTTTTTACTTTATCTCCTCTAACATTAGTTGTTTTAAATGACTGAGTTGCAATACTCAGTATTTGGTTTAATATTGTTTTCATACAAGTTTACATATTAGCTGACTAAAGCGCCTAGATTTTAGATCTTTTATGATGCTTGATATTTTTATTGTAGTATGTTTCTCAAAAAATTTTGAATTTATAAACTTTATGGTTTTAATTTTAGGTTACTAGATGCTTCTCCAGCTGTACTGAAGTCTGCTATCATTAAGGTAAAAATCATGCGTTTTAGGGAGCATCTGCCACTCTAAGTCCATAAGTCGTAACTTAACACGAGATGGCTCTTTATAGCATATTTTAGCTACATACATTGTTTTAGGGTCAATTGTGAGTATGAAACGTTTTTCGAAAATTCTGACAATGTGGAATCTGAAACAAACATACGAAGGTGTAAAACTTTTGCAGTTTCGCATTTTGAGCTCAGTTGGAGATACTTTTGCGTTTAGCACGGCAGAAATCGTTTAAAAGAAAATATTGCACAATCAATGTTTTTATATCTTTCTTCAAGATTAGAACTGTTATTGATTTTTGACTTGACCGAAATTAATCTTTTACTTTAGTTAAATTTTCTATAAATCTTCAAGGCATAATTAACATACTGTTGATTTCCCTAGCAGCATAATCTCATCGGCCGATGATCAGCCATTCATCGAAACCCGATGAAATTCTCATCGGCCGATGATCGGATTCGATGAGTTCTCATCAGGATTCGCTCCAACATGTCTCATCGGCAAAACAGAATCCGAGCAGCAAAATCCGATGAGTTTCACTCGAAATACGATGAGATTTGGAGCAATTAACGAGCAGTGCAGTCCCGTGCCGATGAATTAAGGATCAATTTTGGATGCTCGGAAAGTTGATCGGAAGGATATCGCTTTCCGATGAAAAGTAGCTCATCGAAAACCGTGAACGGATACTGATCGGAACGATGTCATCGTGCGTTACTGGATCAGTTTACGAGGAGTTCGTTGATAGGCCGAGCAAAATCCGATGAGTTGATGCTACTTGGGTTTTCTCGTTTCCATTAAAATACTAAACTGACCAGGCGAGCGAAAAAAACTCTATCAGCTGTCATTTATTACGTAGTTCTTTTTAGGTTTTAAGATAAATTAACTTTCTCAAACTGAATTTGCAAATTTTAAATTAGGGCAGTAACATGTTTTAGTTATTACTATTTAGTAATACTATTTTAATCTTTCGTAAAGCTTTGGAAACTCTAAATTCTTATTTTCTAGTTTTTCTTTTACGGTATACTTTAAAAAATCTGACGTAATTGCGGAATTAAAAAAATAAATATTCATTGTTTGCTTGCTTATTTTATTTATAGGCTACCGCATCAATAGAAACAAAAATAAACTCTTATGAAGGCATATTTTTGCAACTTTCTGATGAGGTAAATACTGTTTCTTCGTTATAAATATTTTATTAAAGTGTCATTTTATGCAGCACTTTTATTAAAATCAAGTTCCTCTACAATGTGTAATTATGGTTGTTTTAATTGATTTTCAGCACAAAACGTTGAATGCCTTTGAATTGCAGGATGTTTTAGAAGTATGTCTTCCTAACGGTATGAAAGTTTTTACGTAAAAAATTTGCAGTATGAATACCATTATTAAACTTTTATCTTGTTGTGAGGGCTCCTTTTCATTTTTTTGACGCTGCATTATTGTACTAGACAGCAACTTAACTTGACACTGAACATGACTACGGTAGAGTGACACCCAATAAGAGCTCACAAGCAGTTGCCAATCTCCTCCAATTCGCCAAGTAGGCTGTGACGTTTTATCTAGCTCGTTTTTCATAGGCTAACGTCATGCAAACGTCACGCTGACGTCACGATGTTGCGGTCAAGAAATGTTGCAGTGTAGTATAGCAGTCAGTAATGGATTATAATATTGATGTATAATATGAATTTATATCTCCTGATTGACTTTTGCTTTGAGCTGTGTTTGTATGTGCGTCATGAAATTTTGTATTTTTAAATTACTTATGTTTTGCAAATTATTTAACCAATGCATTTATGTACTTATGTAACGTAAAATTTTTATTTTGGTCAAATTTATTTTCTGTTTCTGAATATTTTAGATTACGTGAAGAGTTGCGCAACGTTAGAAGTTTGCCGACAAATTGTTCTCGCTTTGGATGTATCCTTTTTAGTGTTGTACATGAAAAAATCATAAACATAGTTAAGGCCTTGATGAAATTCGTTAACAGGAAAATGTATCGGAAAATGTATTCATTAATAGGAACACTTATCTTTCCGAAAAGAAAAAAAATTGCAAAAAATAGTTTTTTGAAGTTTAAAGACAGAAAAATGTTTTATTTTAATTTTTAATGTAATTTTTGATGTTTATAAATGTTTTGTTTAAAGAAAGCGAATCAAATTGAAGAAAAAAAATAGTAAATTAGGAGTTATAACTTTTTAAAGGGGAAAAAAAAGTTTGATTTGTGCTTTTTCTAAACGAAAACTTTTCAAAACAAATATTGTTTCAATCAGGTTTTTAAGCTAGCAGAAGTGACCAGTTTCATAATTTACATGGTTTCAAGATTCGATCAATAATAATATTGTAGTCATGAGAAAGAAAGATAGAGAGAGAAAGAATGTATGTGATAAAACATGTGTACATCTTGATTAAATACAAAAGCGAATTTTTATTGAATGAAAATGCTTTCTAACTCTTGCTCTAGAATGGCTGAAAATATTGAGCTTTTATATGGAAATTTATTATTTTTTACGTATAACTCGTTTTTTTTTGCTATGAAGAAAACTTTTTAGTTGTTTAATTATTTTTTGCAACTGTAAAATACGTACTTGAAACTTTCGTGTCTTAATTATGTTAACTTTGCTCAAGGATACAACCAGCGTGTAAATTAATATTTCAGATTAGTCTACATGATGATCAGTATAACGTTTATAACCTAGTCAAATTTTGAATCCGATAAATTATGAATGCTGTTCACCTTTTATACCAATATCGATTTCAACGAGAAATCTTTTCATGTGAAACATACACACATTTTAGAGTTTTTCCACATAAATTCTTCATTAGAATATTTAATAATGCTTTTGATTTTTAAATTTTACAATTTAATTTTTGAAAAACTTATTTTACTTAACTTATATTAGAGTATAGGAAATGGAAGACTTAAATTTTCAGACTATAAAAATCTGATGTGCAGCCTGAAGCATTGGCAGGTATTTACTCTCTATAGTTGTGAAATATAGACGTGATTTCTTTTCAAGATTTGTATGTAAATAAGTTAAAGATTTAGTATATATGCATAAATAAATACAATTGAATAATTGATTATTATTTATAGTTTAATACAAATTACAAAAATGTGTTAACATTTTGTGTTGCGTTAATCATTGCGATCACATATTAATTTGTATGAAATTAATATGTGATATTTAAATAATTTAATTTACTAAATTAAATTTTTTGGTTTTTAGAAATTCAACTAAACTTCCTTAATATATATATATATTATATTTATACATAATTAAAAACTTAATTATTTTGTGTCACACAGGTGATATTTAGGAATCACACCAAAGGTACAGCAGGGGTATTACGGGCAGAAAAATTAAGAGATGCTCTATTTGATATAGGTATGTGAACTCATCAAGAAAAAATATTTTATAAAAATTTACTCATTTATTTTTATTCCTTTATAAGTTAAAAGATGTGTTGACTCAAACTTATTTCTTTAAAATATTTGTTTAACTTCAAAAAGAATAATTTTGACGGATAAGATTTGCTTAGTTTATTGTACAAGAGAACTAATATTTAAGCTTTTGTTTTCTTCAACATACTTACAAATATATCAAGATACGTCCGGAAAAAATCTCAATTACACCTCTTTTCATTTATACTTAAGCATCATAATAGGCGAAATAGTTTTAGGAAATTTATAGCTAGAACGTTGTAGCTTTTCAATACGTAAGTACTATATTTCTCATAATTTAATTTCAATTAAACTGCTCAGTGTTAGCATTTCGTGTAAGAATTCAAGGCAGCAAAGGTCGAAAGATCAAAAGTTATTGATAGGTTAAGATATAATCACTTGACTTCGAGCAAGTCACGTAAAGCCAAAACAAATGTATTATAAACCACCCTATGTTGAATAAATATTTCAAATAATCAATTTTTATTCTCTTTCTCTTCAAATTACAGCTTTAGTTTACACAGATTAACTAGAAATTGTTCTACGATTGATTAGTCAATCGTTACAACAGAGTATAATTTTTTTTGTAAGAAAATTGTTAGATTTCTTATAAAAGGCTATTCCATGGTAATAGACGTATCAGTTTTTCCCAAAACAGCTTACAAAAACTTGAAATACGGTAAGTTTTTATTTTATTTCATGAACTTAATATACAACATGGTCTTTACTATATTTGAAGTTAAAAATCAACGTAAATAAAGCACAAATAAGGTAGAAAGTACAGCAATTAGCTATTTCAAGATTACAATAGAGTCCCTTCCTCAGTGCAAGAAGCTCAGCAAACAACATGAAAGCTGTAAGAGAACTGAGCGCGAAGCACGTGGACCCCGGTATTTATACCAAATGGGCCAGTGCACATAAACTCACGACAGGAGCGGAAAGCTCCTCCTCCCAGTTCTGTTACAGCTTTTCATGTTGTTTGCTGAGCTTCTTGCACTGAGGAAGGGGCTCCATTGTAGCCTTGAAATAGCTAATTGCTGTACTTTCCACCTTATTTGTGCTTTATTTACGTTGATTTTTAACTTCAAATGTAATTCAACACAAAGCTTATTTGATCATTTTTCATGGTCTTTACTACTTTATACTGCTGTCAAATTTTGAAAATTTCCAGAAAAAAATATTGATATAATAGCATTTTATCCGTAACGAACGTACCTCGTTAGATATGTCCGCTACGGAGCTGAAACACCATCATATTGATAGTGTTTCTGAAAATCTTTAAAATTTAACTGTATTTTATAGAAGTAGAATCCATGTTTTTCAAAACTTCATGCAACGAAAACGGACCTAACATATCTGGAGTCGCTGTAGGCTGTTTGGTGCAGTAATTGATACTGTTTTTCAAAATGGAATTGCTCAAAAGTATTCTATTTTTGTAAGAGTTTTGCAATGAAAATAAAATATACTTATTCATATGGTGGACAAAAAACTTTCTGAATGCTGTTATATGAATATGTTTTTGAAAGATAAACCAAATAAATTCGTTATATAAAATTAAATTTAATATGTACTTTTTCCATAACATTTTTATCGAATAGAATTTCTCCATTGTTATTTTAGGATTTCAAGTGAATACAGAGACGCTTTCTTTATTGGCATTCCGTTACATGAGAAAAGATGGCACTCTGAGATTCGGAGACTTTGTATCTTGTATATTGCATCTGTCTACATCGTTCAGTAAGTATTTTAAGTCGGCCAATATTATTATTGCCCTTGAGCTGATCTTTTAAGCATTTTATTCTTAAATGCAGTGTAGTGTTAATTCAATAGTAGTTACCTTAAAGCAAATTATTAGGAATAAACGGCCATTAGCAGCGATTTCAAGGGTTTAAAGACGCGTGAGGTGAGTGGGGAACAGTTTAAATATTTGGCTTTCAAATATGCTGCTAATTAGGCAAATTACGATCTATGTTATCACGAGCGTCTTAAGTACTTTTGATTTTTGTTTAACTTTTTACGTTTGTCTCAGAAGCTGCTTTCTGTCAAGTACTTTATTTTAAAACTAGCTGATGTGCCCGGCGTCGCACGGGTTTAAATGCAACATACCAAATCCAAGAAAATAAATATATGACTTTCAACTAAGCCCAGTTGAATCATATTTCTTAAAGCTATTTTTTGTGATCATGAGGTAGATTAATTGGGTGTGAATAAGAACGTGAAATCAAACTTAAATGTGTTATTTATTTTACCCGTGTGATTTTCCAAAAAATCATCTTCTATTTTGTAACTGTTGCCAATATCAATTCTCTTTTTATTTAACCTGCTATCGAAAAATTGGCATAGATAAATATAAAAAACCTAAGAAAGCAATAAATTTCATACTTACTCCAGAGAAGCCTTGGTTTAAAATTTTCATCATGATTACTATTAATATTGTTGTTGCGAGGCAACAAATTTTTGCAACAGTGGGTGGAAAATTTAATCATTTAATGGGGAAATGACATGAAATTTACTGTTTTCCATAATAACTTTTTTAAACTAAGATTTTTAGAAATAAATTATAGCCTATTCTGATTCCTGTTAATGTAGCTATCTACGGTGAAAAAATGGTTAAAATCGGTTCAGTAGTTTTGAAGATTACCCCGGACATACATACAAAAGTAGTCATTTATGTATATAGATAAATGAGGTATTCGCGTAAACTATTTACCAAAAGTGAAAATTTAGAAAAATCACTATACGGAGATTTTTGAACCACAACTCTGTGTTCAACTGCTTTATTCTTAAATGTTATAGGTCTGCGTTAAGCAATTTTGCTCTCCTATTTCTTTGTAATTTGATCTTAAATGAAGCAATTAGTTAAGTTTTCACTAAACTATGTCAAAAGTGTTTCCATAATTTTTTTTGCTGTAAAGTTACTTAACATTGCAGTTTTTCTTAGTGTAAAGATAATTTACAAATTTTGTATAACCTATTCTCTTCTAAATTTCATATTTTAGTACGTCTTTTAACCAAAAAGCGTCATTTTTTTCCCTTTTACTTTTGTCAGCTTTAGTTTTTTTGTGTAATAAAAAAGGTCGGAATAAATTTACGAAAATATAACAAAATTAAACGAAATTTAGAGAGAAAGTTGAGCATATTTATAGGTTGAAAATGCAAAAAACAGAAATAATTACTTTATTTTTCTCTTTCACAAATTTCATTAATAACTTCGTTTCAAGATTTCGTATTTATAAAGAATTTATTTATTTTGAATACAAAATACGTTTGCAATTGCTACACTGTAAGAAATGAATGCTGTTTTTACAGTATAATACAGCTAAATTTATAGTAATAAACTAAAAATTACTAATTTTACAGTACTAAACTGTAAAAAGGCTCATTTTACAGTTAATAATCTGTAAAATTACTTATTTTACAGTTTTTTACAGTGTATTTTTCAGTTTTAAACTGGAACCTCTGCTGCCAGTATTATACTGTTATTTTTACATACATACTGTTTTATAATGCAGTTAAACTTACGGCAATAAACTAAAATTTCGTACTTGACAGTAAGAAACGGCAAAACTGCTAGTTTCATAGTTTATTACTGTGCATTTTACAGTTTTAAATTAGAACCTCGGCTACCAAAATTACACTGTAAAACCAATAGTTCATTTTTTTTTACAGTGTAGAGGTCAGAGAAGTCTTACAGGGGTACGGAAGTCCCGAGTTCAAATCCCAACTCTGGCCTGAACGTACTTTCAGTTTCCTGTCCTTGTCTATTCTTTGTGTAAATGTCTGTTGTGAATGGCTGCTTGCCCGGCGAGACCTAAACTGCTTCTATTTCATGTGTGTTGAGCTAAAACAGACTTCAACCTGAATGCCTTATTTTCTCATTTGTTTGATAATAGAATCTCTTGAAAGCGATACTCTTTTATTTCGGTGATAATCATTCACAAATGTTCTTGTTAATTCACTCTATTTAGTTGCTCATCATCTACTTACAAAATCTTTAAATAGTTTGATTAATTTATTGCTCCCTGAATTAATTACTTCTTCTTTTAATGGGGGCTGCGTTGGCGACAAACCATTTGCAGACCTTGTGCATTCCCCGAGACTGGCATCCATTCTTTCATGTAGCACCACTATCGGAGTGATGCCATTACCACGAGAATTTCGACGGTTAGTTTCCCACTAGATGGAAGCACCTGGGCTCTATGAGATGCGAAAGTGCACTAGGAATTTAGTTTTGCCAAGAGCTACTCAATGTAAAAGATCCCTCGAGTACTCGTTTTAATACTCGATGGATCTTTTACATGCCGCATAATCATACGACGTGGACGCTGTCGATTATCTGCATCTTGAAAATCCACCCACTGGAGTCGGGTTTGATACTGCGACTTTGGGCGTGAGAGGCCAGCGTCTTAACCACTACACCACTCTGTCGTCGAATTAATTACTTTGTGCATTCATTCATTTATTATCGATTTGCAGAAAAATATTTTTTAATCCTCAAACTTAAAACGTACAAGAAAACCATTTCATTTATCACTTTTTCCATTGTACGGGGAAAATGATGTTTTTAATTTATTTGAAGATAAAAAATTTACTACCAAAAATAAAGCTGACATTTTAACACGTTTTGCGACAAAGTAAGTTTTTCTCTCTTTATGTAGTGTAATTTTCACAACAGGATTTCAATGTGTTCAGCTGAGAAAATGTTACTCATCTTAACTATTGCGCTTCTTCCTACTCATTCAGATGCTTGGAAAAGTAATTTTGAACGAAATAAAAGCTAAATACAGGGTGGTTATAAATTAACGTGAGATGTTTGGAGCCCTCTAGCGCGTGAAGTACTGGGAGTAACATTACCAAAATTCATGGATAGACACATATAGACACATATAAGCACACTTATTAGACCACGGGATTTCGATTTCTGAAATTAAAAAAAAAAAAAGTTGAAAAAATTGCCACCAGTGGAAATTTTGGTGCTGCAAAAGTGTATTACTCTGATTGTTGAAGAACTAAATGCTGCTTAATAAATAAATACCATACTGCTTAATAAATAAATATATACTGCTAAATTTATAACCACCCTGTATTTGCAGAAAGAAACTTACACCAGTCAATAAAGACGTCGCAAACACTAGTTTTTATTATTCCTTTTTTTTTCTATTTTAGAAGCATTTGAAAAGCGAGATCCTTTACAAAATGGTTATGTCAAAGTGACCTTAAAAGAAGTAAGTGTATAGAGTTATGCTTTTTCGAAAAAAATATGTAACGTGCATTTTTGATTTTTACATTATTTCATAGTATGTGTTTTAAATCTCATTATGCATTCTTAGGCAAGTTATATTTTTTTCATAACATATTACATTTTTAAAGTAAATGTATTTTCTTCAAACCAAAATCTAAAATAAAATATAAGCTAATTCATTAAAAATAACCTACCCAAGTAGCATCAACTCATCGGATTTTGCTCGGCCGATCAACAAACTCCTCGTAAACTGATCCTGTAACGCACGATGACATCGTTCCGATCAGTATCCGAGCACGGTTTTCGATGAGCTACTTTTCATCGGAAATCGATATCCTTCCGATCAACTTTCCCGATGAAAATAAGATGAGCTATATTCCATCGGAAAACGATATCCTTCCGATCAACTTTCCCGATGAAATTCCTCGGCACGGGACTGTTCTGCTCGTAAATTGCTTCAAATCTCATTGTATTCTCATCGGATTTTGCTGCTCAGATTCTGCTCGGCCGATGAGACATATTGGATCATCGGCCGATGAGAATTTCATCGGGTTTCGATGAATGGCCGATCATCGGCCGATGAGATGATGCTGCTAGGGTATTGATTAACTAAGTTAACGCATATGCTTCATTTGCAGTGATAAATACATTTTATGTTATTAAAATTAATTTATATGCTATATATTTTTAATCTTTATTTATAAAGTTCAAAATCACAAGCCTAAATGATTTCTGCAGTCGAAACCATCTAATTATTTATTTAGTATTTCAACAGTTGTAAAAGTAATTACTGTTAGGAAACTGCTGCTTCAAAGTTCATAAGAGCACACCATTGCTTACATAATGGGCATATAGCAATTTTGCCGAATTATTGCTATTCAAATATTACTAAGCTTTGCATTATGAAATCCTTCCAATGGAAATGATACAACTTTGACATTAAAATCAATTTACACAAAAAATACAGTTTTGCCTCATAAAATACAATTGAAATAACTAGCATTAATGTAGAGTAATATTTAAAATTTCATTTTCATAACTCACTCCCAAAAAATAGAAGAGGGGGAGAGGGGAACGAGAGAAGAATATTCAAATACATGTTTTTTTTTAAACTCTTAATTTGATTCAATGCTATAGTGACGTTGCATTAGTTCTGCTACCCTCCAATAATATGATATTCAACAGACAAAAATTGAGCAAAGAAATTGTTAAACAAACAATAATTATTTCGCACCCAACCCGGAAATTTATCTCCGAAAGAGAAACAGCAAAAAAAATAGTTAGGAATCATATTGAGATGAAAAAATGATACACCGTTGCTTTATTATTATTGGTGGATTATATTTTAAAGCTTTTTATTTCAATATAGAACGTCAACTATTAATTTTTCTTACATGCAATGACCTTATAATTAACTATGCAAAAAATTATGTTTAATTTAATTTTGAAAAAAAAAATGTAATGAAATAAATAAATAAATAATATTTTGAGTACTAAAAAGTAGTTATTAAAAGTAGCTGTAAATTGTTGTAGAACTTTTATGTTTTTTCAAAACATAACTTCTATGTCTCGGCTGCCACTAAACTTGCTAATCAAATATTAGAGCTAAGCTTTCTGCAAAAGTTAATCTTCCATTACTATATAAGCAACTATATAAGCTACTTCCATTACTATATGAGTGCTGTTCATGCAAAATGAACATTTCAATAACATACTTAAGTTGGGAGCTTATGCACAAAAATTATGAATACCTAAACTTTTTAGCTATGTGGATAAAATTAAACTACACCACGAATATGAAAAGTCAGATGCTTATTTATGTAACTAAATTTCATCTTATAAACTATATTTATTATTTCAGTGGCTGAGCTCATCCCTTCAGTGCTGAACTCCAGATTCAAGAAGAGATATTGTGCAATATACCCCACGGAATCGGAAGTTGTAGAATTAGTATCGTGAACTTCTATTTCCTTGTAATTTACTCAGGGGTGAAAAATACCTCAAATACCTATGACACCGATGTTTCAATTAAAAACATACTTTTTTTTGAATAAATGTACAAAGGTGTTTAAATTATTTATCTACAAATTTTGTACATATTCTTGTTATATCTTTTGTGCTATAGATATTTAATCTTCATTCAAAATTAATATTTGCTCACTAAGTGTAAATAGTTTTTGCTTAAACAAAAATTCATAACTGTAAAAAACTATTTCGTGAAATTGTTTATAGACTAACTTGTAAATAAATGTATATATTATAAATAATATTAATAATGTATTTTCAGTGTCGTGTGACTTATCAGCCGATTGAACAAAACATTTTTATTGATGTTTTACCATTAGCAAGCTGGAATAAAACATAATTAAAATTTTATGTTGCTTTTTTTTTAAAAAATAATTATTGGTATGGAAGGTGTTCGCTTTTTATTGTACACTAGCTTAATACGCGGCGTATTAAGCTAGTATTAAGCTCATATGGGTATAAAATAATTTGCATCAATCTGTCTCTTAGGTACAAACTTTGAAAAAAACTGAAATATTACAGAAAGTTAAACGTTAACAGAAAAATAGTCTTATCAAAAGGTGAAAATTAAAGATAAATGTTGTCTGTGCTTTGCCGCGTCCACTGGCATGAAATATATGCACATGGAAGTGAAAAAATTGCATCAATTTCACCCGCCAAATTTAAAATATTAACTTTTCTCTATTAATTGCTCCCACCTACAAAGTAAAAATTATTATAACTCAGAAATAAATCTATTTCTCGTTCTGAAGGCTTATCTCCATTACAGACGCAACTGTCGTCGCATTGCAAATTTGAAATTCAAATCCATGGTTCTTTTTATTAAGTCCACATGAATTATGATTGTGTTTTACTTATTTCAATGCTAAAAGGAAATAGGTGAGCCTTAAGTTGAAAATTCATTACTTTAATCGTAATCATTGTTGGAAAATACTCATATTTAAAAATCTTAAATTTCAACAATTTGAATGCTAAAAGGCCTTTCTCGATTACAATATAAATAGGCTAGATTCCTATAAAAGGGTCATTTTTTGACAAAAATTTAAATTTGAGCTTTTTAGATTTTTTAAAATTTCAAGACCCCGCCTATGAGAATTCTAGGGCATCAAGGAACCTCTGTGTCAAGTTTGATGAAAATCTGACGCAAACTGTGGATTTGTATAGAGAACAAGTATACATACACTCATGTTTATAGATATAGATTAAACTTGGCTGTTTAAAAAAAATGCAATTTCTTCATACAGTATACTTCGGATTATCCGCGAGCGGATTAATCGCGAGGTGGATTATCTGCGAGGGTTTCGGGGGAAAAATTTTTTTTTCAATGAAATTAAATGTGTTGTTTTTGCTTAATATTTCCTACAGACAAGTGCGGCGTACTTTATCGAATAAATTGCTGTACCTGAGAGTCATCACAAGTCCATTCCTTTATAGATTTCACCCAAGTAGCATCAACTCATCGGATTTTGCTCGGCCGATCATCGAACTCCTCGTAAACTGATCCCGTAACGCACGATGACATCGTTCCGATCAGTATCCGAGCACGGTTTTCGATGAGCTACTTTTCATCGGAAAGCGATATCCTTCCGATCAACTTTCCCGATGAAAATAAGCCGAGCATCCAAAATTGATCCTAAATTCATCGGCACGGGACTGCACTGCTCGTAAATTGCTCCAAATCTCATCGTATTTAGAGCAAAACTCATCGGATTTTGCTGCTCGGATTCTGTTTGGCCGATGAGACATCTTGGAGCCATTCCCGATGAGAACTCATCGAATCCGATCATCGGCCGATGAGAATTTCATCGGGTTTCGATGAATGGCCGATGATATTATGTTGCTAGGGCATGTGCTTCAGAACTTATGAAGTAAAACCTTGATCGACTCCTGTCTGTTTTTCTAACTTTTGTCACTTTTGTTGCTAGGATACGATTTGCTCCCGCATTCGCAAACGTCCTTTAAGCATTTTCTCATAAATATTTTTATGAATCAAAGACAGAAAGGAAGACTCCAACTTCAATAAAATTTCAGAAATTTAATATATAATATATATTATGCAGTCAAGCCACAAAAATAATGACAAAAACAGGAACAAATGGTGAAACGAGTATAACAATAAGGATCATACATACATCTATTGCAACATTAGTATCACGGGAAGCTTTAAAATATTAAAAGTACAGCCGCTGCAAGGGGAAAATGATCTGGCTTGGAAAAATATTCCCATTCGAAACTATCCACAGTTTTAAAATACTCAAAGAAAATAGCATTGCATACGTAAATTTTGAGTGCATATTCATTTTAGCACTTTGAAATACTTCTTTTTATGACTGAACCAGAAATAATTTCTTTAAAAGCTGTCATTTTCAGGGCAGTAATATGTTAGATGTTTCTCAATAGTGGCATAGTTAAGCGAGTTTTAAAAATGGTGCAAGTTTAAATGCATAGATTCAATAAATTCTCCGACTAAATTCTTTTACGTTAAAGATTCAGTATTCTATCAAAACTCTCGCAAAGTTTATAAAAATGTTTGTTATTAGAAGCTAATTTGTGTTCTGAATGCATGCATAGTTAAGAAGACAATTTTCAAGGCAAGAAAATAATACAAAAAGTAGTAAAATTTTATGTATGATGCTCTTGACTGTCATTAAAAAGGAAAGTTTGAATTTTTTATGTACTGAAAAAAACTATACAGAATATGAAATCACTTAAGCTAAGACATTTGACGATCTGTATCATCGTAGTAAATGGTGTCCGACATCATTATTTAAAGTTTTTCAAGTTTGGCTATGTATACGAACCGATTTAGATTTTAAAGAAGAGTAGTCGTTTTATTATTCAGTTTTAAATAATGAAACTTCATTTTTTGAGTTTGAGTTTGCCTCGTTATAAGTCAACACGCCATGGCAGTTTTACATCGGAGCCGAAGATTATAAATTTCGCAAGATAGAATTATCACGGTATGTTTGGAGAATGGGAGAAGAGGGAGGCATTTCGTTAGTGTATACCTTGAAAACTTGACCTTTTTTTTTTTTTGAAATACATCTGATGTTTTATTAAAACAATAAGACCTTTTCTAAATACTAACTTAAGTTTAATGTTTTATTGGAAGTACTATAACACTAGGTTACAGCGATTTTATTGTCTATAACTTATTTTTGACTAACTTAATGCCACTTAGTCCGAAAATGTTAGTTTTACTTTACCACCACAAATTTTTAAGCTTCTTGGGAATCAGAGCAACAAAGTCGTGAAATGTAAGACATTTTTGAAAAATAAAGGATACATTTTTTAACAAGTAAACAACAATAATTAAATTTGCATACACAATACAACAAAATGTCTTTGGGTTACTGATTAACACAGGTTTACTATACATTCCTTGCTAGTAGTTTATATTTTAGTTATGACGGCCAAAGAGTAAATAAAATTTGCTACAAGTAATAACATTTTAAAATAGAAACTTTTTACTTTAATTAAAAAAAAAAAAAGTTTATCTCAATAACAGAGCAATAAGGTGATACTCAATCTTTCATGGAAATTCACATTTACACAAGGTGTCGAGAAAAACCTGATGAAGTAGAAGAAAAGTAGCAACAATTTTGAAATCGAAAGGTCTATTTAACTCTGAAACTGATTAAAAATCAAACTGCAATCAGAAATTGTTCCCCAGTTTGATCCATAAGATCGGATTACTCACGGAAACAGCACTGTTACCTCACTGTTCTTTTAGTGCTGTTTGTTTTTCTTAGAGGTTGGTTAGAAAAAAAAAAAATGGAGAATTATCTTACATCTAAATGAAGTTCAAGATGAAATGATTGATCACTATTTAATGCTGGTCATAACTAGACATTGTAAATTATTTAGTTAAAAAATCTGTTTCAAACATGGTTTTATTTTCTGAAGTCACAATTTGCTTTTGAATTTTGCACAGGTTCTGCCATCTGCAGCTCACCTAGATCTTTTAAATCTTCATTTCAATTGTATGAATAGGAGTTTTTAATGTCTAATTAGTTTGACATGAAGAAAGTAAAAAACATTTTACATGTCTAAAGGTCGTATTATTTAGTTATTGCTTGTACAATAAAAATAAGAAGAAAACGAAGACAACATTTCAAAACTCTAGTCTCCAAAATAATATAAAATATTTGTCAAATTGAATTTCGCTCTTTTGATTTGTATTAGAGACAATTTGCTATTCTGATATTTTTATGTAAGAACAACTAATTTGCACAATCGCTTTTTTAAAATCACTTAATATTAGAATTACAAAATTCTGAATTGTAAACCTGGCTTTGAATAAGTCAAAGCAATATTTATCAAACATTTACAGTCTAGTCAGTATGAACATTAAACATTTAAAAACTTTACAACTTATTTCATAAAGAAAAAAATTTAATCAATGAAGATAATCAAAAAGTAACTATAAATAGAGCATCTTCTCAATAATTAGATTAATTTCTTTCAAATATTTTCAATCTAAAGTTATTACAAAAATTGTTTACATTACAATGAGTATAAACTTGGACCATATCTTTAAAAGTCAAGATGTTAATTTTATAATTTCATGACCTCTGAACCATTTTATTGAAAGATAAACATTACGTTTGCGCCATAATTCGTCATTTTTCAAGAAATTGGTTTGAAAAATAGTGATTTATTTATAGCACAATTCATAGCAATCTTGCAAATTTATAAGTTTTCTCTAACAAATGTTATTGCTTTTTGTGAACGGCAATAAGGAAATTCAAAATACTTTAAAATATATTCGAAGTGAACAATAATGTCTCCAATTCCCTTTATTTTGAGGAAAAGTTATTTCTTTAAGGTTAGTCAAAATGCGACAATTATTATTTCTTATGTAAAGTAGATTTTCACTACAAAAATCGTGTTTTCTTAAAAAATATTTAAGATTAAAATCAACATAAGAAGTTAAAAAAAACGTTGTTTTTTTTAAAAGCATTTACGATGTTTAACATAATAACATAGAGATAGTTATTACAGCTAAAAAGATGTTTAATTTATTCACCTTTTAATAGCATATTTTATACACATCATTCATAAATAATAGTTCTTTCTAATCTCTAAAATTAGTTATACCCGTTGCTGAAAGAAAAAAAATAGCTAAGATCATCTTAAAGCTATATTTCAAGTGAATCTGTGAAAAATGTTTAATTCACTTTAGATAAAATACAAATTATACACATTATGATCAGTTAAGATCACTATAGAATTTCATCTTTCATGAAGCCAAAATTCAAGAGCAAATTCCATTTTGTATTATAAAAAGAAAAATAATCAAATGAAGTTGAAATAATTGCAAAATTCTGGTTTTACTGTATAAATTGTATTTTATCCAAAAATATTGAATCATATTATGCAGAAAAAGAGCAACCAAATGAATTGAATATCCTATTATTAAACTAAGTAATCATAATCACGTCATTATTTATGCTCAGGGCACCAATGTGTTTTTATTAAATAATTTAAGAAAGTTTATGCATTCTTAATATCAAATCAAAAATAGATTCAAATTGAAATTTTAATAGTAGAAAAAAAATAAAATGGTTATGAATGTAGATTATAATTTCATGTCATATTTGCTCAGTATGAGTGATGTTTAAAAAAAAATTAAAGGATTTTAACAATTAAAAAAACAACTACTTTGACTATAAGATATTTATTAATTTTTTAATTTGTATTGCAGGGCGAGGACTCAGTCACCTTTCTCACCTTTAGTCACCTTTTGAAAATTTGGTCACTTTTTGTCACCTTTTGGAATTTTTGTCACCTTTTTCAACCTTTCTTGAAATGTGTTTTAGGAAAATCTATTTTTGATAAATTAAATTTTTGAAGAGTATGAATATTCTTTTCCTTACCTGAAAATAAATGGAATTTTGAAAAAAAAAAAAAAAAAATCTGTCCTTCAACCATTAAAAAAATGTTTCAACTGTGGCTCATTTACAAAACAAAGCCTTTAGAAGCACCTGTTTAAAAGTTTCAAAAAACAGTTGCACATTTTCCAAGGATACTTGGCAGTTTTTTTTTCTTTCTTTCTTTTTTTTTTTTTGTTCGTGAAACAAAATTCGGTTGGTGATTTGCATAGAGATGGGATTTTCACTCATTCTCTATTGTCAATACTTTTTAGTGAACATCTTTGTATTTACAGAGCAACAAGAAAAAGAATGCAAATGATTTTGCAATGAACTATTAAAAATATGAAAAAATAAAATATGTTTATTAAATACATCGTCATTATCTTCACTTCATAATATCAGGTATAAATTTAATTGATATTTAAGAAAATTCTTTGAACATAACTAGGGGTGATTGTGCTCTAATATTTACTCAGATTTCCGGTATTTTCATGATCAATTCTAGTGTTTTCATGTTCGAAAATACCCGAAATAAAATATTTTTAACTATGCTTTTATCTTCCCACCTCAGGAATTTTGAATTTGTTTGCTTTTACGAATTTCCGATGATTAAACCGATAATTTTTAATAATATTCATCGAATATAAGTTCAAGATGCCATTCTAATTGTTTTTTTGCTTTAATAAATTATTTTATTTTTTTTTATTTTGATGCCTTCATTTTAAAAAAAATATGAGAATCAAATTTTTTTGATTTTCAATGCTTATTATCCTTAGTTAGGAGACAAATAAATGATATATATTTATGCTAAAAAATTACAAATTTAAAATATTCGAGCGAAATTCTGCTTTTATGAAAATCAAAATGTCAAAGCTAAAATTTAAAGATCTGGTTAAGTTTTATTTTGCTTCAATTATGTGGATAGTAAAAATAGTATGTTTATCATAGGGTAATTCCATTGTGACTAACATAACATTTAGAGTAAATTTTTAATCTTTCTTTCTATGTGTGAGCTTTATTTTTGTCACAATACCAAAAACAAGGTGTTATTCTTCTCCGCATAGATGAGTTGTTTAAGTTAATATACAAAAAGAATAATATTAACTTCATTTTTGGCAGTTAGAGGACATTTTGATCAACGTGACTAACATAACAAATTTGAAACAGATCTGTTATGTTAGTCACGTTGATCAAAATGTCCTCTAACTGCCAAAAATGAAGTTAATATTATTCTTTTTGTATATTAACTTAAACAACTCATCTATGCGGAGAAGAATAACACCTTGTTTTTGGTATTGTGACCAAAATAAGGCTCACACACAGAAAGAAAGATTAAAAATTTACTCTAAATGTTATGTTAGTCACAATGGAATTACCCCATAGAGCTTCTGATTGTAATCTGAAGTAAGTTTATTTGAATTATTTTCTATGCCATTTTCATACTTTTAACGTCTTAATTTTGAAAATTGCTATTTCCTTGCGTCCGCTGTGAGAATCATATTTCGCATTTTCGATGCTTGCTATTCCTTGTTGAAAGGCAAACAAATAACATTTCTTTTTTTATTTTGTTTAAATCATTAAAATAAAAGTTTTAAACAAATTACATGCTCTTTTATAGCGTCAGATGTCAAAAACTTAAATGCTAAATCTGTGGCTGAATTTTATTTTGTTTCAATTATTTAAGTTTTTTAACACATACATAATATCTTTAAATAGTATTTCACTTCAGTATTAATAAATATGAAATCCTTGACTCAGGTCATATTGTACTGATTAGGAGATTTATGGGTACTGCGTCTAGATCAATTCTTTTTCATATTTTCAGTGACAAATGCAACTATCATTACTTTATAAATATTTTCGCACAACAAACAGTAATTCTGTTAGACTTTTACTTTCTCCTTAAAATATTTTTCTGGGGATAATTTCTTCAAAACCAGCTCAAGAGTAACTTTATTGTTCATTTACAGATTAATTAAATGCATACCCAATATTTTGACTAAAAACTATTTGAAACTATTCAAATGTAGGAAATGTGTTGGTTTATGAAAGGAAATTAATTATTATACATGTATGGTTATAAAATTAGGTGTGCTTAATTAATAGGGGCTTTGGTTTAAAAAAAAACAGTCCCCATCCCCCACACGCATACATTTTCTCTTTAAAAGTTTCAGGTATTGTTTTATGAACTCACAATCACCCCGCATAACATAGAGTTTACGCTGAAAGTTTTTTGAAAATATGTCCTAAAATGGTTTATTTTGTTACTTCCAGCTCTATCATATTCATGTTCAGAATCTAAGTCTTTTAAAATAGTATGTAGGCTACTTTTGGTAAAAGTCAGAAAAAAGGATAATCGTTTTCTGCTTTTTCATTTCTTAACAAATTATTTTTGATCACCTTTTAGTTACTTTTTTGTCACCTTTTAGTCACCTTTGTTTTAAAATTTGTCACCTTTCTCACCTTTTTCAAAGACCATCAGCAGTCCTCGCCCTGGTATTGTTTTTAATGGATTTTATTACTTTTCTTAAGCCCAAGTTTGATATAAATTTCTTCACATAAATGAAAAAGATCTCGCCTTAGTGAGTTAAAACATAAAATGGGGTAAGCAATTTTAGCGGTTAACTAATAGCTTTGAAATGTACTTTAAATAGGTATAAGCTTTAAATAAACGAAAGCCGAAAATTTTAATGTTTTATAGAAAATAAAAAAACATTTTTGACGAAGTAAACTGAAGATTTTATTAGTAATTTAAGGATAATTTAAATTTAAAAGGTGTTTATTGTATCAAGTAGTTCTTATTACAAATATAAGAATCAACTTAAAGGAAAATTAGGTAAATGAGTGCATTTGCTAACGCACCTGTAAATAAAACATAACAACTAAACAAACACATTCTGAAGAAACTGGAAACTTAAAATAAAAAATAGCTAATTTACCTTCTTCTTTTCAATTCTAAAAGTGCATATTTCCAGGAAACAATTGAAAATTGAAGAAGATATATTCAAACAGCTTCAGATTTTCTTTTAAAGTTTGCAGTATGAATTCTAATAACATCCTTATAATTTTTTTAGAACTACATCTGACAAAGAAATTTGCAATGTCATTTATTAACAAACTACATCATACTCTTAGAAAACATTACACAAATTTCAACGTTCATTAAATTTTCAAGGCATAAAATGGTATAAAAATTTTAATCTGAAATACTTCAAATAATGCAACGGTTTTGTATCTCAAGTGATGCAGCCGCAGTATTCGCACATGAATTTCTATTCTATATAATATTTAAAAATGTACTTTTTAGTCAAGCAAGAAAAGCTGCTGCTATATAGAGAATCCGGAATAACGAAGTCATGACAAACTTTTCCAGATTAGAAAGAAATTCTCATCTCATATGCATGTATTAAAGTATCCCCAGTTAAAATATAATCGTGTATAATTTGTCAATTCACTACTTCAGTTTTCCTTCAAATAGTTTCTTTTAAACCAAAAACTATCTTTGAATTAATGTGTACAATTTCTTCAGTACCTTGTGCACAAAATGTACGGAGTCTAGAATGTATATTAAATTTATAAGGACATTGAAATGTAGGCACTGATATATAATCATACTTATTTGTATGTATTAAGTACAGCTAATCTCATTTCTCCTAACAAAAATCAAAAGTGTAAAAAGATTCACTAATTAGAATTCAAATGAAACCTATTGATTAGCCGCACTAACTTTGTACCCATGATTAGTGCGCTGACAGATAAACATGCTATGAGGATCACGTAGCTTTTGACTAGTATTAATGGAGTTTGTTCAACACCAGCTGCGTAAAACAAAGTTCTAAATGAGTTGTTTCTTTCTTCTAGTAAAGTCTATTTTGTACCTTACCACTCAACTAGAAAGTTCTTCAGGCTTTATCAGCATCCTTCACACATAGATGCCGGGGTTTTCTTCCTTGAATAACGTTATGCACATCACAGATGATAGCAAGCTAATGTAGTTTTTACTTCGCATAAAAAAGCCAATATGGCCATGAATTTCATGACATTCACATGAAGGTCATGAAAACGTAGTATGAACAGTGAAAATGAAATTCAAAGGGACATTTAGAAACGTGGGTCTAAAATGAAAGAAAAAAGAGGAAATATTTCACAAGAAACTTGTCAAGAAAATCACATAGTAGTCTCTTGGGGATAAAATACTTTTGATTTTCGAAGCTCGAGGAAAACTAAAAGAGATCAAAACAAAAAGTGTGCATACACTATTATTTTAGAACATTCACAAATTGATTCTTTTTTATGTTAAAAAGATCAACTATTCTTCTGATGAAAGCTCTTCCGCATCTCCAGTCTAGTATTGTCTTCAGATCAGAAGTTTTTTATTTTTTTCATTTTTTTTCTTAAAAAAGTATCAGAATTAACTATTACTGTTAATGCCACGGGATGAACAAATATACTTATTGTCAAAAATTAGTCTCTAAATTTGAGCATACACGTTGACTAGGATCCTTTTCAAGAGGTCAAAAGCACATTTTTGAGGTCAGTTAATCCTTTGTATGACAATGAACAACAAACCAACGATTAGTGCTGGGATGGACTTTGTGAAGGCAGCAAGAGTAGAACATCAGCCCAATCAAAAGAAAAATGGTACAAACAGGTTGTGGGCGGGTTCTTCCATGAGAGTGGTACAAAGACAGAGAAAAAAAAATAAGAATGACATTGAAAATATTGACAGACAGGTTTACGAGAACATCCATCCAAAGGTTCAAACTTTTTGTTTTCTCGAAAAGATTTGACAAGTTATGTCCAAGTAAGAATACACAAATGGGGAACATTTGTCGGTTCGAAGAACCATCAGTCTTGTCCAGATGCAGGCAAGAAAAGTTAAAGGCTATTCATAAGATGTCCCTATGCACCATGGTCTGTCCTCTGTGGGGCGAGGGATAATCCCTGTCGTGTGGGTGGTGTGATGAGGGATGCCTCAGATCCCGAGGATCGGGCATCTCCCTCATCTCGCGCATCTCCGAGGGCCCATATCCTCCTCTCCCATAGTCCACGGGTGGTCCGTCCATCCTTGCCTTCATCTGAGCGTCCATGTCCTCTATGTAGTAGTCGTGGGGTCGCTCCCTGACGACCCCGCGTTCCCAGGCAGCGCGGTCGCTGTACTCTTGGTCGCTGAAGTCCATCATCATGGGGGGTGGGGGAGCCCGAGAATGGTGAGTCTGTGGGTAGCGGTCAGGGAGGGGTCCAGGGTGCATGTCCCTTGGGTCCGAGGGACCGTAGCTTCCTCCTCCTCCTCCGCGTTCACTCACTATAGGCGGTAGCTCCCTCCTTGGGGGTGGGTCCCGCATCATTCTGTAGTCGCCTTGAGAATCGACGTCCATACTGGGAGACATAGGCTGCAAGGAAATGCAAAGATTTTCTAATATAGAACCTCAATCTATCGACGAATTTTTGAAAGAAATGTGCCCAAACATCCCCAGGTGGAAAAAAAAGACATCTTTAAGAAAAAAAGTCTAGAAGGTTTTCTGTGAACATGCAGACTTGAGTAATTCGCTATCCTTACAAATATATTTGAGTAAGTTATTAAACAAGAATTCTCATACCAGATAATTTTTATCTTAGTTTTTACATCACAAGTACGAATGAAATTCGTAACTCATTCTTCTATTTTCGGTATGAAAGCTGTATAGATTAGGATGAATGTAAACAAAAGAAGGTTTTGCCTAACGCAAAAGTTGTTGCATTATGAGAGCAAAATGAGGGCTTTGTGTAAATACAATAAGAAAATATAAACATCACATAACAAGTTCAACAACACTCGATGCATTATGCTATGTGGCAAAAATATCTCCTTAAATCCTATTTGTGGTAACTGATTGCACATAAACATGTGATCCTGGTTTCGAAAAATAACGCTTAGGGGAATTAAATACACATTTACGCTCTTGTGAATTATCCTTTATAAAGCTATTTAAATGACATTAAGCTTGATATATCGCATTCTCCCCTTTTAAAAAGTTTCAACTAAGTTCTAAATCATGCATGATCTAAATCATGCTAAGTGCTCCAAACCCACAAAAGACAGAACGTAAGTTGAAAAAATATTTCAGAGAATTATAACTTTTGAATTTCATTCGTATTTTTCTCTTCCTTGTATGATTACATAAAATTTATTTCAAACGTGTGAATATTGGGTTTGTAGTTGGTCAGCATTTGCCGACATCACCTTATGATTTAACATTTAACGTCCGGTTCATGTTAATGTCAAGAACGCATGATTTTTTGAGCGAAAATAATCCCAAATATATTTTTTAAATTTATTACTATGTTTCCAAATAACGTGTGGATAATCTGTCCTATATTGGTTATCTAGTTGGTCTGCATTTGCCGACGTCACCTTATGATTTAACATCTTGTTGTAAGGTTACATCATGTTAATGTCACGGACGCATGATGAGCGAAAATGATCCTAAGAATTAAAAAAAAAAATAATACTATGCTTCCAAATTACACAAATAGTAGAAGAAACAATGAAATTATTGTGAGAAAGACTTTCTCATATAATTAAAGCGCTGGATCACGATCGAAAAACTAATTGAGAAAAGAAATATCCTGGCTGAGTACCTCGTCCGAATGCCTGGGTCTTCGGTCATTGTCGGACCTATAGTTGACGCCTGGAGGCGTGGAATTGTGCCTCTGAAGTCCAGCTCCACCTCGGGAGGGTTCTTCGAGACGCGGCGAGGGAGAATATGGCGAAGGGATGGGCCTTCGGATCTGCGGGGGTGGGGTCTTGTTAGGGGGGTGGGTGGCGGCCCAGTAAGCCTCAAGGAATTCCGCGAGATGCTCGCAAGCCTCTTCCAGTTGGTTCTCGTCCAGAATTACATCGAACATTTCCTGAAACAAAGAATGAGATGGGCATTTAAAAAAACATGAGGAAGGCATGTTGCAAAAGAAATAGTAATTTTACTTAGCACAAGCAATACAAAGTCAATGACAGAAAGTCCAAATTTATTCCAGCAAAAACAAGATTTTGGTCTTTTTACTTACTATCGGCCAAGTTTTGAACAACATATCTTAAAATTAAAATTATTCGAACCCGAGCAATTTGAAAAAACGCAGGTGTAAATTCCTCACGATAAGTCTGATGATCAGTCAGAAAATTGTCAAGGGTATGCTTTTTGAAGGTGGAATGGGTGAAGTACTGCACCATGTAGTAGTGAGAAGATGTTTATATTTTTGGTGAAAGACGAAGCTCTCCACCAAGACAAAATAGATCCACGTCTCCATATACAGACGTCTTACTCTCTATAGCATTAGCCGAGGTGAGAAAAGACTAACCATTAATGCGCCCTTGTTCGGTGGTGAGGCAGCATCTAAACCCTCCTTGGTTGACAGGCGTGGAAATGACGAAAGAACTCGTTGCAATGAATGCTGATGGCCAACTTGATTCTGCATTTACCGATTCAGAAGCTGATTATTTTGCAACGTCCGATGATTTCTACTGAAAGATTTTGTGATTCTACTTTCCTCGGAAAAAAGTAAAAATATCAAGTCCTCATTCGGAAGGATCTGTGGATTTTCTTGTTACTTGAAGCCAAAGTTTATCTTTTTCTGAGTAATTATTCATTTCAGCCGCAATAATTACGTTAGGGATAAATAAAGGATCTATTTGGATTTTAAAGTCTGTACTACAAGACTCTTCCTATAGGACCCCCGTAAACTGCAGTTAAGTTTTAATAATGTAATTGCATTGGGAAAAGAAATCTTCTGTACAACAATTTTTGCAAATAGATTCTTACAGGAGCACATTGAGAAAGTTTCTCAGCAGCTACCATCTGAACGTTGAGATTCCGGCTTTGAGATTTACCTCTGGATTTGATTAACCTTTGTAAAACCTGAAATGAAAAAACACCAGTTGCAGTAACATATAATGATACACATATTTCATAACATGATCGCTTTTCGTAATTGCGCTATGAAAACTTTAATGAAAAGGTATTTCAATTATTAGGGATGGAGTTCTTACAGAAAAATATACTTAGTCTTACACAGTATTAATACATTACAAGTGGGTGCGGGTATTAGTACCAGTTTCACGGACTGCTATATATAAGCAGAGTGGGTATTAGAATCAGTTGTCTTTAATTTTGAAAGCTGAAAATTTGCTTACACTGCGAAATGCACCCCTACAAACCATTCTCACAGCTGCTAGGCTACCCGCTCGTAATGTGTTAAGTAATAATGGATTTTATTGATGATTGGGTGTATTGAGTTTCATAAAACTACGTTATCTATTACTATTTGAAGTGAAAAACGATGACAAATTAGTCCATTATTAACCAGATAGCTATCGATTGCTACAAACCTACCAGAGGCACCAAATTTCTCAACTCAAGATGGTACATTGAAGGATTGAAAACCAGAGTGTTCAATGCTGATAACATTATACTCTCTCTCGTACGCCCATGCTTCCGAGTGTTGTTAGCAAAGTATCCGACCTTTGGCTGAAGGCAGAAAAAACGGGCTAACTTTCTACTCCTTCAACAGCCGACTTGAACCTTCATCACACAAATGCCGAAGGAAGCATTTTTATTAAAGAAGGTTTTGATCCGCAGTTCGTGTGACTGACAGAAGTTCAAAGTGGCTTGGGAACAGTAAAGAGTAAATTGCATAGAAAGACTTAACACCATTGAATATACCTCATATTTATTTCTCTTAAGTGCACAAAACCATAAGGGGTAAGGGTAAAATATTGTGTTTTAAGGGGAAATGAAATTGGAATTGATCCTCACATCTTAATCTATTTGAGCAGGTGAAAGTTTCCAAAATTCCTAAGTAAAGTGTGACGTCGACATCATACCAACAATTGCAAAAATATTAAGTTTTTGGACAATCTTTCAGCGAGGATATTTCGGTTACAAGATTGATTGTACGTCTGATATTTCTAGTTCTCTACAAAGGAGAAGAATTTTTCTTTTTGTTATATAAAGACAATAGCTTCAAGGTTAGTAAGTTAAGTTTCATTTCTTGCGAGCAATATGGCAATATTAAATTATTTCAAGTATTTTTTTTACTATCCCCAGTACTGTACTTCACAGAATTGTAATATAAATCAAGTTTAATGCTCAAAACAGAAAGAAACGTCACGCTAAACCACTTGCTAGATATTTTTTTTTTGTCTTAAATATAATTTCTGATAAAATAAAATATGGAAGATGACGACTCACTTTGGGGGATGAAATTTTTACGTAGACTACGATGGGCGCTAAAGACGTTTTTAACAACTGCGATGGGTGGTTGATGGTGTCACAGTCCAAGACGACTAATTGCAGCGTTCGAGCCAACTCGAATATCCGCTCGATTTCGGCTTGAACTTCAGCTACGGAAAAACAAATTAAAATTAACTTCAGGTACAGATCAAGTGACTAAAAATAGTTATCAGCTACTTACTTGGTTTACATTTGTAAAAAAATGCGTATGTTTAAACTCTTGAGTATGAATCATCATTCTTTTAAATACATTTCTCTGATAAAATACACTATAGAGACCATTCTAAACGTTGAACTTTTAAACGTAGAACATATTAATTCAATGCTATTCGTTAGTAATCTTGTCGATTTTTCGCAAACATGACATTCATTAACTGGATATATGAAATGCTTATAGGTCAGAGTTTTTTTCATTTGACACACTTTACCATTCTTAATAGACTCAGTTTTCTGCATAAAATTTATTTGACTGATGCAACTACATAACACAATCTGATGAGGTAGGATTTTGTAATCGAATTGTACGCAAGAGTTAGTGAATGCAGCAAAATAATTTTATTTCAAATTAAAATTTTTACATTAGTCATACAAACAAAAATGAAGGTATCAAATGCAAGTCCTAAGAAAGCTACTGCTACCACGACATCACTTTCGAATTATAATATTGTTTTGAGCTCATTTTTGGGACATGAAATATAGTTTTGGTAACATTTTTGTTGAAAATAAAATTTTTCTGGAACATTTTCTAGTTTTAAAACAATGTTAAAATAAAAAGTAAAATCGTCATTCCACACTACTGCTCGCATTCATTAGATCATTTGAATTTCGGTCAGAAAATTGAACCGTATGTTGAAGTCTTATTGGTTGAAGATGGCTTCGAAAATTGGTTTGTCTGTCGAACCGAGATTCTTCGAATCTCGAGTAAAATAATGGCTTTAGTAATGCATAAGGCATTTTTTTGCCTAAAAAAGTAGATAAAAATATTACAAGTATTATGGTATAGGGTTCTCTAAGCAAAAGTGGTCATAACAGGGAGTTTAAATTTCAATAATTGAGTAATTTTGCAGATTTTCTGCGGGTGTCTTCCAATTATAGAAGAAAATTTACGAAATTTGTAAAACCTCTGTAGATTTCATCCAGAATTTTGTAAAGGCATCATTTTTTTCCGAAAATCATAAGATTTGAGTTGAACAAGTATCATATTCAGGAATTTAGATCTTCTTATTCAAAAAATATGTAGAAAATTTGAAGATATCTGTCAGAAAATTGCCGACCTATTCTATTATTGAAACGTCAGATCTCAATAACCCTATGATTGGATTATTTTTGCTTAGACAACCCTATACTATTGTGTTTAATGTTTTTATCTACATTTTCACGTAAAATGTAAGAGGAAGCTCGATTAGGGTAGGTCAACCTATGTCGGATCTTAGACCACTACTGGTTCATAAAAGAAGCTGTTTTGAAAAATGATCACGTAATGATTGATTACGTTGAAATTGATTAAGTAAAATGTGTGGTTACGTACGCACATTGTGATCTTCATGATTAAACATCCATCACAATATTTTATTTTACGGAAAATCGAAACTTAATTGTAAAATATTTATCATTAATTGTTATTTAGGCAATACACAAGGATTAAAATAGATTTATTTTACCTAGACAAGTAGAGCGACTGTTGGCACGTTCCATAATAGCTCTCTTGCTGGGGTTATTTAGTAGGGACCTCTTTGCCAGTGATATATCAGCAGTCACCCTCGTAATAATGATTCTGTTGAGAATAACAATCATTAGGTCAATACAGTTTCAAATGGTTATAGGTTTTCATCTACTGAATCTACTACAGAAGACAGTCTTAAATTTTGAAATTTCCAAAGCATGGATGTTTCTTTAACCTTATTTTGCTTAGAAGAAGGAAAAAAAAAAAAACCCCACAGCAGACAATAGACTTTATTACAGAATCTAAATACTTCTTTGGAAACGCAGAATATCAAATAATTTAACAACTTCAAAACGATCAAACATTTCTGAAACCTCATTTATTTTTTTCGCGTCTGAAAGTGCTCTGCCTTAAGATCTTTTGTTCAAAGTCATAAATTACTACTTGTTTAGAGGTGGAGAAAGAAAGAAAGAAAGGGGGGGGGGGAGAACTGTTAATAGGGCGAATTTTTTATTTTCTCTTTATTTCATACCTGATATTTTTAGAGTAGGGATCAGGAATCAACTCGATTTACAACTCACAACAATTCATCACAATGGTTTTCTTTTATCTCGCAAAAGAGAGTAAAATAAATTAGCAGTGATCTGAAATTCGAAAAATTTCGAAGTTCGGACTGGCCGAAGTAGTAAGGATTCCGAATTTTGGACTTTGTACTGTTGAGTTCATAGAAAATATCTAAATATTGCAATTACATTTCTAATCCGTGAAAGAACTTGTGTGCGAGAGTAATCAAAGAGCAAGTAATTACATTTTAGAAAAAAATCCGCTGCACCAGCTTCTGTTTGGATGAATGCACACAAATGCGATACGAACAAAATGAGATAGAAGAAAAGGGATTCCTTTAATGCTTACTTTCCCTCGAAGCGATGCTTCAGGTAATCGAAAAGGGCTTTCTGCATCATATCCGTGACCTCGTAACCTTTCAGAGAGGGTCCCACCAGAACCACTGGTCGCATTGAAGGCACTACATCATATGGGGGAATGTTCTCCGACTACAAAAACAAAATGGAATTCCTGAAAGTTCTAATCGCAAGAAAAGAAGGACTACACATAACTAACACTTCAAAAAAAGAACTGTTGTTTTTACAGTATAGTACTGGCAGCCGAGGTTCCGACTTAAAACTGAAAAATACACAGTAATAAACTGTAAAACTAGCAAGTTCACAGTTTCTTACTGTAAACTTAGAAATTTTAGTTCATTGTCGTAAAATTTAGCTGTATTATACTGTAAAAACAACAGTATATTACTGGCAGCAGGGGTTCCAGTTTGAAACTGTAAAATGCACAGTAATAAACTAAAATTATCAATTTTACAGTTTATCACTATAAAAATAGCTGTGCAATACTGTAAAAAAGCATTCATTTTTTACAGTGTATTGCAGTAAAAAAGATACCAACTTGTTTTGTTACATTGATGTTACTACTAATTCTAAAGGAAAAGAAATGAGCTTTGAAATAAAAAGTATTCAAACGATTTTGCAGCATCATATCTTAAGAATGTTATACAGTTAGGTAAATGTGAGTAAAATCGTTTTCGATGCTTTACTTATTGACTAATCCATTTATAATAACATTATACAGTGCACAACAAGAAGTTTTAATCTTTATTTACTGTTTAAACTTCAATATTTCTGAGCTTTATGCGCATTCTCTGAATAAAAATATTTGTACACTTCGTTGTATTTGTCATGGATCGACTGACAAGAGACTGTTCTACCACGGATGAGATGGGAAGGTGAACATCATGTTTACAGCCGGGAAATGACGAATTATTTGCAAGGATGCCATCTTGTCAAATTTGAAACAGAAGTACTTCGAACTGGTTGAAACATGCGCATCAAAAATTTCCTTTTTTTTTTTGCTGAACTCATTCAGATAGAATCTTTTCGGTTGGCAGCTTGCAAATTTCCCACGGAAATTGTAGTCAGTTACATGAAACTTGCGTTTCTTCACCCTCAGCTAACTTCATGATAAAAATCATTGTACAACAAGATCAACGGTTTTGTGAATATTTGCAACACTAAAAAATGAATTGTTGCTTTTACAGTATAATACTGGCAGCCGAGGTTCCAATTTAACACTGTAAAATGCACAGTAATAAACTGTAAAACTAGAAAGTTTGGCAGTTTTTTACTGTAAAGTTAGAAATTTTATAGTTTATTGCCGTAAAATTTTGTGTATTATACTGTAAAAGCAACAGTATAATACTGGCAGCAAAGGTTCCAGTTTAAAACTGTAAAGCGCTCGGTAATAAACTGTAAAATTAGCATTTTTAAAGTTTATTACTGTAAAGTTAGCAGTTTTACATTTTGGTACTGTAAATTCAGCAATTTTACAGTTTGTTACTGTAAAATTAGAAATTTTTAGTTTATTACTACAAAATTAGTTGTATTATACTGTAAAAGCAACATCCATTTTTTACAGTGAACAAAAGCGCCTCAACTTTAACCATTCTGTTTGAACGTGGGTTGTTTTATTAATCAAAATGCACCGATCTGGGGGCAGATTTATAAGAAATAGATTCTTTTTTTCCCTTAACTAAAAAGAAAAATGCAATTTTCTTTTAAGCTGTGGGAACAGAATAGTTCTTTTTCTTTAAGTGAAGAACAAGACAAGCCGAAAATACTTTCAAAACTGCATAAGCGTTTCATACTTATACATATTTTGTGTAATACAGAATCAGAGTAAAAATACTTCAAAAGAATAATAATTTCACAATAAAAATGAAAATTTACTTTTTTGAAAAAAGGCTTTTTCTTTTCCTTTGCTGGCGGCGTAGTGACAGTCTTTCCTAGCTTGCTATTGCCTAGACTGTCACTGTCGTCCCCAACACCGGTTTCTACGCCATTTTGATCTGTCTCGAACCCTAGAAAACATTATACAGTCGTCGCTAATTATACCGTCTCTTGTCATCCAAACAAATTAGGACGCTATAATGTGGGATCACTAGAGCGTAAATGTACGAGATGTTACACATGATTTAGTTATAAATAAAAGAACTGAATAATTTTAACGACGTTGTATTTCTCTTAAATAAAGAATTAAGAAACTAGCCAATAAAAATAAAAGAAAATCCAATTTCAGTTTCATGTTACGAAACTATAACAAAATTATACATATTGACACATTCATGAACATTTCATTGCAAAATGTACAATACTTTTAGAAACTTATAGAAATCATTTTATTTTCTGGAATTAGACTGGAATTAGTTTGCGTTTGGTTTGCTAGCGAATTTAAAAAAATTTAATTTATTTATGCGATGCACAACAGCATTGCAGATGCGATGCACAGCATCTAGAATTAGACATCTTAGTTTGCGCTTGGTTTGTTAGCGAATTTAAAACATGTAATTTATTTATGCGATGCACAACAGCACTTCTGCTTTTTCCCCCGTCTTTCAAGGAAATAATTTATATTGTCTAGCATTTCGTATTTTTTCTGAAAATTTTGCAATTAAATACTTCCTTTCAATTTAAACATAGAATTTTTTTTGGCGGGGGAGGGGGGTGTGAAAATGTTATATAGTTAATTATTAATCTTGAGAATAAGAAAACAAAAATCGGAACGTGAAGTGTCTTCATTATGCACGATATTCTATCAATTGTTACATGTTTATCTGAAAATATAGATGTGACAGAAATATGCATGTAGCGATGACAGCAACAATTCTAGGTTTGTAGTTTTTTCTCCTTCCTGTGTTCTTCCAAATTATTTAATTAAAAAAATACATTTCAATTTTTATGTATGTTCTAGCCCATGAGAATTATTTTAATGTGACGTGAGGCTATCGTGTAGAAAAGGTTGGGTAACACTGAGCCAGAACATAAGGTCATTCCATAGTTAAAATTATAACCTCGTGGACATCATAATGTTAATTATTGCTATTTTTATAATGAAAGAAAAAGGGCGGGGGTATAACAAGAAAGAAATGTACAATTTTATATTATCATCATAGTTTAAAAATCATTGTTATAAACTGTTGCAAGCGAAGACGGTTGAAGTAAAAACATTTAAAATTTACCAGGAGTTGGTGGAGTTGAACCTCTAGATGTGGATCTGACATTTGGCGCGTCATTTGTGTTACCAAGGTTTGAAGAGGAACTAGTCTTACTGCAAAAAAAGAGAAAGAAATTGAGAACATTAAACATCGTCAATTGCTAAAAAAAAGTCCGATCAGTTCAAAAAAATATTTTTTCTTGCTCGGGTGTCGACAATTTTTTCAAAAGTTAAAAAAAAAATCATTTGAAAGACATGAATTTTATCAAAACTTTAAACTAGAGTTCTGAAATGGGAACTAATTCATATTTAATTCGATATCTAAATAATTTCAATATTTCTTCTAGAGAATTTTCACTTGGCTAACATAATCAATCTACTTTAACTTCATTAATTACTCAGATTTTAAAAAAAATGCTTTGTTCTCAAAGCCAACTATTTTTATAAATTTTAGAAAAATGAATACTTTAAGTACAACACAACAGAATTGTTATTTAACTGGATCACCAAAAAGACATCAAACCTATTAATACATAAAACTAGAGCTCGGGAATGGGAACGGAGCTATATTTCAATCGATATAGCTAATTTACTTCCATATTACTTTAAGCGCGCTTTAATTTGGCGTACATAATATACTTATTTAAGCTTCAATAATTACTAAGGAATGTTCCAATTTATGCGTAAATAGTGAGCATACTAAAAAAAAAAAAAGGACTAGAGTAAGAACTTTGTGAAGCATAAAATTCGGATTCCCTGATGTAGTCAAAGTGTAAAGAAACTGCAAACAACTTCAAAAAGCTGCAGAATTAAACTTATAGTAGAAAAATAAAAAGGCGATCAGCTTGGAGAGTAGCAGACCCGTTCTTGCCTATTACAAAACAAAGAGAGCGTGACTGAATGTGCTTTGAAAGAACGGATACAGTTTCTTTTTAAAAATTCACATGTAACAGTTGTGTCAAGAAGGGGGAAAAAAACTTAAAAAAAATAGTAAAAAATCAGAATTCAATGAATGAAAAAAAAAAAAAAAAAAAAAAAGAAAGAAAGAAAAAGTTATTCTGTGCAGTTTTGCAAGAGTCCGATAAGATGCAAATGCATCTGCAAGTTTGTGAATAAAATAAACCCAAATTAATTTTTTGATTTTTTTTTTTTGGAAATGCGCACAATTTTAGTCTACAATATTGTATTATAAGATATGTATAAACGTTTTACTATAGGATCTTCTTAACAGCAAATTTCATTACTAACCCTTTTGTATGCTATTTGTTTCTTCATTCACCCATTACGAAATTAAAATAAACTTTTTAAACAATTTCTTTAGCGTAACAAGATTTTCACATAGCTTACGCAACACTTTCTGAAAGGCAAAAACAGCTGCTGATCAATGAAAACCGAGTAACATATATACAAATACAAATGCGACGACCAGCAGCAGGCTCTGGGCACAACTGGGCTGGTCCTAGTCAAATTAAAGACCCCAATGACGATCAACGGCCCTCCTAAAGCCATCTACTCCATTGCTCCTTACCGTCTCTTCCGGTAAGCTGTTCCAAGTTCCCACTACTCTGCTAAAATAGTATTTTTTTCAAATTTCCAGATTAGCCTGAGATTTAAACAGCTTAAAACAATGACCCTTTGTCCTGCTTTCCGTCCAAAAATCTAACCCCATAACATCATTCATTTTAATAAATTTAAACAACTGAATCATGTCCTCTCTGATTCTCCTTTGCTCAAGACAACAAGTCAATACAAGCTAACAAGTCAATACAAACCTGGCGTATAATTTTCTACTGCTAGTTTGTGTTTGTTGCAAGCGTAAATTTTCTAACTTTACAGGACTAGGTATAAAGCCAACATCACAGCCTTCTTTAACGAGACGTCCGATCCACCAGTCATTGTTGTATTTCTGGAAAAAAATATTTGTTAGTAAGGCACTGAGAAAAAAGGGAAATAGCAACTTTTCCGCGGGGGAAAAAACACAGTTCACTAGCGATCTTTTTGATCGATATGGTTGTTGTTGTAAAACAAATTTAAGGTAAAAAACAGTCAGTGCATCATTAAAAATTGACATGCTTAGATGTCCCTGTTTGTGTAGGAATAGTTTTTGCTTATGTCTCTTTCAACTCATTCTGCAGCACATTATATATTTGGTAACTAGATGCTTGGTTTAGGATGTGTTAATTAAAATATGAGGCATTCGTATACTGGCACATCTTCAATGTTCTCATTAGTAAAACAAATCACCTTTCCGCCTTTATTTCAGCAAATATAATGGATTAAGTATTTGACTATCAGAAGTTATCTTTTAGAGAAAAACTACTCAATTTCCGTCTAAAAGTATTACGTTGATCATGATTAGTATGAAGATTGTTTTGTTATTTCAAATGCCACATCTATGAAATAATTGCCTCGGAGGAAATACTCTTATAAATATTTTTTCCTTTTTTGGTAATCGTGAGAGAAACTCCACGCAAACCTGTCGCTTTCTTCATTGCTACACGATAGGTTTCACAAGCCTATTGGAATGATATTTTATTGCTGATTTGTAATTATGCGTTTATTTACCTCTATATAAAACATTTTACCTTAGAAATAGCATAATAAGCATTTTAACTCAATTGGAATTGTAAGAGAATGCGTAGCAAGCAAATAAAAGCCAGTTTCATGTTGATGATTGAGAAGCAACCACGTGGTTTCTCTGCTGAAGTCTGCTTTCGGGTCGCCAAGAGGAGTTTAGCCACACGATCTAGTTGCTCAGTTCTAGTCATCATAGCGTGAGGACTCGAAAGAGAACAGCGCTGTTGCTAAGCAACACGCAAAACTTGTAGAGTAAACGTGTCTTTCGTGAATTGAATCGGTTATTTCAGAAACCACTTAAGCGACAGACACTTTAAGTTCCAAATAGTATTTTTATCGTTATTTATGAAAAAAACGATTAGGATTTATATATTTTAAACTGAAAAATATCTATATTTAGTTAATTTTCTTTCAGAAAATAGTGTTATAATCGCAATTAAATAGTTGAACGTAAAGAAATAATTTTCTTAAAATTAGAAATTTTGTTGCTTGGGTGTTCTGAAATAAATAATTCAATTAGAACATTGACTCATCGTAATGATGTATAAAGAATTGGCGGTTTTTTGAAATTGCAAAATTTTCTGCTACAAACCTTTCATGCGAAGATTTTACAGAGTCATCAGTACAAAATATAAGGAAAGTAATATATATTTCATTGTCAACGTTATGACAGAATGATATTACCTCTTTGATGTGCAGGTAATCTTTGATGCCAAAAGAGATGGCACAACCGTGTACTGGTGAATCGTCGTCTAAGCTCCCGTCGTATGCGACGTTTGTGCGAACAGCAAACGCAACCGGCTTCGTCTACAGGAAAAAAAAAAACCCTGTCAGTTTACCATCAGTTACAAAATATGTTTATTTACAAAGATTCTATATTTTCTTTAGTGAAAAGGAGTAGGGTCGATCGTCATTTCGAGGTACCTACACTGCAAAAAAATGAGCTGTTGTTTTTACAGTATGATATGGGCAGCCGAGGTTCCCATTTAAAAATAAAATGCACAGTAATAAATTGTAAAACTAGTAATTTTACTGTTTCTTACTGTAAAGTTAGCGATTTCACAGTTTATTGCTGTAAAATTTAATTGCATTATATTGTAAAAACCACAGTATAATACTGGCAGCAGAAGTTCCCGTTTTAAACTATAAAATGCACGGAAATAAACTGTAAAATTAGCAATTTTACAGTTTATTACTGTAAAATCAGCAATTTTACAGTTTATTACTGTAAAACTAGCAATTTTTAGTTTATTACTATAAAATTAGCTGTATTATGCTGCAAAAACAGCATCCATTTTTTAGTGTACTTACAGTTCGTGTACATATCTGCAGCATATGCAGTACAAGATCATATCCTCCACTATATTCTTCGGTGCCTCAATAGGGACACCGGAGTCTTAATAAGGTCAATCATGCTTTTTTGGGCTATAACTGCCTTTCCTAGGATTTTCAAATCACAGAAAAAAAAGAAGTTACACAGTGGCATTTCAAATTTATGAACAGCATAAATTGGTTTCCTAGTGAAACTACCGTGTAGTTAAACATATTATTAAACTACGGTAAATTTTGAATCACAAAGAAAGACATGAAAGATAATTTACTGTAAAATAAGATTTAGAAATTTTCACAATTCTCTTCCGTAATAAGGGTTGCAACACGTGTTTGCTGGTTAATAACAGACTGCTCTCTTATTGACGTTTTGCCGTCATATATGCAAGTTGATGGTGATAAAGTCACGATCTACAGAATTGTTGTTATCCTTCAAAAAAAAAAAAAAAATGATGGTTTGGTCTGATTGGGGAACATTTCCTTATTTGGCCTCACCCACCTTAAAAGGGAGCCACAATACTAGTGTAATAATGAAAGAAAATTCAAATAGGTATCAATGGAAAGAGCATCCTGAGAAGTATTTTTGACACAAAAATTATTTGCCCGTATCCGCTTGATGTTAAAATGGAAGCTCTTAAAATCCGCCGAAATTTTATAAAAAGGGACTTGGAGAGGAATTGATAACGCAGTTTCACCAGTTGCATGTGCAGGACATCTATTTGCGGATCATGTGAAAGATGAACACTGAAGCTCGTTAAATTTGGAGACTAAATTTGTTTAAAATTGCGGCAGATTTTAAGGTCTCATACTTCGGAAGTCACGAAGACAAAAATGTATGCTTTCAAAAAAGTGTTTTACGATGCTACACTGCAGAAAATAAGCTGTTGTTTTTAGAGTATAATACTGGCAGCTGAGGTTCCAATTTAAATTTGTAAAATACACAGTAATAAACTGTAAAACTAGCAATTTTACAATTTCTTACTGTAAAGTTAGCAATTTTACAGTTTATTGCCGTAAAATGTAGATGTTTTTTACTGTAAAAACAACAGTATAATACTGGCAGCAGAGGTTCCAGTTTAAAACTATAAAATGCACTTTAATAAACTGTTAAATTAGTCATTTTACAGTTTAGTACTGTAGAATTAGCGATTAGTTAGCAGTACTGTAAAAATAGCAATTTTATAGTTTATTACTGTAAAATTAGCAATTTTTAGTTTATTACTGTAAAAATAGCTGTATTATACTGTAAGAACAACATTTATTTTTTTACAGTGTTCTTATTTAAATTATTTTCTTATTATGCTGTCGCACGATCTCTTGGTTTTGTACTCGCCCCCAGAAAATGTGTGAATACTCACCCTGGCCTTCTCGAGCTGTGTGAGCGCCTGGCGTTCGGTCTCCCGACGCAGCGCCTCGCGTTCCTCATCTAGAGACAGGTCGGAGGACGGCTGGCTATAATTCGAGTCCGCTGACCCCTGGAAAAAAAAACATCCCCTCATTTAGTATCCTCTCCCCCACAATCAGGAAAACAAATTAATTGAGAATAAATGATAATGATCCTCCAAAAAAAAATGAAAAGAATAAGTAAGTATTTTTCAGAGAATTGATGTTAGATAATATATCTACACAAATTAATTATTTCCAACCAAAATAAGAAATAGCACCTAATACTACATGGATATAAGTTCTGTACCTCAGAACCAAAACGACGTAAGTCCAAAAATGACTATTTTTACGTCATTGCTGCATTATATGTAGAATCTTATTCTGCATTGACCCATCAGAACATAGTTCTATTATAGAAATTACTTCACAATTATTTAGCAGCATGAAAAGAGCGCAAGTCCCATCCTTTGCATGCATTCAACAATCGTTTTCACCCTCCCCTGAAAAGTTGCCAAAATGGACTTACGTTAGTCTGGTTCTGAGATACAGAGTTGTCTGCGACATTTCTGTACCTCAGAACCACACCAACGTTAAGTCCAATTCCGTTATTATTCAGAAGAGCGTTAAAACATTTGACTGATGCATATAAAGAATGGGACTTGCACTCTTTTCACGCTGCTAAACATTTGTTTTTCTTTCAAATGGCAGAGAAAGCGACAAATTAATAAGATAAAAATAATTAAAAATTGCCGAATAAATGTGTGTTAGCTAATTAATTGCTAAATAATTGCGAAAGAATTTCAGAAAAAGATGAACGTTCTCATTGGTCGATGCGGAATATATTACTGCATAAGTGAAAATCGTCATTTTTTAACTTTCGTTAGTATGTCTTTGAGGTTCAGATTTCTGTACGTCAAAGCCAGACTAATGTAAGTTCATTTTCATTACTTATGAGAAGAGCGCAAAAACGTCTGTCTGGTGCATATAAAATATGGAACTCGTACTCTTTTTACGCTGCTAAATGATTGTGAAAGAATTTCTTACGTAGAATAACGTTCTTATGGGTGGATGCGGATTAAGATTCTACATACACTGCAGTAACAAAGTCAAAGTCGCCATTTTTGGACTTACGTTAGTCTGACTTTGAGATACAAATTTAGGCATAAGATATATTTCCAGTACATTGAAACTGAAGAAATAACTATTGGAAATGATGTGGTATTTCAGGAGAAAAGGTCACTCAATTTTTTTTTTAGTAGTTATTAATTATTAAGCATAAAATTGGCAGGATTAAAAAAAATCTCCAGTAGTATACACACATAGCAAATGTAATATTTTTTTAAGATCTAACTTTAAAGAGTCTCACGAAGTTCTTTTCTTCTCAACTTTTTAAAACTTTGCATTTAACTTCTTACTTGAAATAGTATTTTGGTCACGAGGTACCAGCACGCACAACTAACATTAACTTCCCTTGGTTTTCAAACAAGGGATAACACAACAAATGTGTTCCCGATTCCAAATACAACAACTGCACTTCTTTTTTTGGATGAGATAGAAATGTTCTAATCAATAGAAGCTATTTTGGTAGCCTTCTCTTGAAATCGAACGACATTACAAAACCTTAATCGATTTATAATTCAGGGGAAATTGTAGTTAAAACTGCACAAAAGTTTTGTTTCGCCTCCAAGTTTTATTTTGAATTTATTATAGATTTCCAAAATTAAGCTCTTTTTATGATAATAGAAAACCCAAAAAATTATTAAGAGTAACCTTAAAAGTTAATTGCTGATAGTTCAGTTGCTCAGAGAGCAGAATAATATTGTCCCAGTGTTGTATTTTTAATGCTATTTGATCCAATATTCCTGAATATAAAGATAAATACATGATTTAAACATCAAAATTAATGTTTATGAAGATTTGTAAGTAAATACATTTGTTTGATCATCTATCCAAAGAAATGTTCAGAAAAAAAGACCCTATCCAGATAACCGCGCAATTTAACAGAGTTGTGTAGAAAACAAGAAAAAGTTCAGTGTAAATGACAGAGTTTGCAGAACTTCATTTATTTTCATTGAGTTTCACTGCACTACAAGAATACTATTTCGCCCTTTACATTATACAGGGTGTTCCGTTTTAACTGTTTTGAACTTAGTTTTCGCAATTGTTCATCCCAGATGCATATTTGCAGTTGCAGAAATGCTCAAAATGAGGTGCTGAGTTAAGACATTAAAAATTTGAAGCGAAAAAAAAATATCAAAAAATATGAAATCTAATTTTTCATACGGACTCAAGGTCCCGTAACTTTGTTTAGGAAAAAATCTCCATCAAAAAATAATTCCACTGCAAAAAATTTGAAAGATTTGCGATTAAAACTCGAAGAGACATTCGAGCTCAAATTTTTGCACACCGTGCAGAAAATGAGATTGGAACATACCGCCCTTTCAGTAAAATGACGGGTTGTCATTCTACTGAAGTTCCCCCAAACTGTTATTGAGAGCGAGCGTAAAGTGGTGTGTAAGTCAAGAAACTCTTCTCTTCAAATCTCTGTGAATACTGGTCGTATTGTCAAACTTTCTATGTTCCAATTGTTTCTTTTTGCTCTTGATCATCCAAAATGTAAGTTAGGGGACCTAGGATCCGTATAAAAATTGACATTTCGTATTTTTTGACCAAATTGTCCTTTTTTCTTCAAACGTTTGTTATCTTAACTTTGCCCCTTTTGCCATATGATTATGCATCTAGGATGAACGATTACGAAAATAAACGTCATGATCATGACAGTTAAAAGGGATACCTGTATGAGTAACATATTGAATAGAAAAGTCATGAAATATGTACCATTAAGGTCTGCAAGAAATTTCACAGTGATATTATTAAACATTTACAATTTTAATCAATTTATATTTAAAAACTAAAATGTTGTTGATTTATACAAAGTAAAATCCTGAACGAAAAGAGAGGACGGTTTTTAAGTAGAAATACAAGGTGAGGGGACACTTTGATTTTGTTTTTATGGAGGACATTAAGTGCTTAGAAAGCATTTTGCTGCAAATGAACATCAATTTTATCAGTCAATAAAATAGAAAGAGTAATAGCATTACACATTCAAAAATATTGCACTTATAGAAGATTTTAAACACAAAGCATAGTTAAGTAGATGATAGAATTTATTTTCAAAATATATAAATGTTTAGTACATAAATTCATGCAAGGCATGCAACAATGAAAAATCATGCAAAATACGAACACATTCCACCATGCATCATGCAGAGCGAATCAGAATCAGAAATATAAGTTATACAATTCACTTTATTCTATTATGTTTGAAAGGATTAAGAGGAGTCAAGTTTTATTCTTTCATCCCGAAACAGAATGTATAGTATAGAAAAAAATAATTTTCTATTAGCAGAACTACTTGACAAGTACCGTAAAGTCGGGTTACTTGGACCCTAGGGGATTACTTGAGCCCATTACAGTAAAATGATAAAATCTAGGTTTGGTACTTATTAGTTGAAGACTTACATGTAGTTCCTCGTTTCTCCTCTAGGTAGAAGCACTCTGCAGTCTCTAATGCTAGTACCAAACCCAGATTTTATCATTTTACTGTGGGCTCAAGTAACCTCCTTGTGGGTCCAAGTAACCCGACTTTACGGTAGCAACAAAGACATCTACTATCATTTTAACTTAAGAATTTGATTTACACTTGGTAATCTAGAAGGTAAGTTCCGTTTTTCTATTAGACGAACTGGTTGGCAAGCAGCAACAAAGACATCTATTGTCATTTTAACTTTAGCACTTAACTTACACTTGGTAATCCAGAAGGGGTGAGTTCTGTTTTTTTATTAGAAGAACTACTTGACAAGTAGCAACAAAGACATCTAGTGTCATTTTAACTTTAGCACTTAATTTACGCTTGGTAATCCAGAAGTTAAGTTCCGTTTTCCATTTACTCCTCATAATATCATCTGTTTGATAGTTCAAGGCTGTGGTAGTTATAACATGGCATTTGTTTGGTGAGTGTTTAAAATTTTTAAAACTATCGACATTTTTGCCGTATTCAAGATAAATGAATGAATGAAGTGAACGGGGGAGCTCTTACAAGAACGCAAGCACCGCTACCACAGGTCTATTGTACTATCCTCGATAGGACCTTTCACAGAGCCCTACAGCTGAAACGAACTTTAGCAGATGTCTTACAGGTATGTTCGACAATTTCCAGGGATCTAAACAGTGGTACCCCAAATGTTTAAATCAGAAATGTTCAAGCAGAATAAAAATCACGATAACACAGTACTTGTTTTGAGCTTTTTTCTGCCTCTAGGCAGCTTCTACGAGCTGGATCGTCAGTGACACCTATCAAGTTGAGGGGTCTATTAAAAGAACAGTGTCCGTTTAAAAGCTCAATGGACATTTTGATCTCTTTCCTACTCAAGCTTAGTAGCTCCCTATGTATCTCAATCAGGTTTGCCGTTGATTGAGAGTGTTCGTATTCAAGATCGGGTCAGACAGCTGATTTCTCAACGCAATGAACAGCAAGACATATGAAGTTCATAGCCAAATTTGTGTGGATACTGTATGGATTCATGCGATGAGTGATACCAAGGTCAGAAGAGGTTTTCCGGTGGTCCAAAGGGGAGTCGGATCTGGATTGTCAGTGACACTTATCAAGTTGAGGTACTTATTAAGAGAACAGTGTCCAGTTAGAAGCCCAATGGATATTTTGATCTCTTTCCTACTCAAGCTTAGTAGTTCCCTGGATCTCCACCTGGGTTGCCGTTTGATTGAGAGTTTTCGTATTCAAGATCGGGTCAAATAGCTAATATCCCAACGCAAGGAACAGCAAGACATGTGAAGTTCGTTGTCAAATTTGTGTGGATACAGTATGGATTCATTGCGATGAGTGATACCAAGGTCAGAAGGGGTGTGCCGATGGACCGAAGTTGAAGTTTTGACCCACCATCCTTACACTTTGGCCCACCACCACCACATCAAATGTGAAATCCAGGGTTTCAGGTTTTAACATGACAGGGCTTTCCATCATAGAGGGAAAGGGGCTCATGGCGAGACGTTGCTATTGAAATTATAGGGACTCTACATTTAGGAAACTCATGTTAGTAAGGATCTCTGTGGTATTTTGTAGGTTTGCGCTATTGTTTTGGTTAGGGGGAGATGGATGTCCCTAAATATGATATCTGTCATCTTTTCAAGCAGTTGAAGTCCTTTTTTTCAAGTGATTTCAGGCAATCATTTCCTGGACGATAACGAGGGTAAACTTGCTATTACCTAGTGGTTGCAATCGTAAGCGGAATCGAGTCTAGGGGTAGAAAAACATTGGTGCCACATATCGAAAAATGATTAGAAAGTACCCATGTCGTAAAACAGTCTAAATGTTGTAGCCCATTATTAAACTAAGGTTGGTCGCAAATGATTTTTCTCTATTTTTGTGCTGCTAAACAGAGTTCACTTTCTGGATTGCCTGATATTAAATCACCGAAATGGCCCTTCATACACAAAGTATTCATTTTACATTTTGTTTGAATACATAGTATCTTCTTCAAAAGTTTTTAATATTTATTTAAATTATTCCCGCAATTAAGTTGTTTCATTCACCCCCTCCTGTGGTAATTGCGACTAAGTTATACATGTATTTTTAAATTGATATATACTTAATCAATGAAAAAAAATCTTAAGTCTGTTGCCTGAACAGTTTCGTCAGATGGTGCAGTCAATAAGCAGATAATTTAGAAAACGATAACAAATTTATACTTATAATAGGAACCAACCACGACAATATGACGTGATCGCGTGACTAAATGTTCTTCTGAACCAGATGATGTAGCAGCAAACTTACTTAGAAAGATGTAGTTCCATGACATTATGGTATGCAAGTTTTTTTTTTAATGGCACAAACTAGCTTGAAAATGTATTAACAATTGCTGAAGAAAATTAGATTAATACTTAGATGTTAAAAGTAATCACAAAATAAAAACGTATTATATGGGCTGGTTTAAATATTATTTTGCCACGTTTAAATTAAACCAGTTATAATGCACTTGAAATGAAAGTTGCAGAGAGAAGGTTGTGAGGCTGAAACTTTTATAACCCTTGATTAAAGCCATATTGTCAAACTTAATAAGTAAAATATTTACATATGTCAGGACTGTTACGATCCCCCTACCAAGAAAATTCTTATTGCAAGAGTGCACTGGAACTCAGAAAAATTATGAATAGTTATCAGATTTGGCGAAGCAATTACTGTGAGCGCTATGATTTGGATTTGGTCTAAGATAGGTAGGAAATAATTTCTTATCAATCGGATGACACAACGAGAACCTTTATACGTGAACATAATGAAAAAAAAAAATGTTTTGTGAATTTACTGTTTATTGACTGCATTCCATCCGAAGGCTAACAGTTTTATTCTGGAAAAAGATAGCAAGCGAACTGCTTAAAAGTGATTTGATTTGCTCGTATAGGTAAAATTATTAATGTGTAATTTTTAAGGAACAGATGTTTAATAGGAAAAACAGTCAACAATGCTGTTAAGTCCTGCTTCTAGATTTCCCCAAAAGTTATTAATGGACGTATTTATAGAGTAGATAAACTACCGTTTCGAATGCTCGTTATTAATCAATTAACTTAGCGACAACGTCCATCATTATCAACTTCTTGTCGAGAAAGCTAGAAACAGGTCCTTGAGACTCCAAGCATCAAAAAAGCAAAGCACCCACATAACAGTTTAAAAAGAACACAGAGTCTAACACGGCTCCTACTCAGGCATTCACATTTACAACTACTCAGGCGCATGACAGAGAGAGAAGTGGAAAAATGAGATTCTTGTTTGCAGAGATTGATAATAAAGAGAAAGAGATTTGAGAGAAGCAGTAGGCGTGTGTAGCTTACCAAAGGAGTATACTTGGACATACCAGATTACCAGGCTAGGTCGTGCAGGCCGACACTGAAGTGAGCAGCATGCGGGAACAAGACACTAGAATCAGAGCTACAGCATGGCACCCACAGATATACAGTGCACACAGCACACCCCTGCAAAACGAACGCGCTCCCCCCTCTCCACCTTCTGAAAAGTCGTCTTACATTATTTGCTCATACATAGTACCGAGACGTAACGTCTCATGCAACTTGAATGTTGTTGCACGGATTCAAAATGAGAGAATTACCAGGGTGGTTCTGAATTGGTTTTACAAATTAAGAGGTGTTATAGTACCCATTCAGACATCCAATATAGACATGACCCTACTAACTAAAAGTGAAGCCCATATCCGACAATACTTTGGAGACGCCTCTCCCTACGTTCATCTTTTTAAGTCAATGATAAATAAATTTTGATATTTTCGCAGTGTCGGTGCTAGCCCTTTTTTTAGGGATCATTGAATTGCATATAACACTGCAGGGATCTATGCAGTCGCACTGTATGCAATATGTCTAGCACTGATGCTGCTTTTTTATATCCATTTTAGCTTCAGAGTTTTACAGCTAATTCTCAGGAATGAAATCTTTGTAATTTCATAAAAGGAACTAAATAAGAGAAATACTAATTAAGTATCAAAAGTTTCTTTTTCAATTAATAAATCAATATTTTCTCTTAAAATACATACTTCTTTAATTCTGTACATCAGTTTTTAGAAAATTAAAGCCACTTAGTAAAATGAGGCTCTAGCCCTAGGCGGTCTGTGCCATAATCAAGACCTGCCAATGATTATATAGGAACATTGAGTAGATAATCGAATTCCAAAAGCAAACTTACAGTGTTGAGAAAGCAAATGAATGATACGAAGAGTTACACTATCAGATTTGTTCGGGAAAAACTTTGATCAAGTATTCAAAATACCGATCACGCGTATCGTTTCATAGGAACGTCGGTAATGTTTTGTTGTTTCTTGAATTAAAGAATTTTCCTCTGATTGCAATTCTCCGTTTTCAGCTTAGAGCAAAATACTGTATCTTCTCAGTGGAACTTTGCACGCTGAAATTTCGATAGTTTTAAGAGATATACCACGTAATAAGGTACAAAATGGTTTCAAACGCGATAATGTATTGCTTCACATAGCCGGATCAGTTTCTAATTTCAACTTTTCTTCTCAAAATGGAATGAGACCCAATGCTGTTATGTAATTATTGGACGTCTGGATAGGCACTATCACCTTTCTTAATTTATTAAAGCAATTTCTAATCCCCCCAGGCCTTACATTTACTTTCCGCCCAGACGCGTAGCGTATCAGGCGCATTCATTCAGTCTTCCAAAGAATGCTTTGTCTGAAGCAAACAATTATGATTTTGTCGAAACGTGTTAATAAAGATATTCAGTTCAGTTGAACATCTGGATAACAACAGAAATGTCTGAAGAGGTGAAATTTGTCTGAAGTGCGTCGGATGATATAAATATATTTTGACTTTCCCTGTATGGAAAGGCAACGATACCGTTCGATGTCCAAACGAATATAAAACGACCTTAAAGATAAAGCCCAGGGGGTCATGCAACTCCCCAATGACTTTCCCAGCATGCCTCAAATATTCCTGTCGCGCTTCTGTTTTGCAGAGGTTTGTTACAGACCGAAAACTTGTGACTATGTTTTTGGTTTTTTCGATCAGACATCGAAAGGCACACTTAGAGCTCACATGTTGACTTCGCAAGTACTCGCACTGTAAAAAATACTTGTTGTTTTTACAGTATAATGCAGCTAATTTTATATAACAAACTGTAAAAAATGCTGATTTTACTGTACTAAGCGGTAAAATTGCTAATTTTACAGTAATAACTGTAAAATTGCTAATTTTAGTTTATTACTGTGCATTTTACAGTTTTAAACTGGAACCTCTGCGGCCAGTATTATATACTGTGGTTTTTACGGTATAATTACGCTAATTTTGTGGTAATAAAATAAAATTATGATAATAGACTGTAAAATTGCTGCTTTACAGAAATAAACTTTCAAAATTGCTAATTTTATAGTTTATTACTGTGCATCTTACAGTTTTAAACTGGAACTTCTGCTGCCAGTATTACACTGTAAAAACAGCAGTTTATTTTTTGCAGTGCGGTATTGGTCAAAATATGAAGACAGAAAGTATACCGATTGATGGTATTTATTTATTTATTTTGAAAAAACCAGAAACACACGTATACATCCATTAAAATTTGATACGTGATCGGCCTTTGACATGCTTTATCGAAGAAAACTTTTTTAACAAAAAGATCAGAAATAGATCTCGTAAGAATGTGAAAAAGCTGCTCTTAGCAAAGCGCAACAGTGAACTTTCTCTTAACACTTATTGTTTGATTTTCTTAGGTAAAACCTTCCGCACATTTACGCATGCGTCAGGTCTTCTCTGATCTTACCAAAAAAGTGGTGAAAGGTAAGATAACAATAAGGGGAAGAATAACAAGAGGCATTTTGAGCCGTATCAAACAACGTAGAACGATGCTAATTTCAAATACATAGTTTAGTTAAATATGTCAAAAGGATAGCAAATGCAAGTTTTAAATTGAAAACTTCTTTTTTTTGCCACAGAAAATAACGCCCCTTGAAGACATAAAATCGCCAAACAGTTTTTGGCGACCCATCTCGCCAAACGAAGAAATTTCTCTGGTACATTTTGAAACCAAAGAAATCAGATTTGAAACAAAATTTACTTCTGTAAAAAATAGCATTGTGAAAATATCAACATTTAACAGATTGTTTATGAATATACTCACACCTCGAAAACTAAATAAAACTACTTTTAAGTCAGGGAAAAACGAAGACTTTCAAGCAAACCCAATCTTTCAAATTCATACACTCGTACAATTACAATTAATAAATAACAAATGAGTGGTTTTGTTTTCAAACGGTAATTTTTAATGCAGCTCAAATCTGATTTGTCTTAAAATGGAACTTCACAACCCGATTTTATACGATCTTTCGTAATGTTTAGGAATTTAATTTTTACATTAATAATATTAATGAAGTTAAAAAGTAATGAATTTGTTATTTTGCCTCCTCTAAAAGGTGCTGTCGGCCGAGGCAAATGCCCCATTCAGCCCCCCCCCCCTTATTCTGGCCTAGCTAAAGTACAGCGTAGTTGTTGGTCCAACTCCAATACTTGATTCGTGAAGTTTCTAGACTCTTTTCTTTAGGCTCTTTCTAGTTATGAATGTATAATTTATGAATTAATTTCAAAACTGTTGCAGAATGAAAATAAGATTTATAACAGTATATAAAAATTCTTAAATGTTTTATTTCTGGAAAAAAATCAAAACGTTCGCCCATTTTTTGACTGTAGGAAGAAAATAAAAAGGAGCAGTAATAAGTCCTAAACTATGTCAAAAACTTTTTCGCGACTTTTTTGTTCCATCTTAAATACTGCATTGCGTGATATGAAAGAAAATTTTCTAGACATAATCTATTTAGTTTCTGGGAAACAAATTTCATTGAGGAAAAATCTGGTGTCTTAAATTATCTTTCAATGGCTCAAAATGTGAAATACTTATAACCTATAAAGTAGTTTTTCTAAGAATCTAAAAGAGCGCCTTATATCGAATTCATTGGCTTTTTTATTATTAAAGTACCTCCCCCCTTATATATATATATCCCGACTAAAAAGTTCTTTCATGATTTGTTCTCTCAGATCAAGAATCTTGCAAAAGCCAGGTTGGGCAGGATTTTTCCAACGAACTCTGAAACATAATTTGGCTGGCCCTAAAGTGTTACAGTTTTCGTCAGTTTCTGTACATGCCTAAACTACGTACTATTCTAGCTTCTTTCATATTTTTAAAAACCTTGACACTTGAATACGAAGCGTAGTGTTATTTTATTTTCGAACTAAAATTACGGGTCTAAATAAGAATGGCTCAGAAAGACTAAATTCTTTGCGACCACAGCTACAGTTCTCATCTCTGAAATATAAAACATGTTCCAAGTCCCGTATTAATACTATGCTTTCCGCTTTTAATTAACCCATTTATGTCCAGTAGCCTAAAAACGAGACGCTTGTTAGTTACTGCATACAAAAACCTGTATTGGGTGTATCATTTCACTAAAGCTGTTTTTTGCAAGTTAAATATTCCTTCTTCTTGATAAAACCAGTTAGAGCCACTATTTGGACATCGGAGTTTTTTTATTGACAGCTATTTTCATACAACTCACTCAGTGAAGCTACGATCCAGAATGGGTAGCCACAGAAAGTAAGTTTTTTTTTGCGAACTTATTTTTCATAAAATTAAACTATTTTAAAATGATTTGCTTAAAATTGATCAAAGAAGCCTTCTGTAATGTTACTTTGCACAAGTAAAGTCAAGTAAGGTCGTATTTTGCTCACATATCTGCAAAATATCCCATCAACAGGACGTTAAATAACTTAATAAATATGGCCACGGCGAACTATTTTAAGCTTAAAATGTATGTAAACCATTCCAAGTAAGAGTTTTAAGCAGATAAAAATTGAAAAAAATTGTTAAAAAAAACTTGGGCATGAATGGGTTAATAAGAGCTATACAAGCGCCCAAAACATATTCTTATTATTCATAGTTGAGACAAAAGTGCAATAGTAAATTTACGCATAATCGATAGTTTAATTTCTGTAGTAGTAACGATTTGAAAACATATGGTAATGCAACTCGGAAAAAACATCTGACATTTTAAATCTGATGTTTAAAAGGTTCGTAAAGGTAAGGTATAGCAAAGTTTGTTATACCTGCGTTTCATATGAAGTTTAGAATGCATTTTTACAGCGCTTGTAAATGTAATGCGTATTTGTGAAAGAAAGAAAGGAGAGAAAACCAGATAAAATAAATAAGCCAAGGAAATTTTAACAGATTATTTTGTTTCAAAGCTCATAAAATGTATACCTCGATGCGTTTATACTTACATTTCGTGAAGTATGCTGACGTTTTAAAATAAAAATGCTCACAGGGGATAATTCATTAATGGCTATTGATCAAATTTTCTGCTGCTTTTTAAGTGCACAAAAATAGAGTATTGTCCAAAAAAAAGACATCTTTGCAAAGTTTAAATATCTAAATTTATGAACGAAAAAAACCGATGAAACTTTTTAAAATCGAAACGTAGAACAAAAAAATATGTTCAAGACTACGAAAATACTTAATCCAAAAATTTGCAAAAACTTGAGAGGGAAGAAAAATCTCGAAAAATATAAGTTCTGACCAAACGTGGTAAAACGTGTTTTCAGAATGTCAAAGATTTTTTAGAACTCGAATGAACAGTTCGTTTTACAGCAAGATGCATTCTAATTTACGTACGATATAAAAATGATACAGTGAAAGTAATTTTGAAGATTTCGAACGGACAGAAACTGGGAGGGGAAATGTCCCTCGCTAAATATTAAATGAAATAACTGTTAGAACGAGAGTAAATGTCAGGGTTTTTTTTTCTAGCTTCTTGTAAAAGGGTTATTTAGCTTTGATGAAAATTATGTAATACGTGCGTGTTTTGAAGTTGTGGATAATAATTTAATTATAGTTTAAAAAAAACTAAAATGCGCTTTTAGAGAGGTTTTTGTTTTACAAATATAAAGTAATATACTTAATACTATCATTAATAAAAGGGTTGTTTTTTTTTTCAACCTCCGATAGGCTATAAAAAATAAACGGATTCAAATAGAAAAAATATTTTATTATAAAAAGTAAGGTACAATGCTCTACAATTCTCTACATAATCACCTTGACGATTGAAGTATTTGTTATACCTGCAAACAGACTTTATAATAGCCTCCTCGTAAAATGTTGCCGCCAATGATTGGAAGTGAGTTGTGACGGTGCCTTTGGGTTCCACTTCACTTTGGAAGCACGATGCCTTTCCATACCTCAATCGGGGGTCTCCCCAAGCAGGGATGACGGGCATTGCAGTGCCCCCAATCAGTGGGGCATGGCAATACCCGTCATCATAGCGCTCCTCTCCTGTAACCCAACGGTTCCTCCAGCAATTTCAATGGGACATTTTTGAACACCCACTATAAAGTTCCGACTGAGCACCAAGTGATTTTCATCTCTTCCCTGAACTGAAGCAGGGACTTGGAGACCCCTGCTGGGGGGTCTGGAAAGGCATCGTGCTTCCAAAGTAAGCGTGGAACCCAAAGACACCATCACAACTCACTTCCAATCCTTGGCGGAAACATTTCACGAGGAGGCTATTATAAAGCTTTTTCACAGATATAACAAATGCTTCAATCGTCAAGGTGATTATGTAGAGAATTGTAGAGCATTGTACTTTACTTTTGATAATAAATATTTTTTGTATTTGAATCCGTTTATTTTTTATAGCCTATCGGAGGTTGAAGAAAATAAACCCTCGTACTAAAGGTTAAATTATATTCACGATACTCTAGCTGATTTCCCTCTGATTTTTAAAACTATTGAATATCCACTAAGTTTACATGCACTTATAATCCATCAACATGTAATATAGTTTAGCCTTTAGTATTAATGATGGTATTGAATATATCACTTTTATATTTGTAAAGAACGTGAATTGTATCTTTTATTCAGCGTTTCATACATACATACATACAAACCCACATGTGAAACTAATAAAAGCGTATTAAAAAGAGGAACTTTTCTTTCGTTCTGTGCATTAATTTTGCTAGTTAGCAGAAAAGTAGGTTAAATTTTCTTGAATCATGTAATAGGAAGATCTTCAAATTTGAGGGCCAAAAAACTAATTTTTGGCTTTCGCTCGTAACATAAAAAGATTTTTTACAAAGCTGAGGTACTTTAAAAGAAGAAATATTTTTCTACGTTTGCTGAAAGGATGGTCTTTTCTTTTGCAAAAACTTAGCGAGACCTATTCAATAAGAAAAACAATTTTTCATTTTTGTACTAGTTTACATAGTTACGTTGCTCTTTCTATTTGCTTGTTTATATTCCCCTCTATTTGGCGTATCGCTTATTTGTAAAAACCCGAAAATCTCAAAAATTCCTTTCATGTTGAACAAATCAGTGAGAGATCGAAAAATAAATTTAAATCAAAATCCTTTGATGCCAAACATCACCCGCCTACATAAAATGACCCATCAGAGCGCCATGGGGCAAACGTATTAAATCTTTCCCAAATAAGAAAGGAAAAGTCGAAACCATTGACGTCATACAAATGTCTCAATGACGTCAGAGAGCGGGGTGGAGTGCCGATTCAAGAGTACGCCCTCTACAACTACATCCGCCGCATGACGTCACGAGAATTGTTTTGAAGTCGAAGTGCTCTGGGAACATCGTAAGACGTTTTGAAGAAGCTTTTAAATGTTTTTAAAAGTGCTGCTGGCGTATTTTGCTAAAAAGAACACAAAACATGTTTGACTTTTGAAACTACAGCGATTTTTTTTTCAAAGCTTTGCTATAAAGAGATTTTTCCGCACTTAAGATTTTTAGAAGATGAGCACGAAGCTCACGCCTAATCAGCAGTAAAGTAACAAAGAAATCTTTAACAGTGAATTAATTACCTCCATAAAAGCTCTTTAAACGAGTTAGTGATAAATATATCGCAACTCTTCGTTTTAAATTAAATTTACGATATTATATTGTTGGACTGACAATAGGTCGATAGTGGAATTATTTTTGTTTGATCCGCATAAACTGCGAAAAGTCTTACTTATTATTAAAACGAATCTTCAGCTTTTCTCTGTAAAATATTAAAGAATAAATTCCCTTCTTGCTCGATGTATTTGCCTACCACAGTTTTTTTAGATTATCTTTGTCGTCATAATAAACTTTTAAAGAAAAGACTCAAACTTATCACTGATCGATTTATTTTTACGAATAAGTAAGAATCTACTAATTTACTAATACTACTACAAACGAAAAAAAAAAAAAAACTCTTAAAATACCAATACCCCCTCTAAAAATTTCTTAGCGCAGTCCGCGCGCGCTTGAGCATTCCTGGTTAAATAGCACTTCATGAAAACTCGAATAACTTATGCATACCGTTTAGGTACCTCTTGAAATTTAATTAATATCCGTGAAAAATACTACTAGCTTCGTTTAAAACAAAAGAACTTTGTTTGTGAGGTTAAATTACGTTGATAAATATTAAATTACGTTGTTAATCAGAAAATAATTCCTTTGGAAATTAAAGAAGTTGTGTTATAAATTGAAACTGAATCACCAGAACCAGTTCATATAAAAAAAAAAGTTTTATTCGATTAATCGTCGTTAAAAATTGAACACCTGCAAGAACTGATGTGAATTTTACAAGTCGTGAATGTGTATTAACATATTATTAGTGAGAAATTAAAGTAATGTTATACAATTATTTTTAATACGTTTAAAAAATTCTAGTTACGCATCAAATTAATTTATATAAAAGATAAAAAATAAAAATAGCAATTATAATAATTAAAACTAAGCACTTAGCGATGAAAATGTCAAGAAAAAAAAGTGCAACGTCAATAGACGGAAATTAAACCTCTAAAATAGGCAGACTAGTTTCAAGGGCGATCGCCCCCTTTGTCAACCTAGTTGAAAAGAAAAAAATCTCTAAGATTGGCAATGGTGAAGGGGGTGACTGCCCTAGAAATCTATTTGTCTATTTAAACGTTTTTGTTTTGTCCTGTTGACTTTGCACTTGTTTTAACAGTAATTATAATAGTTTTACGCCTATATTCACCACAAGATTCAACTTTCTGTCATACATCGGATTAAAGATTGCAGCCTTATTGGTTGAACAAAGCTCTAACGGGTGGAGGTGGTTCGTTCAACTAATGTTTCCGTCTGTTGCAGATGACGTTAGTGCAAAGATAGATATGCAATTATGAGAAAGAAATATTACTTACTTGATAATTCCCCATATGTATGCTTTATAATTTGGCCTTAAAATACAGTATGCGTCATGAAATTGCTACACATTTTATTTTTATTATTACTAAAGCATTTGCAAAAACATGACGAAAATGTCATGCTTATGCTTCAAATAAATGAAAAAATAAATAAATTCAAACGCTGAATTTTAATTAATAATTTGACTAAAATATTATGCATACTGCAGAATGGCAAAATTCTGAAGCACAAATTTACACAAGTTTTAAATGTAACTAAAAAAGACATTTTCATCTTGCTTCCAAAAGCTAACTGCAATAAGTTTACAAATATATGTTTACAGGTTGAGATTAAAAAGTGGTATTCTTTCACTGCGGTAGGAGTACATCAATAGTTTCACATTTCTTAAATTTAAGAGTAATCAAACGCACATTTTTTTTGCCATTGGTTGACATCTTTCAAAGAAAGGTGAAACCAATTCAATAAATGAGTTAATCAACACAGCAGGCTAATATTGTTATAAAACAAATCATGGGCCGGTTTTTCCCCCATGTAGGTATTGTAAAACAAGATATTGTGTTCGATAATTTTGGAACGCTTCCGTCTTTAGCATTTTTGTTTGTGGACATAATAAGGATTAAAAACGTTTGAACAGTTTGAACATAGCTTAAAACTTTATTTTTCAATTTTTTGAATTTTTTTTTCAATTTAGGTTATCGGTCAAGAGTTATTTCAGTTAAGTGTTTTGAAACACTTAATTTTGGTTCTCTTGAAGAAAGTATGATTTTTTTTTTAACTTCTATCGAAACAAACAACGTATTTTTTGAAATTCAAGACGAGAACCACATTTTAAGAAAACGTGAAGAATTTTGAAGGAAGAAATTATTAAAACAAATGTTTAATTATTATTAATTATTGTTATAAATTTTCCTGTATGTTTTCACTTCAAAAATTACAAAATATATTTTAAAGGTTTTTAATTAATATTTTTGTTATTTAATGCCATTCGAAGGTTTGACCAAGCCAAAAACACTCTCGAGCACTTCACCTTTCAAAAAAAAAAAAAAAAAAAATCAAAATCGGCCAATCCGTTTAGGCTGTACGGTGCTACAGACAGATACACATACACGTCAAACTTATAACTCCCTTCCTTGTTGCGTGCGTCAGGAGTTAAAAATAAAGAAATTAATGAATGATTAATTAAATTTGCGAATAAATAAATGAATGTATATAAATTTAATAATAAATGCTTAAATCAACGAATACCTAAATAAATTTATAAATGAACTAGCTGACCCGGCCACGCGTTGCTGTGGCTAAGGTATGGGTTAAACTATAATGTTTCAATAGAACCGAAAAACTTTTACACAGGTAAAAGTTCACAAATTACAGTAAAACCTGTTTTTATTACAATACAATTGAAATACAAAATCACAAAAAAAAAAGAATTTTGTATAACTTAAAAACCCGAAAATATTTACGAAACTGTCGAATTTTTAATCGTAAACTATGAGGTGTATATTTATGTTACAAAGCAATGTGACGGTAAAAATTGTGTGTATAGAAATAATTTTAATCTTCGCACCATAAAACAGTACATTTTCCCTCCTAAGAATTTGTTTTCTGAATGGTAAATACCAAATGTATTGTTGAACTATAATTTGCAAATTTATTGCTGTAGATGGATACGCTTACCAAATACAATTCTGAACTAAATCACTAAACATTTAAATATTACATAGGTAAAAGATCACATAATGCAGTGAGCCTTTTTTTGTCTAAATACACCTGACTAAACTGTCTAAATACACCTACACCTGATCACTAAACAATATGAAGATTTTATAATTTTGAAACTCGAAATAGGTATGATATTTTTCACAAAAATAATTTTCCTAAAAAATATTTGTACCTAAACATGAGTGAAAAATATTTTTAAAACATACAAAATAGCATATGTTAAGTATCTAAACTGCTTTAATAAATTGAATTAAGTAAAGGAGAAGTTTGCAAATAATACTTTTCCGAATATTGATTTAATAATACTTACACGCACAATTTAAATTAAGAGAATCGAGACAAATATGCCAGAAACCGATTCGACATCCTTGATCGTTACCACTATTGCTTTTTGCTTCCGAAGCAACTGACAACCCAGCAGCAGATTTTATCTTATAGAAGCCAAGAATACAGAAAAGCTGGTAGCTAAATAGATAATTTGCAATAAAAAATATATTGCGGTCCTAAATTGAGATAAAAACTATCCTATCATTTAAGTTGGACCAAACTGAAACTGCGTGCAAAATTTTGTTAAAATCGGTTCAGTAGCTGAGGAGTCCATTGGCCACAAACACAGGGACACGTATTTTTTATATATTAAGATGAATGTACAAGTATACGAAAGAAACTATTCCATTTTTTCCCATAAACACTTGTCATATTGAACTGTGCAATTAAAATTGAAACATGTTTAATTTTCAGTAAATAAGTAACGGGCTGAACATTAGTAGGTCGTAATCAATGGCTGAAATTGTAATAACAAGAACTTTCTCATTTTCATAAAATTAAGTTTTTAAATTTTCTCCTTTGAATTAAGTATTACAATATCAGTATTAAATTTAGAAAAAGCTTAGATGAAAAGGACCTTAGATCTCCGAAGATAATTTTTTTTTGACTAGAATCAATAACATGTTTAATAGCAAAGTTAAAATATTTCTGTATACATGGTGCTGCGAACGGAGTAAAAGCTTTTACAATTTCATTTTCCCCCTCATACATTTCGTAACAGATTTTTCAAACACTTGGAGAATTTTTTTGCTGCTTTATAGTTTCTAAATGACACAATAAAAAATTTTCTGAAATAGGTTACTGTCACAATTACACTAATTATACCAACTATTGGAATTTGGCACTTTTTTTTGAGCTTTATTTTCAGCGGAAAACAAACATGCAAACTTGTACAATAAAGTTGAAGCACAATAGATGACAAAAAAAAAAAAAGCAGATACTACCCTTTACCTTTCCTCGGCAGTTTTTTGCAGTATTTGAATATAAACTGTTTACAGGAAATATTATTTCAAATAGGTCTTGATTTTTTGCTTTTATATTTTCCTCTTTGATTTGTGACAATATTATAGTTAGAGGGCGGGAGGAGGGGGAGCGGTATCTATTTTCTTGGAAGTGTTTCTTCAAATTATACGTTCCGTGTTTTCTTTGAGCGCATTGACTTAATTTTAAACTCAAGTATTATAAGCATCATGAGTGTTAACATTTAATAAATTTTTATTTTACGTACATTTTTAGTGTCATTTCGGAGAACAATCTTGTTTGAAAGACTTAGCTGCTCGTTTATCGTACATCACGGCTGAAAATTCTATTCTCGGACTATAAGCAGTTATGAATCATAACAAAAACAAAACACTTCACAAATTCTTTAAAGCATGACAGTAAAATGTAATGTCAACAATACTCAAAAATCATATTTTTGCACATAAGCTTCATGCATATATAAAACTAGAGCTATGCAGTAAGCTTCATCCAAGCAGATTTTATACATTTTAACGCTTTCAATATGTTATTCAAATCAAGAAAATATTTCACCATTTCAGTGGAAAAAAAATTTAAATCATAATTAGTTTTAAGATTGCAAAGCTAAAATACAAGACTATCATGAATATTTGTTTATTACAACATTTTTTTTTGAAAAATAGTTAATGTTTCACAACTGGAAGTCATTTTGAAGGGGTTAAAATGCAATTAATATTAAAATGAAATAAGTCGTTTCCACAAAAGTCTACAAAAACTAGCTTAAAAACACACATGCAAAAGAAGAGAGTCACATCTAATGAATTTTCTGGAGTAAGCATTTTTGCAAAAGAAATAATAAACCCAAACAAAAAATTATAAAACTAGACCAATTTCATCAGAGCTCTCTCTCTATTTATATATAACGAGAATCGTATTACAAAACATTTAAGATAATAGTACCTGTTTTTTGACGCCAGAATTCAGTTTTTTGATGGTTTTCGCTAGGAGGCGTTTACTCATAGTATGGGGTGCTATGGGCATTCTGGGAAGGATAATTGTTTGTCACGCACCTTCAACCACAGCAATTCCTTCGTAGATGACTACGGATGCAGTTACAAGACAAAACAAAGGGAATGGCTAAATCTGAGTTCCAGCAAAATGGTAGCTTTCCTTAGTGTTTAGTCATATTTTCCACTTTTTTGGGTTGAAATTCAACACAGAATTTATTCCTAGTTAAAAAATAAATGTCTTCCTTTTTAACTAGTACTTCTATACTTCAGTACTCGTAATTTTGTTTGCAAGCTCTAAACGTATATTTATAAAAATAATACTATGAACTAACTGCCATGGTAACTTGATTCGTGTCGTATAACGCACTGTAAGGTATCATAATTATTTTCTGAAGTATTGTTAATGAAAATTTTCCTATCTCTCATTCTTTTTACACTAGCAATTACAGAAAAGAAGGAGCTTCACAAACTATAGAACAAAAGTTTTGTTTTGATTTAAGTAATGCACAAGATTTTCTTATAGAAAAAGATTAAATTATAATATTACGAAAACTTCTAAAGCTTTGTTGTGCATTTAGGCAGACATGATGAAATTGAAACTCTGAATTTAAATGCTCTTTTATAGCTGGCCTTAGAGTAAATTTCCAAATTCGTTAATTTGGTACTAACTTTCTGAAATGGAGCTATTTGTGCTTTTTGATAGGACGGTCAGTTTCTGAGCTTTGCAAAATGATACAATGCACATGCAGTTTAAAAAATCGGTTGATTTCGTTCATTCAGATAATTCATCAAGTATTTGAAACAGTTTCCTTTTTTGGAATGTTTATTTCCAGGTGTAAAATTCTAAACGTCCGCAAAACAAACAGATATCTAACAGCAAATCGATTTTTCAAATTCTAGATGAATATTTTCACGGATATATCCTCTCAGTTAGTTGAAAGACATCTATTTCGACACAATATTTTCAACCAGCTTCGTCATTGGATTTAAAACAATTGTAATTTCTGATATTTTACGTAGTAAGATCACTTGTTACCGAAAGTTTATTGTGCGTTTAACAGTTATTGTAGAGGAAAATATCAGTCAAAATACTTATGCATAATTTCTATACATCTTCACTTGTTGTAGTGATAAATATTAAAAATAATATATTCATTGTACACTATGGAACAGTTATTCCAAAAAACAGTGATAAATTAACAGCAATATATTCTAAAGCAGCTTAACAGTCCAAACATCATTAACATTCAACGTACTAAAAAATAACAAATCTAACAACATCTTTGAGTCAACTAACATCAAATTGCAATATTTCTTCAAACTTTTTCCAGTTTGCTATACAAAGCTGGTCTAAATATATAAAAATGTAAAGTAACTCTAGTAAAAATTCTAATCTTTACAAGCAAAAGATTTTTCTCTTATCCTTCAAGAATTATCTTCACCCTCTAAATTTTAAGATTTAGAGGGCATATCATAACTTCTCGAACATCTTGATGCAAGACATTTATTTCTTAACCTGAAGAATGGAAAATGGTCACTCAGACGTTGGTCCCATATTTTTTTATATCCGAAATCGAATGTTTGGAACTTTCTCTATGCATCATAATTTTCTCGGCTCTGAACTTTCATATTAACTTTTTCAAAAGTTGAGAAAATTAATTACCAAAGATCATTAGAAGCAACTTCTCAAACGTAAATGATCCCACCAACAAACACAAAAGTCTTATTCATCAAAGCGAACAACGTGCAATTCTCGGGCTCTCACTCAGATGTTTTGTGTGCCCCTTGCACTTTTAGTTTCCATTCCCAACCTATTCCAACATGGCCGCGGCCCTGTGACTGTAGCGATGACGTCAATGGGGCGGGGACGAATCAGAGAAGGGCTCAATACCTGCTGCAGTCGAAAGAGCGATGGGTTCGCCTTATGATCAGCTGAACGAGAAGAGTAAGGGTCATAGCCGAACTCAAATTTTCATTAGGAGAAGACATCTAGGGTTTCATTTTTCGGGGGCGGGAAACAGGGAACATTTTCATTCAAGATAAGATGTTCGAGAACACGTTTAGAATACAAAACAGGAGATCATTGTTGCAAATGGAATGATAAATACTGAAATTGCCACTTTACAATATGCATATGCAATGTTTACTATAAACAAATAAGAGTACACTGTAAAAAATTAATGTCGTTTTTAGAGTATAGTATAGCAAATTTTGTAGTAAAAAAACTGTAAAAATTGCTAACTTTACTGTAATTAACCAAAACTCCTAATTTACTGTACTAAACTAAAATTGCAAATTTTATGGCAATAAACTGTAAAATTGCTATTTATTTTATTACCGTGCATTTTACAGTTTTAAAATGTAACATTTCTCTGCGGCCAGTATTATACTGTTGTTTTTATAGTATAATACAGTTAAATTTTACAGTAATGAACTTTTTATTACTGTGCGTTTTACCGTTTTAAATTGGAATCTCGGCTGCCAGTATTATACTATAAAAACAACAGTCCAGTTTTTGTAGTGTTTTATAAGGGAAAGAGAATACAATTCAAAGAAGAACAAAACAAGTTTTTGAGATATATTTTTGATATATTTACATTAATATATCATTTTTAATACATTGTCTTAAATGTTACTTAATGTAGGATGCCATTTATTAACTTGGCGTCGCATTCAGATATAAGGGGGGGGGGGGGGGAGGGTGACCGTAATCGAGAAAAAAAAGCAGCTATACATAAAATTTCCTTTTTATTGTGTTTTAAATCATTATCAATCGTTATAAAATGCAAAATGACTAAGCGATACCATGTTTTATTGAATACACTAATAGCTGCCCGATATCTTTAAAACAAAGCTTAAATTGGTAGACGAGAGTTTCAAAGTTACACAGAACCCCCTTTTTCAACGCAAAGAATGATATCATGATTGACATCTGACTTAGAAGGAAGACTTCCTAAAGATCGTGATTACCCTGCATTCCTACGCGGAATCGGGGAAAAACCGTTTTACAGCACTCACTTCAATGAAGGGGAAAAGTATGGAAAAGTCAGTTGGTATACTTGATATTAGGGATGTCAGACAAACAGATTGGCTGATTAACGATTACCGATAAATCGGCTGTTTATAAGTTGCTGATTAATGATCATGATTATCGTTTTTAATAGTACTAATTTCTCCATCGCCTGCTTTATTTCAGAGAAACGATTTATTTTTCTCTACTTTCCTAAATAGGGTTGATTAGGATAAGAAAGACAACTTTTTGATGCAGTTCGTTTTTGAAATCTGAAACAAAATTTTTGAAACAGAAAAATTTAAACTCAATTACTTATTTGAGCTTGGACATTATTAATAAACACAAGTTCGGTATTATTTCTAAAACAATGCTTTAAATATTTTTAGCGATTGTATTCTTTGAAAAAATCAAAAAAAAAAAAAAAAAGAAAAAATAAAAACCTAATGACAGCGTCTATTTGAAGTTCCCTGATGGAGAATCATTATCACATCACCCTCAGTTATAATTTTAATCTAATCCGCATCAAACCAATAAAAAGTGTTGCTATTTTTATTTTATCTAGCAAATTTTGCAGTAATTTTTCCATTTGTATTATTTTCTAAATTAGAGTTTCACAATACTTTATTGTTTTCTTTAATGCAAGTTTCATAAATACATAGTTTTCAGTTTTTGCAGTTTTTATAGCTGAAATATCAATTCTTTCAAGGCCTCCATAGTTATGTCTTATTTCATTGTAGAAATTGCTTCACCAGAGCTGCTTTTCATTTTAAAATTGCCATTATCATTAAGGGACCCATTTCCCCCTTATAGAGACGCTTTTCCTTAAGCATTCATTAATACTATCAAAATCTGTCCGCGTCTGTCTGTCCGTCCTAAGCTTGAACTCCTCAAAAACCGCTGAGAGTAGGGAATCAAACATAGTACCATTCGACTCAAAATTTTCTCAGGAAGACAATAGGACCATCTGCGTAATTCTACGACGTTAATTAGCTGAGATATTAATTAAAACGTTATTTTTAATGTTTTGCACTTTTTAAAATTCCAAGACAATTATTTCTTTCCGTTGCCATTTTGAATTAAAACGTTAATTAAATTATTGCACTTTTTAAAAGTAAAGAGCGTTATTTTTTTCCGTTGTCATTTTGAATACGTGTTACAACAAAGTTCTAACAATTGTTTTTATTCTAAGGCAGGGATTCAAGTGAAACAGCACTGCGATCGCTTCGAATTGCAATCGCTACTGGAAGTGAATTACATTATCATCAACTTAACTTGGCATGACGTCACTACGGGTGGAGCCAATAAGAGCTAACAAGGACTCAGCGATCTCCTCTTATTCGCCAAGTAGACTGTGACGTTTTATCTAGCTCGTTTTTCATAGGCAAACGTCACGCTGAATCACGATGTTTTTATCAAGAAACGTTCTAATGTAATTCATTTCCAGTAGCGATTGTAATGTGCGATCGACTGTTTCACTTGAATCCCTGCCTAATTAATGACTTATATTTTTTCTCTGGTACCATTTTGAGAATGTTTTTAAATAAAATTGCAATTGCTGTTTTTAGAAGGGACTTTTTTTTGGCTTCGATCCAAATATTAAAACAACTTTTTCGTTTAGAATTTTGCAATTAGTTTTACAGGAAGAAAGCGGTTTGGAAATAATTGTTTTTGTAAGGAATTTTATTTGTTATTTAGGGAGAGTGCTAAGTATGCGCTACTTGACATCGTCTTCATTACTGAGGAAGAATGTGCAAATAATTCGATTGACTTTTTGATGCAGGAAAGCTTTTCAGCGAGCCGCTCTCGCGGGGACCCTAGCAGCATCATCTCATCGGCCGATGATCGGCCATTCATCGAAACCCGATGAAATTCTCATCGGCCGATGATCCAATATGTCTCATCGGCCAAGCATAATCCGAGCAGCAAAATCCGATGAGAATACGATGAGATTTGGAGCAATTTACGAGCAGAAAGTCCCGTGCCGAGGAATTTCATCGGGAAACTTGATCAGAAGGATATCGTTTTCCGATGAAAAGTAGCTCATCGAAAACCGTGCTCGGATACTGATCGGAACGATGTCATCGTGCGTTACAGGATCAGTTTACGAGGAGTTTGTTGATCGGCCGAGCAAAATCCGATGAGTTGATGCTACTTGGGGAGTAGTTTGTTGAAACATTCCTTGGTAGTTTAAAGGTGAGCCGTCTTGGCGGCGAGTAGTTTGTTGATACTTTCCTCGCTACTATAAAGGCGAGTCGCCTTGATGACGAGTAGACTGTTTAAACTTTCCTTATTACTTTAAAGACGAGTCGCCTTGGTGGCGAGTAGTTTGTTGAAACTTTCCTCGCTACTTTAAAGGCGAGCAGCCTTGGTGGCGAGCAGGTTGTTTAAACTGCTCTCAAAACATTAAAGTCCGTGAAACCCCGGGCCACGCAGCTAGTTAATACTATTAAAATCTGTCCGCATCTCTCTGTCTATCGGTCTGAAGCTTGAACTCCTCAGAAACCGCTGAGAGTAGCGAATCAAACATAGTACCCTTCGTTTCGAAATTTTCTAAGGAAGACAATAAGACCAACCTAATAATTCTACGACGTTAATTAGATGAGATATTAATTAAAACGTTAATTAAATGTTTTGCCCTTTTTAAAATTCCAAGACATTTCTTTCCGTTGCCATTTTGAATTAAAACGTTAATTAAATTATAGAACTATTTAAAATTCCAAGACATTTATTTCTTACCGTTGCCATTTTGAATAAAAGCGTTATTTAAATTATTGAACTATTTAAGATTCCAAGACATTTTTTTCTTACCGTTGCCATTTGAATTAAAACGTTTTTTTTTTTTTTTTTTTTTCAGAATCACATCAATTGCAACATACATGAGGACTGCGTGCTATGCGCTGTGCCTCCTACTTAAAACGTTATTTAAATTGTTGATTTTTTAAAAATTCTAAGAGATTTATTTCTTCCCGTTGCCATTTTGAATAAAAACGTATATTATTGAACTACCTACTTAAGATTCCAAGACATAAACTTATTACCGTTGCCATTTTGAATGAAATTGTTAATTAAATTATTGAACTTTTTAAAATTAAAGAGTTATTTTTTTCCGTTGTCATTTTGAATACGTGTTACAACAAAGTTCTAACAATTGTTTTTATTCTAATTTATGACTTATATTTTTTCTCTGTTTCCATTTTGAAAATGTGTTTTTAAATAAAATTGCAATTGCTGTTTTTAGAAGGGACTTTTTTTTGGCTTCGATCCAAATATTAAAACAACTTTTTCGTTTAGAATTTTGCAATTAGTTTTACAGGAAGAAAGCGGTTTGGAAATAATTGTTTTTGTAAGGAATTTTATTTGTTATTTAGGGAGAGTGCTAAGTATGCGCTACTTGACATCGTCTTCATTACTGAGGAAGAATGTGCAAATAATTCGATTGACTTTTTGATGCAGGAAAGCTTTTCAGCGAGCCGCTCTCGCGGGGACCCTAGCAGCATCATCTCATCGGCCGATGATCGGCCATTCATCGAAACCCGATGAAATTCTCATCGGCCGATGATCCAATATGTCTCATCGGCCAAGCATAATCCGAGCAGCAAAATCCGATGAGAATACGATGAGATTTGGAGCAATTTATGAGCGGAAAGTCCCGTGCCGAGGAATTTCATCGGGAAACTTGATCGGAAGGATATCGTTTTCCGATGAAAAGTAGCTCATCGAAAACCGTGCTCGGATATTGATCGGAACGATGTCATCGTGCGTTACAGGATCAGTTTACGAGGAGTTAGTTGATCGGCCGAGCAAAATCCGATGAGTTGATGCTACTTAGGGAGTAGTTTATTGAAACATTCCTGGGTAGTTTAAAGTGAGCCGTCTTGGCGGCGAGTAGTTTGTTGATACTTTCCTCGCTACTATAAAGGCGAGTCGCCTTGATGACGAGTAGACTGTTTAAACTTTCCTTATTACTTTAAAGACGAGCCGCCTTGGTGGCGAGTAGCTTGTTGAAACTTTCCTCGCTACTTTAAAGGCGAGCAGCCTTGGTGGCGAGCAGGTTGTTTAAACTGCTCTTAAAACATTAAAGCCCGTGAAACCCCGGGCCATGCAGCTAGTTAATACTATTAAAATCTGTCCGCGTCTCTCTGTCTGTCCGTCTGAAGCTTGAACTCCTCAGAAACCGCTGAGAGTAGAGAAAGCGGTTTGGAAATAATTGTTTTTGCTAAGGAATTTTATTTGTTATTTAAGGAGAAAGCCAAGTATGCGCTACTTGACATCGTCTTTATTTCTGAGGAAGCATGCGCAAATAATTCGATTGACTTTTTGACGCAGAAAAGCTTTTTAGCGAGCCGCTTTAGCGGGGAGTAGTTAGTTGAAACTTTCCTTGGTACTTTAAAGGCGAGCCGCCTTGGCGCTGAGTAGGTTGTTTAAACTTTCCTTGGTACTTTAAAGGCGAGCCGCCATGGCGGCGAGTAGTTTTCTCAAACTGCCTTCACTACATTAAAGCCCGTGCAACGCCGGGCCACGCAGCTAGTTAATACTATTAAAATCTGTCGGCGTCTGTCTGTCTGTCCGTCTGAAGCTTGAACTCCTCAAAAACCGCTGAGAGTAGAGAAACAAACATAGTACCATTCGATTCGAAATTTTCTAAGGAAGACAATAAGACCAATCGCGTAATTGTACGACGCTCATTAGCTGAGATATTAATTAAAACGTTGATGAAATTCTTTGCACTTTTAAAATTCCAAGACATTAATTTCTTTCCATTGCCATTTTGAATTAAAACATTAATTAAATTTCTTGCACTTTTTAAATTCCAAGACTTTTATTTCTTACCGTTGCCATTTTGAATTAAAACGTTCATTAAATTTTTGAACTTTTTAAAATTAAAGAGTATTATTTCTTTCCGTTGCCATTTTGAATACGTGTTACAATAAAGTTCTAATAATTCTTTTTATTCTAATTAATGACTTATATTTTTTTCTGCTTCCATTTTGAAAATGTGTTTCAAATAAAACTGTAATTGATGTTTTTAGAAGGGACTTTTTTTGGCTGAGATCCAAATATTAAAACAACTTTTTCGTTTAGAATTTTGCAACTAATTTTACAGGAAGAAAGCTGTTTGGAAATAATTGTTTTTGGTAAGGAATATTGAAATATTTTTTTTGTCAATTTTTTCTGTCTTAACAGAACAGTTAAGTCCTTTGAGGCGAAATGTAAAAATTTTTTTACAAAAAATGTACCAGGAAAAAATACATTTTTTGTAAAAATATTTTTCACATTTCGCCTCGAGGGACTCAACTGTTCTGTTAAGACAAAGATTAGAGTATGAGATTGGCAAAAAAAAAAAAAATATATTTCAATATGTTGTTAGCAGAGGAAGTTATGACCGTTTGAATATCGGTAAAATATGACATTTTTCATATTTCGGCCTTACGCAACTAAAAGCACGTTGAACTTTCCTCGGTTATTTATACATTATTTTAAAGTGCTTACACTGGACTTTCAAACGACACTACTTTTGCCGTGCGAACTGAAATGTACAAGTTGTTTTTGGACCTCAAAAACGCTAAAAAACGTCAAAAATGCATTGTTTTGAGGGCCTTCACTGACCTTACGGTAACAACTTACCACAAATTTAACATTCATTTTGTATAGTTTCAACCTTCTGTATTCCATATTCAAAAAGAAAATTGGAGTTCAACAGTTCCTGGTAAGAGTTTTGGCTCACAGCAACTTTCATGTCTTGAAAATCCGCTTAATTTTTGATGACGCACCTCCATCTTTAGGGATCCATAAAAACTAAACAACTTAACTTTAGAACAAAACATTCTGGATTTGGTCTTTCAATAAGATAATAAACATTTGGTAATTTTTTGGAAAAAATCTGAAAGGTCATGAATCACAGGCGTGACACTCTCTCAGATTCTTGCTCTTAACAATGAATTATCAATTTAAGGCTCACCTATTTCATTTTAGCATGAAATAAGTTATACACCATTATAATTAGCTAAGTTGTATTAATAAGCCCCCGGGCAACGCCGGGTAATAAGCAAGCAGCATCATAAAGTAGGAAACTGTGATTAAAAGCATTAGTTAAGATAAAACGAACTAGTAGGAATTTTCATTTGAAAATGAGTCCATAAAAAGATAACAAAATGCAATTTCAAAGGAACTTATACTCAAATGTTATTTTTTAAATGTTGGCAGTAAATTTGTATCTCTAAATAAAAGTGAAAGATTTCCATACCATGTGGTAAAGCGACAATTAGAATATTTTTTTAATGACATTTTTGATTTGTTTTTTAAGAAAATTTTCCACAAAAGAAGAAAAGAAAGTAAAGTAAAAGAGACTTAATGAATTATTAAATGAAATTATGAGTAAGTAAATAAATGAGAAAGTTATGAATGAATGAATAAATGAGTAAATAAATTTATCTTTAACAGTTTATTAATAAATGAATAAACCAATGAGTACATAAATCATTTCTTAAACGAACTAAAACATAAATAAAAGAATATGCAAAAGAATAATTAGATGAAGGAAAAAATTATTCCATTTTCTACTCCCCCCCCCCTCCTACTCCTATGCACTTGACAAGTTGTACTGCGCAATGATAATCAAAATCATGCCTAATGTTAAATAAGTATGCCCCCCCCCCCCCCATCGCAGAATTTGTTTCAGCAGCCTGTGATCCTTGAATTCGAATAAAAGAAAAAAAAAAAAAAAAGAAAAACTTAGTTACTCCTTTTTTTTAAAAAATAACCTCTTACCTTTCTGATGAATGGGAAACAGCATCTTTTCATCCCGAACACCGACAGGAAAAATCCCGGAAACCACTTTGGATAGTTAAAGGAATAGTGAATCCTCTGGTTATCTCGCAAACAGCACTCTCATTTATTGCAGACCCTCAAGGCCCCACCTCAACCCATCAGACCGAATTATAGAACACGCCATTACGCGGTTTAAGCAGTCACGCTCATTAGTTGACCACTAATAAGAATCAGGTGAAGATATAGGATTTATCTCTGGACAGTTGTTTTAGGAGATTCGGGCGATTCCGTAAAACACGATATTTTTCGGAAAATTTGATAAAAAATGAAGTTTTTTTTCATAGAAAAGTATATACAGTCATGGTGTAAGTTATTTTTTGCAATTTTAATTGAGTGTGGGGGTTGGGGGTGGGGCGTACTAGTTAGTGGGGGTTGGGGGGACAAAATTTATTCAAATCCGAATTATGTTTATGCGAATAATTACATGAATATTTTTAATTTTAAAACATTAAATCAAATGAAATCAATTAAAATTACTCATTATTAGATAGCATTTTCTAAACAAATTGCAGCACTCAGTATAATTTCATTTATAGTTCACTGTTTACTTTAATGATATTGAGTTGCAATAGAGATAATTGTAGTACCCTTTTCACGCCAAATAAATGGTTTATAGCAAAGAGTTTCTACTAAACTTATAGTTAATTACCAAAATGGATCAAGTGGTTTACACAAGAGAAATGGTTACCATCTGTGGTAAATGAATTTAATCATGATCTAGCTTAACTACTTTTGCTAGAACGCAGTTCAGACGGGCATTAGACAGACAACAACGCGAGATACCAGATCACCCGTCTAAACACGGCCGTGTAAATACGCAGGTAACTTCTGAGCGTGTAGCCGAAAATGCGTTAAGTGGTTAAAAATCTTTCAAGTTGTAAATAATTTTCCTCATTACGTTAAGGATTTAGCAGTAACTAACACTCATCTCCTAGGTTAGCATTCACCTTATGCTTTTCCGGATTTCGGGGCTGTAATACGCCATCTCTAGAGCTCCTATTACTGTCTGCTTTTCTTAACTTTCCGTGTATTTACGCATGCGTCAGGTCTTCTCTGATCTTACCAAAATAGGGGTGACAGGTAAGATATCAATAAGGGGAAAATAATAAAAAGCATTTTGAGCCATAACAAACAACGTAGAACATTGCTAATTTCAAATACATAGTTTAGTGGAATGTGTCAAAAGGATAGAAAAAATGCAAGTTTTAAATTGAAAATTTCGGAAAGTTCCCATTCGCAACCATCACCCCTTTTTAAAGTGGAATGGTTAACGGATGCTAGTCGCGATTTTCAAGGATATGCAGTACACGGGGCAGCAACTTATTTCAGGCAACTTCATTTGTCAATAGTTGCTGGAAATAATTGCTTCTAATTGCCGGTTTAATCCAATAAGAAGTCTCCACAGTCACGTGACGTCAGTGACGTCAGTTATATCTCTCCGCCCTTCTGTTCAGTTGAAAAACATGGCGGCGTGGACGGCATACCGGAGTCCAGTAAAATAGCTACAGCTTGGTCCACAGACAAGAAGTTAAATTATAATACTCAATTTATAACAGGAAAACAAAGTTTGTGAAATCGTAAGCGGGCATCTTATATTGAAAGCACCCTAAAATGGAAAAATTACGAAGAAACTCGATGCAATGAAAAAAAGAGGGCCGCAAGCAAATTTTGCCATATTTTTACTGTTTTTATAGTACCGATTTAATTAAATGACTTGTTTAAAAATCGTTAAATTTGTCTCATTTATTCTTTATAAGGTAGTTTTTAAGACTGTTTGTTTCGAATGGACAAGTATGTATTTGTGTGTACATGAACAACGATTGTAGGAATTTGGCGACAGTTCATCTCGCCAAACAAAACATTTGCTTACAATGCATTTCATCGATTTTTACTCAAGTCGCTCTTTTTTTTTTTCATTTGACGAAATATGGATTTTGCCATTAAAACAATTATCTTTCTCGTCTTTCACACTTTTCTTCTTCAGTGTGATTTTTTTTCAATATGCTGGATGTCTATTTTATAAATTATACTTATAAAAGTAATATTGTTTGATTTGAAATTATTTTAATGTCTTATTATAAATAGGTATTTTTTATGAATATGACCTAAAGGTCAACTGGCCCGACATTTAAGAGAGAAAACAAAATATTTTACGAATAAAGGTAGAAAATCAAGAAAAGGTAAAATATTAAAGACAGTGCTGCCCAATAAGTTAAATTTTACTAGTTTTTATTTGATTCCTTTATAAAAAGAAGGCTGTCAGAAATTTTTTAGTGTACATATTTTAAAGCAGCATCATTATTGATACTCTGTCTTCGTACGTTAAAAAAAGCTAATATTAAATAAATATTTGTATCTTAACTATTGCTTATTTTCAAACAAATTTGCAAAATATATCTTTGGTTTACGTGCGTCTGTAATCTTAATCAAGCTAAAAATTATGGTAAATTATTAAGGGAGCAAAAAATTGAGTTAAAAAAAAATATTGAATCATTCTGGAAGCAAATATCAGCGCTACATTTCTTTGGTTTATGAAGCTGTTGTCCAGGACAATGGGTATCTCTGCTAGATTTTACAGTTTTAACATATATTTTTCCAGTATACTATTGGGCTCCGCCTACTGCACCTGCCGTTAATCAACCCCCGAAGATCGTAAACTTATTTAGTTCGCAAATATTAAAAGTGCCTGTTACACTATAAAAAATGAATGTTGTTTTTACAGTATAATACAGCCAATTTTATAGTAATAAACTGCGAAAATTACTAATTTTACAGTAATAAACTAAAATTGCTACTTTTACAGTACTAAACTAAAATTGAAAAAAAAATCAGTAATAAACTGTAAAATTACAGATTTTACAGTTTATTACCGTGCATTTTACAACTTTAAACTGGAACCTCTGCTGCCAGTATTATACTGTTTTTTTACAGTATATTACAGCTAAATTTTACGGCAATAAACTGTAAAGATTCTAACTTTACAGTAAAAAACTAAAATTGCTAGTTTTACAGTTTATTACTGTCCATTTTATAGTTTTAAATTGGAACCTCGGCTGCCAGTATTACACTGTAAAAACATGAGTTCATTTTTTGCAGTGTAGGCAGAATCAGATTAAAATACGCGTTACGATTAGAAGAAATAAATAAATAAAAAAAACCCCGATCTCTTTCTAGTAGAAAATATAGTTTCAGTGAAACACTAATAAAAAATGTTAAAATCCCACTTCAGCTCAAAGACAAAAAGAACGATAAAAATACCTATAACAAAATTAGCATAAGAAATCCTGCTTCAAAAAGCACCCCTCCCCAGAACCAAGTAAAGTTGTTCCAAATTTCACAGCTATAGGTGCTCAGGGGTTCCAGAACATAGCAAAACGCCTGTTTTGCATGTTTGAAAAGTCGTTTTCAAAGGTGTAATCTCTAATAACATTTTAATCTTTGGCTCCAGCCTGGAGCCGAGTATAACATTCGATTTTTCTAAATTAGAAACCTTTATATCTTCTGTTCTAATTAACTGGGAAAATTGAAACAAGCTTAATCTGATACAGATAAAAAACTCTTTAAAATAACATATTATATTAAGAAGGTGTGGGAAATCTTTCATTCATTTAATATTTGTAATTTATGTGAAACTGTAGCTTAAATATTAAATACAAAAAACCAATTCGAAATCTAAAAAAGAAAAACTCTCCGAAGTACAAAACCCCAACACTCAAAGTAATTTTGTCCCAAAATTCAAATCTGTAGGTGGCACACTACAGCAAAAGCATTTGTCGGGATGCCTTTAGTTCACTTTTTTGCATTAAAGAAGGCTTTCCTTGTAACGCTGAAACACGTGCCTGCAGCATTCTGCAATTTTTGCGCTTTCAAACGTTGAAAATGAATTTACTTATTGAACACAATTTCTATTTTTTTTTGTTTTTTAATCTCTACAAGTTCCTTTTTCCTCTTTTTTAGCCTACTTTCCCGTTAAAAATAAAAGAAAGACGAAAAAAGTATTAAAAGTAGCTTAATGCATCTAAAAAATATCGCCAAGTCCAAAAAATATCGCCAAGTTAAAAAAAATAAAAAGGTAAAATGATTATCGAAAAATTTAAAATTTGAAAGTAGGGTATTGAGATGGGGAATTTGCGTGTCGGTCGGTCGGTCTGTCTGTCCCCCCCCCCCTAATAACTTTTGAATGAACATTCCGATTTGGACAAACTTTTTTTTGTTGGAAAGATCTCGGCGAGTACAGCTCATTCCCATATTTGATTTTTCGATTTGAACAATTTTTGGTTCAACTTTGAACCGTTCAAGCAACCTGTCCTGCGATGCTAACTTTTGAGTAAACAGTCCGATTTGAACAAACTTTTTTTTGTTCGAAAGATCTTTTCAAGGATACTTCATTGCCGTATCTACATTTTCGATTTGAACAATTTTGCGCTCAACATTGAACCGTTCAACCAGGCTGTCACCCCTAATAACTTTTGAATGAACAGTCAGATTTAAACAAGCTTTTTTTGTTCGAAGCATCTCGGCAAGGATACTTTATTACCGTATGTAAATTTTCAATTTGAACATTTTTGGTTCAACATTGAAACATTGCATGATTGGATTGCTAGGGATGGCCTGCATCTGAGTTCTACAGGGGTTAAAATGGTTAGTGGTTTGGTTTTGGAGTATTCTGAGTCAAAAAACTAAGTTTGAAAGGGGGGCAGGGTTCACGGAGAAGGTTGCAAAAATATGCAAACTATTTGGGTTTTATTAGGAATGGTAATAAGGAGGAAAATAAGAGTAGTCATTTCAACAATTTTGATTCAAGAAATCGTAAGGGGTTGAATAAAAACAAGTTGAGCATGCTTAAGGTTTTTTATACCAATGCTCGCAGTATTATAGGAACAAGATGGAAGAATTAAAAAGCATAATCACAAATGAGAATTTGGATGTAATTGGAGTTACCGAGACATGGGCTACCAAACATGATGATGATTTATTGTGTATTCCTGGGTATAATTTGTTTAGACAAGATAGAGTAGGTAAAAGAGGTGGTGGGGTTTTATTTTATGTTAGAGATACTTTAACTTGCAATGAATTGGCAATAAATGACAAACCTAATGATATTGACATGGTTTGGATGGAATTGATGAGCGGTAAGGGTAAAAAATTACGTTTGGGTAACATTTATAGGCCACCTAATCTAAGCCAGGGTCAAGATGAACAGATGTATCGTATTATTAGAGACATGTCGAGTAAGGGACCGGTAATTATAATGGGGGATTTCAATTTTCCGGGCATTGATTGGAATAATTCTTACCCCAATAATAGTAGAGAAGAGGAATTTCTAAAAGTAATTGGTGACTGTTTTTTAGATCAAGTTGTTTCTGAGGGAACAAGGCAGGATACTGTTTTGGATCTTGTTTTCTGCAATGTTGAAGGTTCTGTACAGGCATTATGTGTAGGGGAGCATATTGGGGATAGTGACCACAACAGCATTAGGTTTGGGATTAAGTTTGATATGCACAAAGACAAAAATTTTAGGTTTGTACCTAATTTCAGAAATACTGATTTTGTCGCACTCAGGCAGAGTTTGAAAGCGGTTTTTTCATCAGGTTTGGACAATAGCGATGTAAATTTGCAGTGGACAGAGTTTAAGGAAAAACTAGCAAAAACAGTTGGAGATTTTGTTCCTTTTAGGAGAAAAGGGGTAAACACAAAAATTTGGCCCATGTGGTTCACTAGGGAAACTAAGGATGCTCTAAACCGTAAGCAAGCTGCTTTTCGTCGATTAAAAGAAACTGGTCACAGCGCAGACAGGCTACAGTATTGTGAGGCTAGGCGTAGTTTTAAGTATTTGGTACGGTTTCAGAAAAAAGAATTGGAACAAAAGCTGGCAGATAATATTGACAGGAATCCAAAGGAGTTTTTTGCATACGCAAATTCTGGGAAAGTTCGAAATAGTCAAATTGGGCCACTAGTAGATGAGCATGGAAATTTAATTCAGAATGATGGTGATATAGCAAATGTTCTAAATGACTTTTTTTCCAGTGTTTTTAACGATAACTGTATCTCAACAGTTGACACAAGCAAGACACAAGCTACTACACAGCTTGAGGACTTTGTATTTTCCAGGGAAGACGTATTACTTTATTTGAAAAAAATTAAAACCACAAAAGCTCCGGGACCAGATAATATTTATCCAAAAATTCTAGTAGAATGTGCAGAGGAATTAGTTGACGCTATAGTAAATATATTCAATGCTTCGTATAACTCAGGGATAGTGCCAGAGGACTGGAAACTAGCTAACATTACACCACTCTTCAAGAAAGGGTCTAGAGGCAATGCAGGAAATTATAGGTCTGTGAGTCTGACTTCAGTGGTATGTAAAATTTTTGAAACATTGATCAAAATTAAGATTATGAATTTCTTAGAAAATAATGGGCTGTTGAGTAGTTTGCAGTATGGTTTCAGAAAAGGTAAATCGTGTGCTACTAATTTATTACATTTCTACGACAAGGTTACCTTGGCTTTAGATAGCAAAAAATGCGTAGATGTTGTTTACATAGATTTTCAAAAAGCTTTCGATAAGGTACCGCATGTAGCACTACTCAGTAAATTAGCTGGTATAGGGGTAGGAGGTAAAATTCTAGTTTGGGTTAGGAATTGGCTGACAGGAAGGAAACAAAGAGTAGTTGTTAGGGGTAACTATTCTAAATGGAGTGAGGTTTTAAGTGGGGTTCCCCAAGGATCAGTTTTAGGTCCCCTTTTGTTTATTATTTTTATGAATGACATTCATGAAAATGTTTCTGGAAACATGAATTGTTTTGCCGATGATGTCAAACTTATGGGGGTTGTAGAAAATGATGAACAAATAAATCAGCTGCAACAGGATTTGGATCATATTACTAAATGGGCAGACAAGTGGGGTATGGCAGTTAATGTTGGGAAATGTCAAGTGCTGCATTTCGGTCATGGAAATAAGCATACAAGCTATTATTTACAGGGTTCAGTCATTAGTAGGGCAGATAATGTTATGGATCTAGGTGTCTTAATAAATCAGGATTTCAAGTCTAGTCAACAGTGCAGCATAGCTAGTGTTGGGATCGCTGTGTAAATGTGGAACCTTATGAAGATGTTGAGAAATAAAAACGCCGTTTATAAAAATAAACTTTACTTTCACAACAATAAAGTGAAAACAATCGTTCCATGACGCTCGCCGATATATGCACGCGAGTCGGAACCAAAACAGAGACTATCTTCCTTTTTCCGCGGAAGAAGTAGAAGTGTTTTTTTTACAGTGCGCTCGTCGCGCGGAGTACAGCTTTTATGGAGGTGTGAATTGCATCACCACAGAGTATCCCCCCAGTGAACAAGGTGAACGACAAAAATATGATTCACAACACAATATTAATAAGAGTAACAAAATATAATGAGTAGTACAGACAGTTTAGAGTTCAATTGAATACATACAAATTATAAGAAATTTGAATAGCAGTTACACAAAGTCAGTGTATTTTCGTGGAAAATGCACACGACGACCACATCTTGTTGTACTCGTCTTTAACTTAGCACTTTCATTAGGAACAGTTGATTGTTCAAGAGGCATTGACTCTTCAGTTTTTGTCACTGTATTAGGCAATTGTTGTGTTCTAACCATGTCGTCACGCAAAAGAAAAGCAGGTTTTACACGATCTAAAGAAACAGTTGATTTCTTGCCTTTCAAGTCAATTGTGATGGTTTTATCAGTCTTGTGTAGAACTTTGTGAGGACCAGTGTATGGTTGACTCAGCGGTGGTTGAGTTTTATCAACTCGTAAGAAAATGTGAGTGCACGTTTTGAGGGAAGGATGAACGAAAATTGGACTTTCGCCATGTCGCGCAACTGCGACAGGGTTTAGAGTCCGCATCCTTTCTTTTAGTTGTGCTACGAAGGAGATGTCAAAGTTTTGCTTGTGATCCATGGTGTCAAACATATCTGCTGGCAATGTTAAGGTTTTGCCATACACGAGTTCGGCGCATGATGCTTGTAAGTCAGCTTTAAAGGCTGATCGAATTCCAAGAAGTGTGATAGGAAGTATTTCTGTCCAATTTGCATGCTCATGGGCTTTTATTGCACATTTTAATTGGCGGTGAAAACGTTCAATAAGTCCATTTGAAATTGGATGATAAGGTGTGGAGCGTATGCGATTTGTACCAAGCAGTATAGTAAGTTGTCGAAATAGAGATGATTCTAGTTGTCTGCCTTGATCCGTGGTAATGATGGTAGGACAGCCAAAACGTGATATCCAACCATCGAATACGGCTTTGCAAACGGTTTCTGCTGTAATGTTTGGAATAGGAATAGCTTCCGGCCATCTAGTGAAGCGATCAATAATCGTAAGACAATAAGAATTGCCATTAGATGGAGCTAGAGGTCCTACGAGATCTAAATGCAAGTAAGAAAATCGAGCATCTGGCAAGGCAAACGTACCAAGTGGAGTTTTGGTATGCCGCTGAATTTTGGATCTTTGGCAAGGTTCGCATGCACGAACAAGGCTTTTTAGATGCTTTTGTACACCAGGCCAAACATACCGAGAAGTGATTAACTTTGTGGTAGCAGAAATACCTGGATGGGATAGCCCATGAAGTTGTTGAAAAATAACGTTGCGATATGTCTCGGGAACGAATGGTCTAGGTCTGCCAGTTGACATGTCGCAGAATAGTTCTAAATTGGCAATTGGGAAAAATGTTTTTTCCAGTTTGAGTGAAGAACTGCTGTCAGTGAGTAGTGTTTGAAGTTCAGGATCTTTTTCCTGGGCAAGAGCGAATTCTTCAAAATTTAATGTAGGAGTAGAAATTGTATCAACTTCGATTCGGGACAATGCGTCTGCCACACAGTTGTCGACTCCTTTCGTATGTTGAATGTCAGTAGAAAATTGTGAAATGTAGTCCAAATGGCGGAGTTGTCGAGGCGAACATTTGTCTGGCTTCTGTTTGAAGGCGTATATGAGAGGCTTTTGGTCGGTGAATATGGTAAATTCGCGACCTTCGAGCATGTGCCTGAATCGTTTGACAGATGTGTAAATCGCCAAGAGTTCTCTGTCATATGTAGACCAATTTTTTTGACTTTCTGAAAGTTTGGTTGATAAAAATGCGATTGGTTCCCATTGGCTTTCGTTAAGTTGCATAAGAGAACCACCAACAGCAACATCACTAGCATCAACCCAGACACTTAATTTCGCACCTGGAATAGGATGTCGAAGAAGAGTAGATGAAGCTAAAGCATTTTTAGCGTTGGAAAATGCTTGGTCAGCTGCCTCAGTCCATTGAAGAAGGTCTTTTGGTTTTGGTTTTGTATTACGTTTTGATTTTTTTGTATTTTTGATGCCTTCTAGGAATTTATTTAAGGGGGCGAGTATTTGAGCGGCCTTAGAGATGAAACGTCTGTAGAAGTTATATAACCCAAGGAAACGTCTTAATTGAGTTATAGTAGTTGGTTTTGGAAATTTTAAAATGCATTCTACGCGTTCAGACAAAGGCTCAATACCGAATTCTGAAACCTTAAATCCTAAAAATTCAAGAGAGGGTTCACCAAAAGTACATTTTGATGCCTTTAAAGTGAGACCGTAATGTTGTAATCTTTCGAATAAAATTTTGAGATGTTCGAGATGCTCCGCAGGTGATCGGGAAGCGACCAAAATGTCGTCTACGAAAGCGTACACGAACGGAAGATTCCGTGTGACTTCGTCAATAAATCTTTGGAATGTGGACGCTGCGTTGCAGAGCCCGAACTGCATTCTGGTGCTCTCAAATAAGCCAAAGGGAGTAATAATTGCGGTCTTGTGAATATCCTCAGAATTAATTGGAATCTGATGATATGCCTTGATAAGATCGATATGTGAATAAATTTTTGTACCATGGAGTTCAGCAGTGAAATCCAAAATATTGGGTACGCCATATTTATCCTTAACAGTTTGAGCATTAAGTGCTCGGTAGTCGCCTACAGGCCTCCATTCAGTACTATCTTTTTTAGGAACCATGTGCAAGGGAGAAGCATAATTGCTTTTGGAAGGACGCATGTGACCAAGGTCAATCATGTTTTGAAATTCCTCCTTTGCTATGCGCAAACGGTCAGGAGCTAGACGGCGTGCTTTAGCCGTTACTGGTGGACCATGAGTTTGAATGTGGTGGACTACTGAATGTTTTATTTCTTTGTCAGGACGCGGTGGTTTGGTAAGCTCTGGAAATTGTTTTAATAGTGTGTGGAAAATACTATCACCCAAAACAGTTTTGATGGAATGAATATCACTTGCCATTACTTTACACTGAGAATTTATTTTTGTTTCAGAATCAAGTAATTTTTGTTTTGATAAATCTGGCACTAAATTAAAATACGACAAAAAATCTGCACCAATGATGGGCGATGAAACATTGCCGACAAAAAATGTCCATTTAAATATTCGACGTAGACCAAGGTCTAAAGGAAGAGTTTGTGTTGTGTATACTTTGATTGCGGAATTATTTGCGGCCGAAAAAGTCATTTGGGAATTGTTTCGTCTTTGTAATTTAGAGACAGGGATTATTGATACATCAGAACCTGTGTCGACAAGAAAGCTGACATTGGTGCGTCTGTCACGCACAAAAAGGCGACGAGAACTTCTTGGCAAGGCGGTAGTCGCCTCTACACCTGCCCGTTCTCGTTTTTTGTAAATTTGCAGGGTGGAGTACACTTTTGGGCTTTTTGGCCAAATGTATTGTGATACCAGCAGAAGTCATTGTTTTTTGGTTTCGATTTGCTCCGCTGTCGACTATTGTCGTTTCGATTTCGACTGCGGCTTCTACCGCGTGAAAGATTATCGATACGTAAATTAATTTTCTTAATTTCCGTTAATAATTTATCTTCAATGGAATCAGAGGAAACTGAACAAGCACTTACTTGTACAGGTGCTACCTCGATGACTCGATCTGCTACCTCCGCCGCTTTATCCAGCGTGAGCGGAGTAATTGCAGCTAAGACAGTCTGCACAGAAGTTGGCAGGTGCTGTAGAAACAGTTCCAACATCAATTCTTCAGGAACTTTGTACGTTTCGGCTCTGCGACGCATAATGCGTAGTAGTTCACTGGGCTTCCTATCACCAAGTTGCTCACCCGTGAGTAGTTTTCTAATCTCTTGATGAGATGATTCGCCTGTTCTCTTAATTAATTCCAACTTCAAATGCTGATAAGGATCTTCTTTGTTGGCATTTAGGATAACATCCCTGACATTAGATGCTATTTCAGGTGGCAAGTGAGAAACTATGTAATTGAATTTAGTTTTACTCTCCGTTACCGGTTTCGGTGTTCCCAGTTCAAATGTTGATTCACACATAAAAAACCACAAGGCAGGATCATTAAAATTGTACGCGGGAATCTTGACTGCACAAATTTCCGACATATTTTGCAGCGAATCTGTTTGTTCCGTTACTTTCGATATATCGCTTGTAGTCATCCTTTGAATTCAAAAACGTTGCGTAATAGAGTTCATTACCGGGTCGCCACTGTTGGGATCGCTGTGTAAATGTGGAACCTTATGAAGATGTTGAGAAATAAAAACGCCGTTTATAAAAATAAACTTTACTTTCACAACAATAAAGTGAAAACAATCGTTCCATGACGCTCGCCGATATATGCACGCGAGTCGGAACCAAAACAGAGACTATCTTCCTTTTTCCGCGGAAGAAGTAGAAGTGTTTTTTTTACAGTGCGCTCGTCGCGCGGAGTACAGCTTTTATGGAGGTGTGAATTGCATCACCACACTAGTAACAAAGCCAATAGGATGCTTGGGTTTATTAATAGATCTATTTCAAACAAATCTAAGAAGGTTCTTCTGCCTCTATATAGAAGTTTGGTGAGACCTCATTTGGAGTATGCAGTTCAGTTTTGGTCTCCTTATCTGAAGAAAGACATTAATTTATTGGAAAGGGTACAAAGAAGGGCTACAAGGTTAGTAAATGGGTTTTCTAATTTAGACCATGATTCCAGACTTAGAATGCTTAATATGTATAGTCTTGAGCGAAGGAGAGCCAGAGGGGACATGATTCAGTTGTTTAAATTTATTAAAATGAATGATGTTACGGGGTTAGATTTTCGCACGGAAAGCAGGACAAGGGGTCATTGTTTTAAGCTGTTTAAATCTCAGGCTAATCTTGAAATTCGAAAAAATTACTATTTTAGCAGGGTGGTGGGAACTTGGAACAGCTTACCGGAAGAGGCGGTAAAGAGCAATGGAGTAGATGGCTTTAAGAGGGCCATTGATCTTCATTGGGGTCTTTAAAATTGACTAGGACCAGCCAAGTTGGGCCCAGAGCCTGCTGCTGGTCGCCACATTTGTATTTGTATTTGTATTTGTATTAAACGTTCAAGTAACCTTTCCCCACCTAATAACTTTTGAGTGAACAGCCCGATTTGAACAAACTTTTTTTTGTTCGAAAGATCTTATCAAGGATACTTCATTCCCGTATTTACATTTCCGAATTGAACAATTTTTTGTTCAACATTGAACCGCTCATTCAAGCTGTCACCCTTAATAACTGTTGAGTTAACAGTCCGATTTAAATAAACTTTTTTTTTTTGTTCGAAGGATCTCGGAAAGGATACTTCATTACCGTATTTAAATTTTCCATTTGAGCATTTTTTCGTTCAACATTGAGCCGTTCAAGCAACCTTTCCCCACCTAATAGCTTTTGAGTGAACCATCCGAATGGAATAAACTTTTTTTTGTTTGAAAGATCTCGGAGAGGCTTTTCCATACATTCCCATATTTCGCTTTTTGATTTGAACCATTTTTCTTTCAATATTGAACCGTTCAGAAAAAAAAATTAACATTAGCGTCTACGGGGAATTTAAGTTGAATGTTGATCCTGAACTTAAAGTCGGATTTCCTTCAAACTAACTTTGTAAGAAAATGGTTTTGATAAATAATGTTTGTAAAGTACTTTTCTGAGTAATCTTCTGTGAGGACTCAGATTCCGATTCCGACTCCGCAAACATGGCGGAAATGTAGGCTCAGAAAAAAAAATGATTTTTTGTTTATTTATTCATTTGTTTTATTTTATTTATTATTATTATTATTATTATTATTATTATTATTATTTTTTTGGCAGACGATTTTTTTTGTAACAAAAATTTTTCATTCACGAGAACATTTTATTCTTTATTTATATTTAACAACTGGCAACGGATTAAAAGTGAAATTCGAGACATTTTATTAACGGACGAGTTTTTTTTTCTTTCTTTGATAAAATGTGTTTTAATGCTCTTGTACTTTTATTTATTTATTTATTTTTATTATTATTATTATTTTTTTTTTTTGAAAACGATGGAGGATTTTTTCTACGGAGGAACTGTAACAGTTACTCTTTAAAAGGTGCGACAAAACTTTATTTATTCGTTAATTATTTTTTACGTGTCTATTTCATTTGATGAGAGGGGTATATTTTGCTTTTCGAAATCAGCTCTAAGTGCTAAAATGGTATGTTTGACATAATTTTCAGTCTCAGATAATCAAGAGAATAATGATCAGATGCGAGAATGCCGATGTCGATGCAAGGGAAAGTAGGCTCGTTTAGTTCTTGACAGAACTTCTTGTTTTGTTTTGATTTTTTGAAAAAAAAAAAAAAAAACATTCGAAATAAAAAATGACAATAAAATAAATCAAACGACAAATATTCTAAAATTATAAACGATCCTTTTTAAAATTGTAAAATAGTTACATTACCACAGTAATTTAATTATTAAAGAAGATACGAGCGAAATATTGTAGTGCTGCCATCTATTGTCAAATAATGAAAAGAAAATGTTTAGTACGTTAGGTTAAAATAAGTTTTTAGTACAATTGCAATGTAGGAAAAATTACAAGTTTAAGAATTTTTTTAAAATCGTAATTCGTTCCTCATTTGTATTTTAAGGCGCAGATGTTCTTTACTAGTTTCTCGTTTTTTAATAAATTTCAAAAATATGTTTTCGTTCTAATCCAATTCAAACTAAACTTCAAATAGAATCACAAAACTTGCATACTACATTTTTAACAGAAATAAGTTAAGGCTTAGAATTATTATTTGAGTGTATTTAAAAATATCTTCCGAAAAATGAAAATCTTAATACAACAATTTTATTATTTAAAGATTAATTTTAATCGATATCTTGTCATGTTCTATAATACGCTCAACGGGAACTGAATCAAGCTGAAAATTAACTTAAGCTGGAACTTAACGATAAAAAGCTTTCTTTTTTATGTGCAAGAGAGAGAGACAGAGAGAGAGAGAGAGAGAGCTGCAGGCCTTTTGAGAAGTCAGATTAGAGTAAGAGTTCATATTTATCAAATCATAATCAGGTACTCTCAATCTATTAGAGAGTAGAGTTCATTTTTGCAACGCAAACGTCGTACTTTTGTTTATATCCTGTTAGAAGTTGGCAAACAAGAACATATAATCAAGTCCACTTTCTGATAAGGTAGGTTCTTTTTTCTCCCTGTTGTATTGGGTAAGACAGCAACAAGTCAAATACTCTACTGAAAATAATCCAATTGCCTTAATATTTTATTCTGAAAATAGCGGGCTAGTTTCAGCTGGAAAAAAAAATAGGTTGAAATCATATGAAGGGTAAGGGGGAAAAAAGATGAAAGTCACTTTTTGTCAATTTTGAGATATTAGCGCTATCTAGGGGCTATGCAGGATTAATATCATCTGGTAGAACAACAAGGGGGAAAAAAAGATGAAAATCGACCGAAATGTGTATGAAAACTCTATTAACTACAAAGGGATTTACGAGCAATCAAACTTTTTTCTTCGTTTTTCTCGAAATCGGTTTTTGGTCACTTTCATCATTTCCCCCCTGGCCCTTCATATGTATGCCTTTTGCAATTTTATCGTTAAGAATTTTATAACATTTTTTTCCCTAAAAGAAAATATGAAAGTGAACATCATGTTCAACCCTTAAGTTCCCAATGTTTTTAAATTTCTATGAACAAATTATTTCAGCTAGTTCTCAAGTCATAATAAAAATGAAAAATGTTAAGAAAAAAAACTAAGCAGTTTTAAATTGAATTTCAGTTATTTTTTTGCTTGCTGTAACACATAAGTAAAATCAAATTTCTTTTAAAGGGCCATTCCAGCCTTACGTGTGTGACTTTTTGACACCATTTTTTTGCAAATAACAATAAAAACCAGGACGATATTTTTTACATATTTCTTAGTGGTTGCTGTTGGAGTAACAGAAGATATGCAAAAATTGGAATGCTGCGTTATTTTTTTCATAGGACAATTTTGAATTTTTTAATAAAATTTTAAATACAGCCTTACGTGTGTGACTCGGAAAATCTGAAAATAAGCTATACCTTATATTATTTTGTAATTTCCTGTGAAGTTTTAAAAGATAAATGAACAGTGATTTTTGTACATGTGTCGAAGTATACTAAGTAAGTATTCCACATATATTTTTTTTTCTAAACTTCGTAGAGTAGCAGTAAAATTTTTTTAACTTGCCTTACGTGTGTGACACTAGAGCCTTACGTGTGTGACCGCGTGCAGCATGTCTTCATTTTGAAGTCAATTCAACTTCCACAACTGATAATTATAGCTATCAGCATTATATATGTGTCTGTATGCCTTTACCCCCCCCCCCACTCTTCTAATATTTTTTGAGTGAGCAGTCCGATTTGAACAAACTTTTTTTTGTTCAAAAGATCTCGGCGAGGAGACCTCATTCTCATATTTGACTTTTAGATTTGAACAATTTTTCGTTCAACTTTGAACCGTTCAAACAACCTGTCGCCCGTAAACAACTTTTGAGTAAACAGTTCGATTTGAACATTTTTTTTTGTTCTAATAATCTCGACGAGGATAAATAATTCTCACATTTAATATTTTGGTTTGAGCACTTTTTTGTTCAACTTTGAACCGCTAAAACAACTGGTTCCTCGCTAATTACTTTTGAGTTAAACAGTCAGATTTGAACAAACTTTTTTTGTTAGAAAGATCTCGGCGAGGACACGTCATTCTCATGTTTGACTTTTCGAATTGCCCCCCCCCCCCCCACGTACCCATTATCTTTCGGATGAATATTTTACCAAATTTGAAATTTGAAATTGGCAAACGGGAAAGTAGGCTCGTTCAGTTCCGGAAGGAACCTCTTGTTTAATATTTGATTTTTTGCCCTAAACGAAAGATCTGATTTTGTTGGACAACGCCGCTAGTAAATAATTAAATTGCAAAGATGTGTTCACAAAATAAAGAATGAAGACGAAATTAATAATCATTTGTATACGAATTATATATAGGTTATTTTAAAATTTATATAACATGTTACATGTAATCAGAGGAGATTAACAAAAAAATTTAAATTAAAAGAATCGGTTCCTGGGAAAGTTTCTCAAACAAAGACCTGACTCTTAACCCTTCACTGCAGTATTTTTTATATTTTGATGAAAAAAGTCATATGTTACCTTTTAATAACTATGAGTTCAGGAAAAATGAAGAAAAAAAAAATTATCTTAAAAATGTGCACCAAAAATGTTTTAATTGTTTGTTCTACATATGGCACAAAGCACATAGCATATGCTTTGTATACCGATAAGTGTAATAATCTACAATGTGTTTTGTGCCATAAGTGGTACAAACAAATTTGCCACTAAGTGTATTTAAACATTTTTAGAACAAAGGAAATAATGACTAAACACACTTCTAACGGAAATGCAGACACTCTTTTTTTTCAAAAGCAAGAACTGTAATACCTAGACTAGTGCAACTAACTAGTGCATAAACATCACACTAAACTGTTATAGCAATGTTCCAGAAGGGGCGTAAAACTCAGTTTAACTGCATTTAAAAAGTCATTGGAATATATGAGGGTTTATTTGGTTTGTGACAGATCTGGCACACCGTGCAGTGAAGGGTTAAGGTAAACCATTCAAAAGCCTTACGTGTGTGACAGCTTTTAAAGAGCCTCGTTAAAACGTTTCTGCCAAATGGATGAAGATGTAAGTCAGGTTACAGGTGTTATGTATCAAGTTAATTTATGATATGAGATAGTTTTCTTTTAGTCCCCTAATTAGACCTTGGGGGGAAACTTTTCTTTCTTTTGCCTTACGTGTGTGACCAAAAAAAAGTAACCTGCATATTTTGAGGGGTTAAAAACTTATGAAACACTTTATTACAAAAAATATGAGATATAATCATACTAAAGGATCTGAGTTCATGGTATTTGATAGTTTTTCCAGAAAAAATTAAATATTAGGTGAAAAAAATTCTCTTACATTTTTTCACTAACAATGTATTTTTTTTTTTGAATTTGTCTCAATGTTATTAAACAAGGCTAAAATATGAGAAAAGAAAAATTTTATCTTAAAATTGATGCTGGAATAGAAAAGAGTAGATATTTTTTTGTCAAAAAATAAGGTTTGTTTTTGTATTTTGGGGGAAAAAAAAATTGGTGTGTTAGGACCACTTTTCGTGGAATTGCCCTAAACTTTTTTTTATTAGAAAATTAATGTTATTTTTTTTATTAAACATAAAATACTTAAATGTTTGACCTGGTAGTTTACTTTGTGAATAAACAAGAAGAAGCATAAAATATTCTGAATTCTTTTTATAGTAAAGACACAGTTCTTGAGGCATCAGAGATTTTTATAATTGTCGTGATTTTCAAGGGAAAAATGTGCTCTCATCTAGGGACAGCATTCATTTCGTTGAAGCATTTTTTTTTCTCAGGTTGTAGTGATTTGTAAGTAATTAAAAAAAATGAGTCTGTTAAATTTAAATAAATCATACGTTTCAGAAATGCAACAGTGGGAAGTAAAGGTTAATATTCAGTAAAAATGTCACTGAAAACAAATATAACTTTCAAACAAATTATTAAATCTCATTATAACTAGCATGAATATTAAATAAATTTTTAATTTTATACACATATGTACAGAAAGACAAACAAAGAAATTTTTGCTTTGGGCAGAAAACAGGGAAACCAGGGCTCTAAAGATCGTTGACCCTTTGTTTTGAGATTTTTAAGCGGCTTTATAGGGTGGCTCTGATAAGTTGAGCTATGAGCTTGACAATGTTTACTTCTTTTTAGGGTGATCGGTGAAAGAGGCACGTGTTATTGGCGCGGAGTTGAGTTGGAATACGTTCGCAAAACTACTAGCTCCAGCTCAACTTCCCTATCACAGTGGACGCCGGTTGATTGAATCAGTAGAAAATTGAATGAATCGTTTCAACGAATCAAATTGCCAAACGCAGAACAAAATCCAGCTTTATTGAATCAGTCGTTTTATTGAATCAACCGCTTTATTGAATCAAAACTGTTTGGAAGAAACGTGATTCATATCAGACACGGCTACTGTACTTCAAAAAGAAGTAAACAGCGGCGGATTTTTCATGTTGCAACTGTCGCAATTGCGAGAGGCCTCCATGACCATAGAGTCTCTGAAAGGGGATTCAAAAAAGCACATGATAAATGCTTTACATAGTTCTGTGCTAGACAGAGGGTCCCCCAAAGATGCTTTAAAATGGACCCCCAAACCTGTAAATACACCACTGTCAAGGTCATAAGTAATAATTTGCAATTGATATGCAAATTATTGCATATGCATTATATTATACCACATGCACATTGGTATCGAACAGTTTGAATCTGACTAATAAACACAATAATCTGTCCACTATTTCAAGTTAATAAAACAATAACATTCGCTCGGAAAATTACAATCGTCAAATTAAGTTTTTTGTAAAAAATTAGGTTTCCAAATTAACGATAAGATGTAAAGTCATAGTCGTCGATCTAAAAGTTTTAGTTGCATAATGCGACTAACAGCCGCTTCTTTCGAATTCTGTTTACAAAAATTCACCATTGCTGGATTTTAAAACACAATGATTTTTAATGAATTTAAAAAAAACCCCGCGCGTAAAGAATGCGCGCCTTGAAAACGAAATCAGCGACGTCAAATAGCTCTAATTATCACATTTTACCCTCAAAAATTGCATTGCAGCAGTACTATCGCTTCATTGCGGAGGTTTTTTTTACCTTCCGTTATCAATTAGTTTAAGCCTATTAATTTACTGTGAAGATTGGATTCGTCCAGGGGCAATTCAATAACCTACCACGGGTGTCAGCGTCCCATCAATTCCGTTCAACGGTCCTTTGCTGATAGAAGTGGAAAGGACAGCCGGGTACAAAGACTCTGAAATTTCAAAGACTCTTTTGAAGAAAAATATCTATTATGTATTTATCATGCTTCATGTAGTTTGAACATATCGCATATGATTTCATCGTAATTTGATGCAAGATTGCGACGGTAGAATTTGGAACCTGATCATTTGTCTCATGGGCACTTCGCAACTCCTCCTGGTATGCAATAGTACAATTTTCTGAAAACTTAGTTTGAACCAAAGCTCTTGTGGATCTCGTGGAAGCCTTCTTAATTTGATCTTTTAACCTCTCAAAGTACTCACATAGGTTATCTTTAGTGCAAGAGTGGGACAAAAATTTTGGAAAAAACTTTTTTATAGGAGATTACTGCCATCTCCCTTTATGTGCCTTCATATTCGCTACAGCGAATGTTTTCTCTAATTTTCTTCCATTGATACCATTTCATTTACTCATAGATATTTACTTCATGCAGGATTTTTGGAACAGCGAAGTTTTCATTCGTAGCAGATTCATAAAACTCACTCTCAAAATTTAATGAATATGCACATGTATAACAATTGTTATTCATACATTCAATAACTCTACAACGTCTCATGGTTTTTCGGAGAATGCATTTTTAACAGATTGCTCACCTTTTGAAACGATGTCTGCATTTTCATGTATCTGACATGCATAGTAACAGAAATTTGACGTGTAAGGATCACATTAAATAAGATACGTCTGTTCCTGAATGTGATACATCCGTTAAGGATGGAAAAATGTTACGCCTGTTACGGAATAAAAAGCCATTTAATGCAAGAATTTTTTTTTTCCCGATAGGGGTTACTATATCAATCATATGTCTATGAAGTTAGAAAATTGAATAAACGAATTGAATCTAATTAAGAAAATTTTTCAGAAAGTGAAAGAATAACGAACTTGTGTTATGGACGTATCAAAATTTAATGGAATTTTCAAGTAATGCACTTAATTTAAATGCGTGAAGACATTTTAGTTTCCTTTTTAATTTACTTTAACTATTGACGTAATGTAATACCAAGCGACAATTCCTTCAACCTCATTAGTTTTTTTACCCATCAGAGATTGAAATAAGCTTAAATTACTCTATTTATATATTTCTTTACCTCTCTTCACGTAACAAGCAAATTTCTGCACTAAGTGCAAACATTAAACACATTTTTTTTCCTCTTAGTAAGCTATACATTCCTAGACTCTAGAAAAGTAGCTTACTTTTTAATTCATGCGACTTTCATTTTTGTGTCTTTCGGCTAATTTCAAAATGAAATTGCCGCATGTTGTTCTGTCATGTACAAATAAAAATAAAAAATCGAAATCTTCCCTATTATGCAATACACTGTCAACTCTGGTATTCCATCCAAGGACTTCACACACTCGAGGGTCCCCCGTACCTACCACGACTCGTGGTTTAACCGGGATAGGACCCTGAAGAGCGCTCTGTTCTTTTTGAACCAGAACAAGGGCCGAGCAAACCCTTGACCCAGCACCCCCAGAGGTATCGTTTCACTTGGAGGAATTTGTGACCACGAAATTTTTAACGTCCCCCAGCCACCATTAATCAAGACGGTAGATCTTTGATCGACTGGGATCAAACCCGGGTCCCTACGGTCACGAGTTCGACGCCTTACCGATCGGGCTACCACGGCCCAAGGACTGCAGTTTCGTGCTTGTTAGCACTAGTCAGCTTGGAACAGGAAAGTAACTGAGAGTTTTTTTTGGGGGCCTCTCTTTGTTTCTGTAAATGGATTTCTGCCTCCAGCTCGGTCACTTTCCTATTACTGACTGACGAGTGCTAACAAGTAAAGAAACTTCAGTTCTTGGATGGAATAACCGAGTTGGCGGTGTATTGCATGGTTCAGCCTGGATTAGGGGCGGCAACTTACTGCTTTTCCCTATTTTTAGCCTACTTTCCCGTTAAAAATAAAAGAAAGACGAAAAAAGTATTAAAAGTAGCTTAATGCATCGAAAAAATATCGCCAAGTCCAAAAAATATCGCCAAGTTAAAAAAAATATCGCCAAGTCCAAAAAATATCGCCAAGTTAAAAAAATAAAGAGGTAAAATGAATATCGAAAAATTAAAAATTTGAAAGTAGGGTATTGAGATGGGGAATTTGTGTGTCTGTCGGTCTGTCGGTCGGTCTGTCTGTCTGTCCCCCCCTAATAACTTTTGAATGAACATTCCGATTTGGACAAACTTTTTTTTGTTGGAAAGATCTCGGCGAGTACAGCTCATTCCCATATTTGATTTTTTGATTTGAACAATTTTTGGTTCAACTTTGAGCCGTTCAAATAACCGGTCCCGCGATACTAACTTTTTAATGAACAGTCCGATTTGAACAAACTTTTTTTTGTTGGAAAGAACTTTTCAAGGATACTTCATTCCCGTATTTACATTTCCGATTTGAACAATTTTTCATTCAACATTGAACCGCTCAAGCAAGCTGTCACCCCTAATAACTTTTGAGTAAACAGTCCGAAAAAAATGACTGACTGTGCAGACGATTTTTTGTTTATTTATTCATTTGTTTTATTGAATTTATTATTATTATTATTATTATTTTTGGCAGACGATTTTTTTGTAACAAAAATGTTTCATTCACTAGGGCATTTTATTCTTAATTTATATTTAACAACTGGCAACGGATTAAAAGTGAAATTCGAGACATTTTATCAACGGACGAGTTTTTTTTTTCTTTTTTTTCTTTTTTTTTTCTTTCTTTGATAAAATGTGTTTTGATGTACTTTGTACTTTTAATTTTTTTTTGAAAACAATTGAGGAATTTTTCTACGGAAGAACTGTAACAGTTACATTCTTTAAAAGGTGCGACAAAACTTTATTTATTCATTTATTTACTTTTTATGTGTCTATTTCATCTGATGAGAGAGGTATATTTTGCTTTTAAAGGTATGTTTGACATAATTTTTAGTCTTAGATAATCAAGAGAATAATGATCAGATGCTAGAATGCCGATGTCGATGTACGGGAAAGTAGGCTCGTTTAGTTCTTGACAGAACTTCTTGTTTATGTTTGTGAATCTGTTTTAAATAAATATAAATAATACGGGTTCTTCTTCAAGTTTCTTCAACGAAGATCCGCGGTACGACTCGTTTGCAATATGCAATTCTTCCACGATAATAACAATAATAATAATAAATACAACGTGAAGATTCTGTCGGATATGAGACTCATATACTGTAAAAATGAATGTTGTTTTTACAGTATAATACAGCAAATTTTGTAATAAACTGTAAAATTGCTAATTTACAGTAATAAACTGTAAAATTGCTAGCTTTAATTTTTTAACTTTTAGTTTTAAGCTGGAACTTCTGCTGCCAGCATTATACTGTTGGTTTTACAGTATAATACAGCTAGATTTTACGGCAATAAACTAAAATTTCTAACTTTACTAAACTGTAAAATTAAACTGTAAGAAACTGTAAAATTGCTAGCTTTGCAGTTTATTACTGTGCATTTTACAGTTTTAAATTGGAAATTCGGCTGCCGGTGTTATACTGTAAAAACAACAGTTAATTTTTTTCAGTGTAAGAAGGAATCCGATGCCCTGATTTTAGGCAGAAAAATTAGAGGTATACATCATATATAATAAACATCTAGAGAAAAAAAAATATTTTTAATGATTTAAAAAATAGTTTAGTGGGAATACCCACGAGTCTCCCTCCGTGCTAAAGCTTTTCACCTCTCTAGCCTTTTAGAAGAATGTTAAAATAGTTGATGTAATGCTATCTTCCCCTCCAAATAAAAGTTTCTGCTTTGAACTTGTCGAAAGCTGAAAAAAATGGGTGTAGCCATTTCTAATAAGTGAGGATGATGAGGAGAAACGGTGGTTGTATTTGGTTCCACACTAAAAAATAGCTGTTTTTACAGCATATTACACTTAAGTTTATAGTAACAAATTGTAAAAATTGCTAACTTTACAGTAATAAACTGTGAAATTGCTGCTTTACAGTTACAAACTGTAAAATTGCTACACTGCGATGCAAAAGTTTAGACAAATGGCAAATATGTGAATAAAAAGAAAACTATTCAACGAAATGCTTTCAAATTTCTACTGCAGGTACGCAATATGGTCCCAAATACGTGTCTGGAGTTCTTAAAACTATAACTGGAATCAAATTTTGGATATTACAAAAGACATTTTTTTACATTGTTGCAAAAGTTTAGACAATAGTCAGGTTTTATGCAAATATCCCTTGAAATGTGATTGGTGGAGGAAATGCGGGACTTTATTATTCATTTATAAAGTGCAGAGATTGCTGAATAAATAATCAAAATCTCAAAAGCTCTGTAGTTCTCGTGTAAAGAAGATGAGAAAGTTTGGAAGCCGAAATTTGAAAATGAACCTACTTTATTAATTTTTTGTCTTTTAAATCGGCTCTAGTATGGTAGTACGTTTTTTTTACTTTGTGGAGAGCAAATTCATACATGCGTATCGATCAAAAGACCAAGAAAAAATATATTTCTTAAAGATGAAGGAATTGAAAAAACGGCTCGAACTGACGATTTGCCCCTTAATCCTACAAAACTTCAACTTGGGTCAAAAACAGCACGTGACAGCATAAGTAGATGAACAACAGAATCAGAATGCATAAAAAAAACAAAGAATTGTGCTTGAGCCTTTTCGGACAGAGTGTCCCAAATAAGCCAGCTTTTATTGGTAAAAGCAGCACAGCATATAATCATTGGATATTTCTCAAGTCCTGCGAAAAGAATTATAATTCATCTAGGCCATCCCAATTTTAATAATTTTTATCAAAGAAAGTACCATTCATTTTTTAGTCACGATGATACATATGCTGCTTTTCACATAAAAATCTGGCTTATTTGGGACACTCTGTCCGAAAAGGCTCAGGCACAATTCTTTGATTTTTTTATGCATTCCGGTTCAGTTGTTCATCTACTTATGCTGTCACGTGCTGTTTTTGACCCAAGTTCAAGTTTTGTAGGATAAAGGGGCGAATCGTCAGTCTCAGCCGTTTTTTCAATTCATTCATCCTTAAGAAATATAATATTTCTTGGACTTTTTGATCGATACGCATGTCTGAATTTGCTCTCCACAAAGTAAAAAACAATGTACTACCATACTAGAGCCGATTTAAAAGACAAAAAATTAATAAAGTAGGTTCACTTTCAAATTTCGGCTTCCAAACTTTCTCATCTTCTTTACACGAGAATTAAAGAGCTTTTGAGATTTTGATTATTTATTCAGCAATCTCTGCACTTTATAAATGAATAATACAGTCCCGCATTTCCTCCACCAATCACATTTCAAGGGATATTTGCATAAAATCTGACTATTGTCTTAACTTTTGCAACAATGTAAAAAAATGTCTTTTGTAATATCCAAAATTTGGTTCCAATTATAGTTTTAAGAACTCCAGACAGGTATTTGGGACCATACTGTGTACCTGCAGTAGAAATTTGAAAGCATTTCGTTGAATAGTTTTCTTTTTATTCACATATTTGCATTTTGTCTAAACTTTTGCATCGCAGTGTAATTGTAGTTTATTACTGTGATTTTTTCAGTTTTCAACTGGAACCTCTGCTGCTAGTAATATACTGTTGTTTTTATAGTATGATACAGCTACTTGTGGTAAAAAACTAAAACTGCTGATTTACAGTCATAAACTGTAAAATTTCTAGTTTTATAGTTTATTACTGTGCATTTTACAGTTTTAAATTCGAATCTCAGCTGGTAAAAACAACAGTTCATTTTTTGCAGTGTAGAAATAAGCAAGAATGGTGTCAGATGCAATTTAAATTGCCGTGCTTTTTTTTTGCCGCACAGTGTAATTAACAAACCAGCAAACGATACGCAACAAATGAGCCAAAGCGGTAGAAAACAGCCAAATCTGGTTCCTCTATAAACGCTTCCGCGGAGCAGGCTGCTTCCATTCGCGCAACCGCGAGAATGACGGGGAACGTGTGATGCTTAGGATCAGGATGAGGGGAGCAGAGAGATGAAAAGGAGAATATTCCACTTCATCCTCGACCCCCACAGAACGTTCTCTTTCTGATCTTTCGGTGAGCTCATATCCGGGAGCGCGCGCGTAGTTTCTTCGAAGATTTACGGCCCCTCCCCCCTCCTCGCCTCGCTTCTTCGAATCGTATCCATTGAAGTATTTAAGCTTGTTACGTATGTGTAGAGGTAATGCAAAAATGCGACTGCGAGCAGGCTCTTGACAACTTGTGGCGCGGAGGGAAAGTTTTACATGAGTATGGGTACAGACGATTATTTATTTACTAGCTTCCTACAGAATAAACCTTGTTAGTGAAGTATTCACTTTCCTAAATTTAAATGCCTGACGCAACAAAATTCAACAGTGTTCAATGTTTTAATTGTATTTAGGAAAAAAGCTTCTGGCTAGTTAATTTAAACAATCTTTCATTGATAAGTACTTACAGATTTTATCATTTGAAACGATTTTAAATTTTAAGGTGTTTCGTTTTATTAATTTTTCAGTTTTATTTCAGTATAAGACGACTAAACTGTAAAATGCAACGTAAGGTGGTTCTCAGAAGATTTGTGATGATAGATTTTCTATCCTAACCTCTTCTGTAACAAACATTTCTTCGTGACGTAAATGAATTATTTGTAGCTTCAGTCATACTGTAAAGCATGCAGCTAATGATATGCGTATAAATTATGAATTAAAAAATACTAAATGTGAATTTTAAAGCTTAAAAGTAGAAGTTTTGTGACAATTTGAAATATTTCCATGTTTCAAATATTTGACTTAAACATATGGGATACTATCACGTACATACTAGCACTCTTCTTGCTCAGAGATTAGAGAAGAGGAAGTTCACGCAATAAAAGTGAGCTCTTATACCGTTCCTGGCTCTTATGCCGTCCCTGGCTCTTATACTGTCCCTTACCAGTTTGCATTACAGTTTCATTAATTAATTTCTGTATGAAGTGTTCCAAACTACGAAATCAACCATTGGTCACATAGTAAAGAAGATTAATGATGTAAACGTGTGAGATATCTTCTAAGATTAGGAACCCAAGAAAAACGGTTCAACTTTGAGAAAACTACCCGAATCAAGTTGGTCGCTGACCTAAACAAGAACACTGTTCAAATAAGCAAGAAAAAGTCAGCCGAGGGGTGTACGAACACTAATATGCCATTTGGATGCCGCTCGGTCGTTTGCACGGTCCCTGCAAAGCAACCTCTCATTCGAGCAAGAATATGGAGATCCGATTGAAATTCAACAAGCATCCCAAAATATGGACAAAGAAAGATTGGAAGAAAGTCCTTTTGAGGGATGAATTTAAATCGGTTTGTTTGCATGTGGTGGCTGACAATATATTCGTTGTACAAAAGGCAATAGAATGGGTCTCCGGTATAAACATTCAAAAGCGAAGCACGGAAACAGATCAGTTATGCTGTGGGGAGGTTTCTATCATACTGGTGTTTTTCCTCTGGTACATATCAATAAGATTATGGATAAAAGTTTTTGTTAAAATATATTAGAAGGTCACATGCTTCTTTTTTCGGGTAAAAAAAGCTTCCTGATTGGATATTTTTAGCACCATAATGATCCCCAAGCATACCTTCAAACTGATAACGAATTAGTTTAAAATTTAAGAAGATTAAAGTTTGGCGCATCTGAGTCAATGCATTTTCAGTCCAATCAAACGCCTTAGGCAACACATCAGAAAACAAATCCGGACTTTGGGAAGTATTTTCGGAAGGCATAACTCCTTTAAGATCTTTAATTGATATATGCGAGAATGCAAAGGTTTATCTTGATTGGGCTAGTTAATTAAATCCCCAGACAAAAGTGTCGTAGCATTCAAATTAAAATGATGTGAAACTAAACACTAAATATATTGCATTTTGTGACACTGAAATCAATTAATTTCATACAGATCTAGAAAAACGGACTGTTCACAAATTTTGCTTAGGAAAATTTGCAAATTTTTAAATCATTTTGAATTTATAAATTTGTCTTATAAGCTGAAACTGTGTGATTATTTTTGAAATCGTCTTATTAAAACTTTTTGTAGTTAAAATCTATTAAAATGTATTGCCGTTAGAGAGAATAGCTTTGACATCGTTTAAAAACAGGTACATATTAGCTGTTTTATTATAAGATTTTAATTTTGTTTTGCCTTTAGATGTGTTGAGTTAAAAACATTGTAATTTACTTTCTCAAAATTTCATGACACCTAATTTTTCACCCTCTTCTTTTGTTTCACAAAGTCAATATTTCCTTTTATAAGGGAAAATAAGTCAAAGAAAATTAACTCGTACATCAACGTCAATTAAGCGAAATCTGTAGATATTACTATCTGATAGCCTACCCTAAACGATCAAAAGCATTAAGAAATCCTTGATTGCTCAAAATGTACTTTTAAAAATATCCCGTTTCTTTTAAAGCACAGTACAACTCCCTTAAGTTTTGCACAACATCCGTTTCTTGGACGCGCAGAATTCAAAAATACGACTATCAATTTAAAGCTTAATGGTAATGTGTTTACGCATATCGGCGGCAGGGTCTTTCACGTGGTTTCCCTAACTTACTCTCAACTATTTTCTATCTCCCGTTCCACTCCACATTTATTTAAAGACTCCCTTTTCTCTGACCCAAGGTTTCCCTTAATCTCCTCGCAATCTATTTAGCACGATCTCTTTGTTCTCATGCTTTGAAGTCAACTCTGAGTTGTAAATTATCCAATAACTGAGCTTTTACTTTTTGAACTCGGCCTTTACGTAAATACTTCAAATAAACTTAGACCTCATTCATAATAAGTTGTGTTTGTTTTGCGTTTAGAGGCTTTATCGATGAATCCAGATCAAATTTGGGTATGATGATATTTTTGTACACTTATGGAAAACTGATTGCGAACTCCTAAATACTGCTTTGATTTTTAGCGGCAAACCACATCCACATCTGGGGTGATGTTATGGGGTGCTGTCATACACGAAACATGGTCACCCCTAATATTGTTTTAAAACACCATAACAGTGTGTTAGTGTCATGATTCAGTCACATGTGCTGACATTCGTTGGGGTGTTCCCAGGAGCCATTATTTATCAGGACAGTGCTCGGTTACACACGCAAAGGTGTCAAGGGTGTCTTTTTACACTTCATCACCTCTGGTCTGCGCGATTCCATGATTTGTCACAAATCGTGAGCATATTTGGGATGACTTGAGACTATAAATTGGGCAGCTTATGAGTTTTAGGGGCTTGTTTATAGTAACTTCAGGGATGAAAACAGTTCCAAGTCAAAAAAGAGGAAAAATTGTGCGGCTTAAAATTCGCATAGATCCCCCCCCTCCCCCAATATTCTACGAAATTAGACATGCAGGATTTCCTCTTAATTTGTGCCCTGAAATTTAAATTAAATATATTTAAAAGCTCTTAATTACTCATTCACTATTTATTTTTAAGTCATTTGCAGTTTTATATGAATTAGACACATTATCTCAAGAAATAAATTCTCTAATTAATAGTGCATGGTCTTTAGTTAGTTTGATATCTCTAAAGATCAAAATAATTTTCCCAATTTTTAGACAAAGATCTTGAATATTTCAACTGTACTTTCTTAATTTCTTCCTCCTATAATGAAAGCTTATGTTTTTTGGCAGCATGCAAAAATGGAGTACATAGTTTGCTGATAATTGCAGGTCATCCTTGAGATTTCAATCCTGCTGCATCCTAAAAACATTTCTATTACTTTGGAAGTTGGATATAATTTCAACCTCTACTACTTAAAATCAACTTATTTTAAGCTTCATTTTAATAATGGATGTACTTTTTTTTTCTTCTGAACTTGATGCACCATTAATTTTTTGATCGCGGAAAGAAAGAAAAAATACAAAAAGCGGAAGATCGCGGATCCGCGGAAGATTTTCACCCCTGATAGTAACTGTGGTACAAAATGACGTTGAGCATCATACAAGACCATTATGCCTCAATGATCGACAGTATCACCTCGTACAAACAGTCTAGAGGTGGTTCCACGGGTACTTATAGTCCACGAACTAGCATCGTCGAAAATACAAGAATTTTAAGCCCTCTGGCTCTTTAATATATCGCTCCCTATGCTCGTCGAAGCAGCATGTGGGGTGTATGGCGTCCGAGAGTGCTTGCGTTTTTTACTGCGCATCACACTTTGACTGGTAAAAACAGTGATTTTTAAGTCATTTCAGGGCAATTCCAAGTCAAATCAATCATGAAAAAAAGTTTTTGACCTCGCCATTTCTGATTTTAATAAAATTTGATGTGAAGGACCCGTATGACAAGGTACACGCGTTTTTAGTTTTATTTCAAACGTTATGTCATTTATAGCCATCTTGCAACAAAATAAAGATTAACTTCTTTTTCAGGAATAAAATTTTTGATTTCACAGTAATTAGCTTCAAATCGGGTGCCTTTGTTAAGCAATACATAAAAAATCTTTTCATTGAATTTTTTAATCCTGTAAATTTTCTTTTCGGGGATTTTTTTTTTGTAGATTATTAATGTAAATTGTTTTTACACTTACAGAAAGAAATTGCGTTCGGATTTAAACTGTTTCTATCAAAAAACAAAAGCATAAATATCAGGAATCTACTGAAACATACTGGCTAACAATGAGAAAATGAATTGTTTGTATCCTGAAAAGGAATTCTACAGTGAAAGGGGTGAATTTAAAACAGTTCGGAGCCTAATCCAATAAAGAGAGATATAAATAGAGTTGGTGTAGAAAATCGATGACTATGCATACGAGTATTGTTTGTTTAGCTGTAGGTTAGCTTCTTGTAGTTTTAAAATTTCCAAACTTTAATCCAAAATGTTTATCAAATGCTGAAAATATGAAGAGAGCTGATGCTTGAATTATTCTTTCACAATTTTATGGAAAAATCCAACATCTTTAGCAAGCAATTTCAAGCATATAAAACAATAAAAAGTAATCAATTACTGTTAGCACATGCCCTATGGCATTAAAGTAAGAGCATTTAACGATATTATAAGAAGACAAATATTTAAACTATAAAAGTAATCAGTAAGCATTTTACACAGGTAAGACTATAAATAATTCATACCTAATTGCAAAACAAAAACTTAACAAAAACTTAAATTTATAGAAAAGAGAATGAAAATACTTTATTACAAACATAAAATTTTCCTTTCTGAAAAAGTATTAAAAATTAATGTTTGAAATCATACAAAAATATGGAAATAAAAATGCTTAAAATGAAGTATGTTTTGTACTTTATACTTACAAATATTTGCTCCTTGTACTTAACAGTCTACAGGGGATAGTTGATAAATTGTCTTTAATAAGTAATAAAATAATTTCTGTACCTCAGAACAGTAGCGTACATAGACTAAGGTGCGCCCCCCAGCAAGATTTGTAAGTGCGCCCCCCACCCCCTATTAAAATGTAAAAAATATTTTCCCCGTGTAACCTTTAGTGCTATTTTTCTGGATCGGGCGCCCTCAAACCTCTTGCGCCCCCCCGCGCCGCGGGGGTTGCGGGGGCTCTATGTACGCCACTGCCTCAGAACCAGAATAACGTAAGTTTATTTTCGTCATTTTTCAGTAGAGGGGAAAAATGATTGTCGAATACTTGCAAAGGATGGGACTCGCGCTCTTTTCACGCTGCTAAATAATTGTGAAGGAATTTGTTTTATAGAATACTGTTTTAATGAGTCGATGTGGGATAAGGTTCTACATACAATGAAGCAAAAAAGTGAAAATGGATATTTTTGAACTTACGTCGTTCTGGTTCTTAGGTACAGATACTGGGTATTATATACGTAATATAATACCCAGTGTTGGTATTTATAAGTTTGCAGGAAAAAGTTTCTCTTCCTTAAATGTACTTCTTTTCCCGCTAACTATCCCAGAAATTTTTCTTTCCTGGTTAATGAAAGCCGTCATTACTGTCATATATTTCAAAGCAACTTTCATCATTACTGAATTTTTAATATCCATTATCAAAAAAAAAAAAGTATAAGACGTTTTCCCTTTAACTTACAGACTAAATACTGTACTGCAAAAAATAAATTGTTGTTTTTACCATATAATACTGAAAAAAGGTTTCACTTTAAAACTAAAAGCGCAGCAATAAACTGTAAAACCAGCTATTTTACAGTTTATTACCATAAAGTTAACTGTATTATACTGTAAAATCAACAGTGTAATACTGGCAGCTGAGGTTCCAGTTTAAAACTGTAAAATGCACAGTAATAAACTGTAAATTATCGATTTTACAGTTTACTACTGTAAAATTAGTATTTTTAAAGTTTCTTATTGTAAAATTGCTGTAAAATTAGCTATATTATACTGTAAAAACAAAATTCATTTTTACTGTGTGTAAAGTTTTTAACAACTATACTCTGATAAGTATAACACTTTTTTTACACAAATACTAAAAATCAACACGAAAAACACCCATACAAAACATTGCTGTTTAAAAAGCAAAGACCTTAAAGCATCCGTGTTTCCAAAACATCGAAATCGATGTCGCACCCGTTACAAATCTAATAACAATGTTACTTTATATTTTCGTGTTCTCTTTGTTTAGGAAAGAAAAATGCATTTATTCACGTTGTTAAAGAGTTATTTTGCTGTGTAGATTTTCTGTATATATATATTTTTTATGTTCCTCCGTATTTAGTATTCATTGCATTGGTAAATGTTTTTGCTTACGGCCTTTTTGAATGTTATTTATCTGATAATCCTTACTTAAGGTTGCTATACAGAAAAGTGATTAAATGATTATCTCTAATATCAAGATTTCTTAAGTAACAAAGATGTTTAATTGAAATTGATAAGAACACATTGCACGTTTGCCATTTTCTCCGCTGAATTTTTTTTGTTATACATTAGTTTTAATTCACAGTGTATTTTCATTACTAAAACTATAATTTTGCTCAATTTTTGCTGATAGAAACGTTTTTGGGAACGGTTTCACGTATTATGGTAACTTTTAGAATTAAATAATTTATAAGCATATCTTTCATGCAATAACAATTGTGTTTCTTAAATTTGAACTACGAAAAAGCACCTAGAAAAAATGCTATAATATATGTTCAAAAATATGACTTTTGAAAGAATGAACAATCATTTGTTAAAGCAGAAGTAAAAAGGAAGTGAAACACTGTGTTGGGAGAAGTTTATGAGCAGAAAAGTGAACTAGTGTTTAAAGTTGCAAACAATATATATTTTTTAGCAGCATTTAAAAAATTTTTATGGTACGAAATATCAGTGTACAATTCATTTTATTCCGTGCTTATGAAATTTTATTCAACAAAAAATAAATAAATAAAATAATAATGTACAGCAGGTTTACTGCAAAGATGAGAATATTAAAGTCATTGGAATCAATGAAAGATTTATCTGAATGAAACAGCATAAAAAGAAAAAAAAAAAAAAAACACATTTTCATAAAAAAAAGACTATTATTTATAAGTAACTTAAATTAATTTTAAATGGTAGGTAGCAATGTCACTGAATACAATCTCTTAAGATGGGAACTAACAACAGTTGAAGTAACGGTAGACCGTTTAAAACAGTTCATACTTTTATTATGGGTGCGATGAGCAGATTTTGATTTCGCTCATATTGAGCTAAGTATTTTATTTTATTTTAACCCCAGTGATACCTTCTGTACCTGCCATTTATAGCTTAACCGGATGAAGGGTTGAGCTAAGTAAAAAAACTGAAAATTTTGCATGAATTCAATTTTATTAAAGAAAACTTTTCAAATAAACCTTTGTCTTAGAATATTTTAAGAAGGACCATTCGCAGTTATCGTATCTAAACAGGAAGACATACGATAGTGCAAAAATGAAATTTTTACTTATGACTAGCAATCGAAAGAGTATTGTAATACATGTCTCTGGACGCATGCATTTTACCCTCGTGATCCCGTTATCGAAATAGGATGTCTTAAAGTTTGGCGCAAATTTTAAAGAAAAATCGCCAAATGTAGCGACTCGAAGAAAGTAATGGCAGACATCTTTCACATGTAGATAAATGTCCCGCATATGCAAATACCCTGCACGTGATCAATTTCTCGCCAAATCATTAAACTTGGCACTTTTCTTAAAATGTCTTAAGACCTTATAGCTAGAAACGGTCTGGCAAGGGCACGCAATTTTTGTGTCGAAAATTTGTCTCGAGATGCTCACCCATTTGGAGTCCTTTCATTATTATATTAGTCATGTGGTTTCCTGTTAAGTATTTAACGTTAATACCTGATTAAAACAAAACACTTGTGTTTACCCTTTTCTTCGCCCCTTCTCGGCCCCGGCCGTTCATGAGAAAATAACAATGCATAAAAACACGAATTCTTTTTAAATTCAAAATAGATCATGAAAGACTCTTTTGTAAACTGGATATAATCATACGTACGAATGGGAAATTTAACTATAAAACTATCAAAGAGGTTATAAACTAATAGTATTGCTTTAGCACCTCTGTAATAAAACGGAATAGTTGCAATAAAAAAAGTTTTTGGGCTCTTTTCAGACGCTCGAGGTGAGAGGAAGCATGTTTAAGTGACATTATTTAAGCATTGTCAATCGATATTTTATTTACTTTTGGTTAAAATAAGAAAACCTTGAAAATCAGACTCAAATTCTATTGCAATACTAATGTAGAGCATTGACAGCTCATTGTCAATTGTACTTTTATCTACTTTTGGTTAAAATAATAAAATCTTGAAACTGACAGACTTAAGATCTATTGCAAAAAAAATGTAAATCATCGACAACTTATTGTCAATCGGCATTTTATTTACTTTTGGTTAAAATAGTAAACTCTCAAAGCTGGCAAAGTTAAATTCTATTGCAGTAGTAATGTAGAGCATTAAAAAGCTTATGCTGGTAAAGCTGCCTGCTTTGTGATGTTTCTCTCTAAAATGATGATGATTCTACAGTAATTACTAGTAAATTACTTGCAAAACATTTTAAAAGACGCAAATATTGCACACAGTTTTCAATAAAATATGTACAAAATTCCTTGCTCATATTTAGACTTGACTGAAAAAATTCATTGAATAGGCATAAAACAACTGGAACTTACCGAATGCAGTTGCATCGCTTGCACATTAAGGCACTGAAATCAGATGCTTTTTAAAAATTAAAAATTAAAAAATAGCTTTCTCCCTAACTGCAACTACTGCCGAATAATTTTCCTAAGTGTCATTCCTGTGACCGCTCACCGCGACACAATAGCATTACTAGCACCCAGTCTTTGGCAATATCATTTTTTAAAAATATTCCTCCGATGCACCATCCGCTGGCAAGGGCGTGATCCGGTCCAGACGGTTACCATAGTAACCAGCATTGCTGGGGCTCAATGTTCTCGTACCGTAAGAGGCTGGGAAGCACGTGAGAGCAGAAAAGAAGATCCTATTTTATCCGGGAGATGTTCAAATAGGAGTAAAGCCATTAGAATAAACGATTTATTATTTTGATTTCACTACTTCAAAAGCACCAAGGAGGCAAAAAATGATTATTGTTTTTTTTTAATATTTTGTTTAATCGATTCCTTTTTATTCTCATAAAGAAAGGAAAAAAAAAAGAAGTGAAATGTTCTTGGTAGTTAGTGTTACCTCCCCCTCCCCCTCTTGACAATTACAGCATTGAACCTTCATTTAACTGAACAAAAGCATGCAACTTAGGTTAAATCTTATGTAAAACATATCATGCAGAACATAAAAATGCATAAATAAATTAAATAAAAAAAACTAGAGAGTTGAAACCAGGTTTTAAAAAAAGAAAACATGACATTGAAGGGGCAAAAAGGATTAGGGTGATATGTGACAATTTTTTGAAAAACTTACTTTTTACCATGGATGAAAGTGATAAGGTAATAGTTTTTTTTTTGAAAGCTTTTTCAAGAAATTAAAAAATGTGTTACATATCACTTTTATTCACTCGCCCCTTCAATTGTGTTTGTGAGTTAACACAATTGAACACACACTAATTTGAATTTCTGTAAATCGGCGAAATTCAAATGTCACATACACTAGGTGGCCAAAAGTATCCGGACACTTTCAAAAATTCATTCTTACATATAGCTCGAGAAATAAGTGATCAATTGTTCTTTAACTTTAGTCATACAAAATATAGACTTCACCGAACATTTCCAAGTTGAAATTAAATTACCCTTGCATTTGGGGGACGACAAGAAGGGGGTTGAAAGAAAAACCGCTTTTTGACCATAACTCTTCGAAAATAGCTCGGAATAAGCTATCAATTTCAGTAATTAATTAGCATACTATGTATAATTACTGTACAAATTTTTATGAACGTACCACTCTTACTTCTGAAGATATGAAACATTTTTGAAAAAACGGCAATTTTATTTGAAGGGTTTTTGCTCATAACACGCAGAGTTTTTGATCAAACCTTATCACAACTTCAGGAAAGATGACAAAATACAAGAGAAAGAACATACTAAAGCGGTAAATAAAAATATTAAAAATTCGATGAGATATGAACGTTAAAAGGAAATAATTTTTCACGGCGCATGCGCGAACGACAGAAATTTATAACTACAAAAATATTGTAGCCTGATTTATACTGCATCTTATAAAAAAGTTCCAGTTGAATATCATGAAAAATGAAAAAGATATCAGCGATCTAGTGAGCTGTATTTCATTCAGTCGCAAACAATACATAAATAGTGAGGGGTTGTCCACAAATAGTGTGGTGACAATCGATCATTTTTTTTCAATGTTAAATTGTATACAGTTTGAAAATTTATATTCGGCATAGAAGTCACATTTCGTCTGTTCGGCCAAAAAGACCTTATACGTACGTTTCAAAAGTATCCGAACACCTCTGAAACGTTGGTTTTGAAGACGACGCAATAACCTTTAATTTAAAAATAGCTCTTTTGTGGACAGACCCTCACTATTTATGTATTGCCTGAGAATGAATGAAATACAGCTCACTAGATCGCTGATATCTTTTTCATTTTTCATGATATTCAACTGGATTTTTTTTTATAAGATGCAGTATAAATCATTCTACAATATTTTTGTAGTTATAAATTTCTGTCGTTCGCGCATGCGCCGTGAAAAATTATTTCCTTTTAACGTTCATATCTCATCGACTTTTTAATATTTTTATTTACCGCTTTAGTATGTTCTTTCTCTTGTATTTTGTCATCTTTCCTGAAGTTGTGATAAGGTTTGATCAAAAACTCTGCGTGTTATGAGCAAAAACCCTTCAAATAAAATTGCCGTTTTTTCAAAAATGTTTCATATCTTCAGAAGTAAGAGCGGTACGTTCATAAAAATTTGTACAGTAATTATACATAGTATGCTAATTTATTACTGAAATTGATAGCTTATTCCGAGCTATTTTCGAAGAGTTATGGTCAAAAAGCGGTTTTTCTTTCAACCCCCTTCTTGTCGTCCCCCAAATGCAAGGGTAATTTAATTTCAACTTGGAAATGTTCGGTGAAGCCTATATTTTATATGACTAAAGTTAAAGAACAATTGATCACTTATTTCTCGAGCTATATGTAAAAATGTGAATTTTTGAAAGTGTCCGGATACTTTTGGCCACCTAGTGTATCACCTTTCTCCACTTTCCCCTTTAATTACGTGTGCTCCTCTTTAATTCATGATTATTTTATGGCTCAATTTTAAACAGCTTAAACATGTAAAAGATATGATGTTAAAGTAGTACACATTCGTAAATAGTTTCAGGCTCCTGTCTAGGGATTACAAGAAACAATGTAAAATATGTGAGCTGAAAAGATGAAAAGACTGCTAATAAAAGGATGTCTGCAAGTTTTTTTCTGTGCTATTCAGCATTGCTTTCATTTCTTCTTTAAATTAATGTTTCACAAAGGCGGTTGCTCCTTAACTCAGAAACGTTTAACACCTTCATCCATTAATATGATCTAGAAGATTATATCTAAAAAAAGCAATATTTCTACATCGCTAGAAATAAATAAGAACGCAAATAATTTGAAAAATGTGTGCATAGAACATACTTTTTATTTTTATTTCTACACTGCAAAAAAAGAACTGCTGTTTTTACAGCATAATACTGGCAGCCGAGATTCCAATTTAAAACTGTAAAATGCACAGTAATAAATTGTCAAACTAGCAGTTTTACAGTTTCTCACTGTAAAGTTAGCAATTTTACAGCTTATTGCCGTAAAATTTAGCTGTATTATACTGTAAAACAACAGCTTAATACTGGCTGCAGAGGTTCTATTTTAAAACTGTAAAATGCACGATAAAAAACTGTAAAATTAGCAATTTTTTCAGTTTATAACTATAAAATTAGCTGAATTATACTGTAAAAACAACATTCATTTTTTAGTGTAGGAAAAAGTCATGAACTAAAAGATTTGTCTGGAAGTTTCTTGACGCATAAAAAGCTCATTAAATGCCACGAATAGTCTACACATACTAAAATATGCATGATATATTTTTGAAATATTTTAATCAATACGTATAAAAAATATACCATATTTGAAAAAGTTTAATAATCAGTCTTTTAATACTTAAAACTTGTTACTATCCCATTATTCACTAGCATTTTTGCTGTACCAGGGATGCCATTTACGTGCTGTGTCTCTCTATATGTTATACATAAGTTACTACAGAACTTCGAATTCCTCTATTTTAAGATTTTAAAGTTTCGAAAAGTATTTTCTCACGAAGAGCATTAATGTATTATTACTTTTTACTTACGGTTTATGAACCATATAGTACATTATTTAATGCAAAACGTTTATTCAATATTATTTGATATCGAAAGGTATAAATTATTTTTGTTGTTGTTTTTAAATGTATTTTTTGATGCGTATTAAAACATACAATTGGAGTACAGGTATTGAATTATTTTTGTTGTTGTTTTTAAATGTATTTTTTGATGCGTATTAAAACATACAATTGGAGTACAGGTATTGAAAATTGAGGCTTATTAAAGCTCTAACATTAGTAAAATCTTCAACTTTGTGATCATTTTATTAATTGATGAAGTGCGTTGAAAACAGTTTCTACTTTTAAAAATAAAGATTAAAAAATGAACGTACAAGTTGAATCATTACTTTATTATAACCAAATATATATATATATATATATATATATATATATATATATATATATATATATATATATATACGCTGCTCGACATTGAAAATGCAACACCAAGAAGGAGTGGTCAGAAATTCATGCAAATTTTACCGTAGACGCACGTCACTGAGTTATGCAAATGATATGAAATGCGCAGCTCTCCGACGCACGTGAAGTAAGATATAAGAGAATGAAGTTGAAAAGTGGGCTATGTTCATGTTGGTTTTTCTGCCAGACTAATTATCGGAGAAATTTGGTTTTTGTCTCAAAGGATACGTGTGATAGGAGGAAATGCCACGCTGTCCTCAACGAAGACACTTCCAGCATATAGACGACTTTACAAGGGGTATGGTGATCGGACTGAGAAGGGGAGGTTGGTCCATAAGTCAAATTGCAGCTGATACCCACATGGATGCAAGCACTGTGCATCGGCTGTGTCGGAGATAGTTGGAAAGAGGAAATGTAGCCACATTGAGGGGTGCAGGTGCAGTCAGAGTGACGACAGCGCTCTTCAGGGCCCTATCCCGGTTAAACCACGAAGCTGTGGTAGGTACGGGGGACCCTGGAGAGTGTGAAGTGAAGTCAGAGTGACGTCAGACCGCTTGGATAGACGGATTCACCGACAAGCTGTGGCGGACCCGCAAGTCACTTGTACGTCGATTCTGCAGCACGTGCAAGGTACCCTGGATGTTCCTGTGTCGACCAGAACCATTTCCCGTCGACTGGTTGCACGTGGCCTGGAATCACGGCACCCGCTAAGAAGACTGCCATTGACCTCACAGCACAGACTCCAACGTTTGGAATGGTGCCGGACCAGAGCGACGTGGATGGCAGAATGGCAAACCATAGTGTTCTCAGATAACTCCCGTTTCTGTTTGTCCAGCGATAGTCATCGCATACGTGTGTGGCGTCGACGTGGAGAAATATCGAATCCGGCAGTAACTGTGGAACGCCCCACAGCGCGACAACGTGGCATAATGGTTTGGGGCGCTATTGCATACAATTCCGTATCACCTCTAGTTCGTATTCGGGGCACTATGACGGCCCAACGATATGTAGATAATGTACTGCGGCCGGTGGCAATCCCCTACCTTCAGGGTCTGCCAAATGCAATTTTGCTCGAATCAGCCAACATGCTCTACGAGGTGTACAGATGCCTTCCTGGCCACCATACTCTCCTGACTTGTCACCAATCGAACATGTGTGGGACGTGATTGGACGCCGTTTGCAGAACCTGCCACTGCCTCGTTCAGAGGACGAACTGTGGCAAATGGTTGAAAGGGAATGGAGTGCCATCCCTCAGGATACCATCCGCAGGCTTATTGACTCAATGCCTAGACGTGTTTCTTCGTGCATCGCTGTCCGCGGTGGTCCTACTTCTTACTGAGCCGACGCCGTCCTCGCTCTAAATTTTGCTTATTTATTTTGAAATAAATATCACTTATTGTTCCATGCTGTCTCTGTCTTCTTACCAAATTTCATCAATTTCTGACCACTCCTTCTTGGTGTTGCATTTTCAATGTCGAGCAGTGTATATATAATACATATAAATAATTTTATAAAAAATAAAATAAACCTTTTAGTATGCTTTTTACACTTTAAAAAACGTTTTACAAATAAGGATTTATTGCAAACGAAAAAAAAAATTGATTGACAGCATTAAGATTGCATAGTTAAAGAATTGAAATTTATTTAAGTTATTTAGCTGTCCACCAGTTGTACTGTACGTAATTTCATAGTTTCTTTCGGCACAAAAAGTAACATACCAACACAATTCAAAACATAGTACGCTGGATTCATGTAATGTTCATTTAGTTTGGAGCCGCATTCCAGATTGTACAAATCTTCTTTCAGACCTCCTGCATGCTTGGTCATTAGGGTGGGGCGAAAAATAAAAAGGTTTTCAGATCAACTTCTAATAGTTGCCAAAAGTTGTCTTTGGTGATAGTTAGCTTTTGTGCAAAGTTTGAGAAAAATCGGTTAATATCTTCAGGGGGCGCTACGATCGCAAAGTTTTACTATAGCTTTGTTATGGATTTTATGGTTAAAATATCAACAAGAATGCCTTTTGGTAGTCTCTTTGCGTTTTTTTTACTCAAAAGATGTTTTCATGCATTAAAAGCATACGAAATAACTCACAAAAATTAATCTATATGATATATTTACATTTCAAGTATTTAAAAAGAAACAAAAACGTGATAAAAAGTGATTTTTTTTAAATATAAATATATCATTTTATTTTATCTTATCGGAAAGAAACCAAATACAGCCTTATACAGTTATTGGAATTCACGCTGCAATATTATTTCTGACAATAATTTAGTCGCAACTAAAAAGAAGAGACATCATTTTAATATATTCAGCACATTTTAAATCTATGCTTAAGTTTCGTCATGCACACAATTTCCAAAAAATCAATCGCACTGTCTGCGAATCCGAAAAGAGAAGAAAGACCAGCAAATGAGCGTGAAAAAGAAAAGAAAAAACAAATCAAAATGTTTGGGACATAGTTGGCTCGTGGACCGGAAGAGGGCGCGCAGTTATCGATTTCGACGACGTTTACAAAATCGTTTGTCAACGGTTGCATCGATAAATTATCTTTTTCAGCCGTTTCTAGAAGTGCAGATGGCTCATATATGAAAAAAAAATGAATTGTTATTGTCATAGATATCGAGTACCATGGTTAATGTTTCGAAACAGGGGTGAGAAAATTTCGAAATAAGATGAGAATAAATAACCATTGACGAAGGATGGAAGATATATATATATATATATATAATTATATTTTTATTCAGAAAGAAATTCATTTTCACGAGTACGAGTCTAAAAATTCACGAAAATGAAAAAAAGAAAAAATATGGTGCTTTGGTGATCTACAAATTTTGAAAATTTTAGATGAACAGAACCGGAAAATGTATAAAAGCAAAAATAAAATATTTCGTGAGGCTTTTAGTTTTGCAATAATGAAGAGCTGCCAAAATTTGCGAAAAGTCATGTCTCCAGAAAAAGAGTCTTTCTTAATTTACAGAATCTTTTTTTAGGATATTGGACATACCTTGTATCAATTTTAATTTTATTTTCATCTGTAATTATAAATCGCTATGAGTAAACAGTTTTATGGAAAGTAGAAAGCGTATTTTGATTCTGGTGAATACATTGGCTGACTATGCAGTTATACAATATACAGGGTGTTTCAAAACTCTTGGTAAATACTTTTAGAGGTGACGTAAGAGCTCATTTGGAGCCCAAATCAACAAACACTCTGGTCCATCTCAAATTTTTTTCAAGTTGTTAAAACGGAAAATGAACATGGCATAAAAGTGAGGAACCACATGAATGAAATGAAATTAATTAAAATTAAATGATTTACTTCAAAATAATTCTAAATCCAAGTATTTTTACCAATAAACAACTAGATAAAAATGCTAATTTCAAAAATAAACTTCGACTTCAACTCCGTTATTCCAAAACTAATTCAACTTTTAGAATTTTAGAAGCCTAGACAAACCCTCCGTTACCTCAAAACAAACCCGACTCCTAGAATTTTAGACATTTCGACCCTGATTCCGTTATCCCAAAACCAATCTGACTCCACAACTCAGACTTTGATTCCGCAGCTCTGGAGTTGCTGACTTTAACCGGCCGACTTTAACTCCAACTCTTAGAATCTTTCAGCCATCGATTCCCAACTTTGACCTACGCCAAAATCAGTTCGACTTCGACTCCCATGCATCACAAGACTCCACCGTAATTAACCCAGCAGCCTAAAAACGGGACGCTTGTTAGTTACTGCATACAAAAGCCATTTATGGGTAGATCATTTTACTAAAGCTATTTTTCACAAGTTAAATAGTCCTTCTTCGTGAGAAAACCAGTTAGAGTCACTAGTTGGACATCAGACTTTATTTATTGACAGCTATTTTCAGACAAATCAGTCAAGCAACGATCCAGCATGGGTAGCCACAGAAAGTAATTTTTTTTTTTTTGCGAACTTATTTTTCATAACATTAAACTATTGTAAAATGATTTGCTTAAAATTGATCACAGATGCCTTCTATAATGTTACTTTACAAAAGTAAAGTCAAGTAAGGTGGTATTTTGCTCACATATCTGCAAAATTTCCCATAAGCAAGACGTTAAATAACTTAATAAATATGGCAACGGCGAACTACTTTTAGCCTAAAATGTATGTAAACCATTCCAAGTAAGAGTTTTAAGCAGTTAAAAATTGAAAAAAATTGTTAAAAAAAACTTGGACATAAATTGGTTAAGTAACAGCAAAAGATATCTTAAGGGTCATTCCATGTCAAGTGATCCAACGTTTTTTACCTTACATTTTTGTACTTTTTTCAAATTTGGCTCATCTATTGTACCCCTTGAGGTAATCAAAAGTCTCAATTTTTGGATTTTTATCTCTATTATTTTTTCATTTATGAGACTTTGAACTTTGGAAAAACCTTCGTTTTTCCATGGATAAGGGAACATAAAAGGGACCATAACTCTGCACCAAATATAGATAGAACGATTTGGTAAAAGGCATTTTAAAGTACGTTAGTTGTCGCTTAATTTGATATACAACATGACTAATTTAAAAAAAATTTTCTTTTTCAAAAAATGAAATTTAAATTTCAAATTTCAATTTCTCGAAAAACATATAATGAATTTTTTTCAAAAAATTCTCAAAAATTCTTGTGTATTTTATCTATGTTTGTACAAATTTTTAGATTGGGATCTCAATGGGATCATATTTTTTTGAATTTTTGAATAAAACTGTATAGGAAAAAAAATGATATTTTTTAGATTATATTTATTTAAATACTAAGTTATCTTGCTTGTGATGGTCTAAAAAGTAGTAAACAGACATGAATATGTTTAAAGTGAGCTGGCATGAGCTTATAGATTTGTCAGGTTCACCCCCTCACCCCTTCCTCCCCCGCACAACCACTCTTTTTATATTCAAAACTGTTCAAAAGGTTAAAAAAACTCTTTGGTACAAATGAATAGTAAACTTATTTAAATTTGGTAAATGGGTTTCCTTATAACTAGACGAAGTATCCCCTCCTCCACCCAAATATACCATTAACGCTGTACCATTATGACATCTAACCTGGGGATTGAATTGACTATTATTTTTACTCTAGGTAAGTGAGCTAGCATTAACTTGTAAATTGGTTAGCTCCACCTTCATTCCTTCCCGACTCAACCATTTTTTTCCATCAAACTGTTTCAAATGCTAAAAAAAAAAACCTTTTTGATGCAAAATGAACAGTAAACTTGTTTAAAGTTGGTAAATGGGTTTTCTTATAACAAGGCAAAGTAAAACCCTTCCCCCACCCAAATATACCATTAACGCTACACTAATATGACGTCTTACCTGGGGATTGATTTGAGGATTATTTTCCCCCTAGGTATATATTGTTTTTCACAGACGAAGTATTTCTTTTTTCAATCCTACCTTCACAAAGTGTACTTCCATTCAATATTTGAATTTAAACTTATGATTCATTTCATCCCCTCCTCCAGCACCAATCTTCGATTTTGGAGGAAGAAAAGAAACGGTTCGCCCCAAGATCATAGCAAAAAGCAAAATAGCACTGTTTCCCCTTGTTCTCATAATGTTTTCCCATTATTTTCACACAAAACTGAAAAGAAATCAAAGTATCAGGTTATTTGTCAGTCCCCATCACTGCCTTTCCTTTCTCTTATTGGACAAAGCTCATGGAAAGAGTAACAAACAGAACAAACTGAAACACTACCAGACATCAGTAGAGACTAAGGCTTTGAAATGGGGTTAGACGGGATGATGAAAAAATAAAAGTTTGGAGCGGGAAGGTAGGAAAAGGGGAGGAGCAATCTGTACAGAAGTTAAACAACATGAGAGGTTATGATCAAAACAGCAGGGTTAAATATATGTATATAGATATATCTTGCTGCATTACTTTCCTTTACAACAAAATGAAAAAGAACACAAACAATTAAAAAAATTAAATAACAGCTGCATACTAGATAATGTGGGAAGATAGTTATGGGGACACAGATCTGATATTTTGATTTATTTTCAGTTTTGTGAGAAAAGAATAGAAAAAACGATGACAACAAGGAGAAACAGTGCTATTTTGCTGTTTGCTATGATCTTGGGGCGACCCATTTATTTCCTCCCTTCAAAATTGAAGATTGGTGCTGGAGTAGGAGATGAAATGAATCATAAAGTTAAATTTCAGATATTGAATGGAAGTACACTTTGAAGTTCGGATCGAAAAGAAACACCTCGTCTGAAAAAGAATATATATGTACCTAGGGTGAAAATAATCCTCAATTCAATTCCGAGGTTGGACGTCATATTAGTATAGTGTGAATGGTATATTTGGGTGGGGAGGGGGATACTTTGTCTAGTTATAAGGAAACCCATTTATCAACTTTAAATAAGTTTACTATTCATTTTGTATCAAAGAGTTTTTTTTTTTTAAACATTTTGAACGGTTTTGAAATAAAAAAGAGTGGTTGTGCGGGGGAGGGAGGGGGGGATGAACCTGACAAATCTATCATGCCAGCTCACTTTAAACATATTCATGTTTATTTACTACTTTTTAGACTATCACAAGACAGACAACTTAGTATTTAAATAAATAGAATCTTTAAAATTTCATTTTTTTCCTATACAGTTTTATTCAAAAATTCAAAAAAATATCATGCCATTGAGATCCCAACTTAAAGATTTGTACAAACATAGATAAAATACACAATAATTTTTGAGAATTTTTTGAAAAAAATTCATTATATGTTTTTCGAGAAAATTAAATTTGAAATTTTAATTTCATTTTTTGAAAAACAAAATTTTTATCAAATTAGTCATGTTTCACATCAAATTAAGTGGCAACGAACGTACTTTAAAATGCCATTTACCAAATCGTTCTATCTATATTTGGTGCCGAGTTATGGTCCCTTTTATGTTCCCTTATCCATGGAAAAACGAGGGTTTTTCCAAAGTTCAAAGTCTCATAAATGAAAAAATAATAGAGATAAAAATCTAAAAATTGAGACTTTTGATTACCTCTAGGGGTACAATTGATGAGCCAAAAAAGAAAGAAATACAAAAATTTAAGGTAAAATTTTTCTCAGATTTTGGATCACTTGACGTGGAATGACCCTTAAATATAATTTTTCTTCACCATTATGGTTTGTGGGCTGAAAGAATTTTCTAAAGGGAAATCCTCAGTTAATTGACTTTTTTGTGTCCTCCCATCCAATCTCATGATCATATAGCTTGACCACAATGTGATACGGGTGAACTGGGAGCGGAAACGGACTGCTTCATTTTGAAAATGGTGGCATCAGAGACATCGTGCGTGCAGTAGAAATTTTTTGAACAAAGTTAGAAAACATACTTTTCTCGAAGATCCTCCCTATTTTAAATGAAATCATCCGTTTCCGTTTCCAGTTCATCCGCCATCTCTCAGTGCTCAAATTATACTATAGAAGCTATATTATTTATCTCAGGGCACATTTGCAGAGAAAATGCAATAAGCAAGTTTATTGCCGGGAGTTGGGATTTTCCGTAGCAGCCGTTCATATGAAAGCCTGCAATTAATCAATACGCACTCAGAAACGAATACTAAAATCTCAAGAATATTTCGTTGAATTTGGTAAATGGGTTCAATGAAAAATTCCCCAACTAAACTTTTTTTTAAATTTGGCGAAAATGTGGTGAGATTTTAGTCTGAGTTTCTGAGTTATCAAGACACGAACCGTTGTAAATGACGAAAAAAACATTTCAACCAAAAATGTTTTACAATAGAAAAACCTTCAAAAAAAAAAAAAATTTCATTGCTTTTTTTTGAGAGTTTACTTCTAACAGGCCCGTCATTTAGAGGGGGGGGCAGGGGAAGGGTCAATTGCCCCCCCCCTGATTTTGAGAAATCAATGTATTGGGCGTGGCTTTTGATGTTTTCCGATGAAATTGCATTGTGTTTGAACCCTTTGCCCCACCCCTCCTGGAAAAACTTGAAATGACGTCCCTGTACTTCTAATCTACTCCGCTGCATTTGGAGTAGGTGCAAAATTGTAGCTGCAATGCTACATTATGTTTTCGTTTCTTATGAACTTTTCTTCTTGTGGTTTTAAAGTACCCACAGTGTATCTCACTTCTTGCGACAGTGTAAAATAGTTCTTTGTGGATTGATCAAAATGCTATTTTCAAATGCTTTATTGAGAATTATTTGCAATAGAATTGTAAAAGAAAACAAGAAAACAATGCATTTTTTTTAAAGCTAATTCATTTGAATAGCGAACGATAACGAAGTAGATTTTAGAGTGCCATATTTTTTAACATCATCCATTTCTTAGCTAAGAGTTGAAAAATGTTATTACTTATTGTGATAATTACCGACATTTTATTTTGTCAAAAAATACTTTAAATAATAATAATAATAATAAATAACATTCGTCACATTCTAGATCTTTTAAGTTTTTCTCTAAATTCAAGTGCATAGATTCGTTTTTAATTGCTGCAGTGCTTTCTGAATCTAATGATTTTACACTTCAATAATTTTCAAAGAAACGTAAACCTGGAGAAAGAGGAAGATACGGAGACGTTATCACGATTAAGAAAAAGACGGATAAGTCATTATAGAAAGAGGTTGAGCTAGAGCAATAAACTTTTTGATCTCTTTATTGCGTACGATTAAAGAATGAGACACATATATATTGTATAGAAGTTGATACTCATTTATTCTAAGTTATTACTTTGTATACAAATGTATTGTCATTGATTCACGTAGCGAACTGGTTTCTCAAAAGGAGATTGAAATTAAAATAGTATAAATGGAGATTCATTTTGTTTTGAAAAATGCGACATAAATTTTAAATAAATTGACATGAAAAAATATCTTTCTTAAAGGGGAAAATAAATAACTTTAAGCAAAGTAAAATTTATGTAAGAATGAAGGCTTTCACGGCCGGTGTAAATATTAGTTAAGGATTCCGGGCTGTTGTGCTGTGGTCTGAATGGCTTTAATCCATACGTTTCGATCGCAACTGCGGCGGTCATCTTCAGTGGGGGTCGTTGATTAATTTGGCGACTGATGCGAAATTAATCAACGACACCCACTGAAGATGACCGCCGCAGTTGCGATCGAAACGTATGGATTAAAGCCATTCAGACCACGGCACAACAGCCCGGAATCCTTGACTAATATCAAAAATTTATATTAAAGAATTTTTTTCCACTACAGACAGCGATTACAAAACTGAACAGAATCAATTGGTATGGAACGATATAGCATCGAGCTCAAAACTGATGTGTACAGATAAGCAACGAAGTAATTTTTGATGGGCTTATTAGTTTAAAATTTGCTAGAAAAAGTGTTGGTTACACTTTAAGCAGGGTGCAAATTGTGTTTAAGTATTATAAAAATGCCATTTTTAAACTTTTATTACGTGTGTTAAGCTGATATCATAAAAATTCACATACTTTGTAAATTCCACAGAATTTGAGCATAAAATTCAAGTGTTCTTTATCCCTCCTTTATTTTATAAATGTAAAACAAATGATTTACAATTAACTAAAACTGCCGATTCGTTTCCCACAGAAGTTCCCCGCAGAACCATTTTAAACCATTAAAAGAAAAAACAAAAATAACAACAACCAATATAATAATACCAGGGCAGCTAGATTAGCTTCCTGCGGCATGTTGATGCATAATGCCCCCCCTAACTTTTACCTCATTCTGATGTTATATTATTTGCTATAATTTAGTGTTCATAAGATTTCAAGACATACTACGCACGGGGCCCGCTAATGCCCAAGCAGCTAACTGCGTGGCCCGGCGTTGCACAGTAGGGTGGGGCGAAAAATAAAAAGGTTTTCAGATCAACTTCTAATAGTTGCCAAAAGTTGTCTTTGGTGATAGTTAGCTTTCGTTCAAAGTTTGAGAAAAATCGGTTAATATCTTCAGGGGGCGCTGCGATCGCAAAGTTTTACCATAGCTTTGTTGTGGATTTTATGGTTAAAATATCAACAAGAATGCCTTTAGCTAGTCTCTTTGCGTTTTTTTTACTCAAAAGATGTTTTCATGCATTAAAAGCATATGAAATGACTCACAAACATTGTTTTATATGATATATTTATATTTAAAAAAAATCACTTTTTATCACGTTTTTGTTTCTTTTTAAATACTTGAAATGTAAATATATCATATAGATTAATTTTTGTGAGTTATTTCGTATGCTTTTAATGCATGAAAACATCTTTTGAGTAAAAAAAACGCAAAGAGACTACCTAAAGGCATTCTTGTTGATATTTTAACCATAAAATCCATAACAAAGCTATAGTAAAACTTTGCGATCGTAGCGCCCCCTGAAGATATTAACCGATTTTTCTCAAACTTTGCACAAAAGCTAACTATCACCAAAGACAACTTTTGGCAACTATTAGAAGTTGATCTGAAAACCTTTTTATTTTTCGCCCCACCCTATTGCACAGGCGCTTCGCGCTTTTAAAGTAGTGAATAAAGTTTCAACAAACTACTCGCCGCCAAAGCGGCTCGCTAACAGGCGCTTCATGCATTTACTTTTTTCCTGCGTCAAAAAACCATTCGAATATTTGAGATGCTTCACGCCTTCATCATGGTGAGGAAAGTTTCAGTAAGTTTAACTCGTTCAAGTGAAAGAAGCAGACTTAGACAGATACTAAGTTTTTAATATAAGTGGATGGATTTTCAACCAATTTATATTTCAAAAACCTACAAGTAGCTAGCGATAAGTGTACTACGTAAGTGACCCGCTAATGAGCTCCATGTTTGATTTAGTTAAGCCTTCATTCAAAATTCTCAAATTATTATTATTACTGTTAATAGCAACCACGTTTTGTAACAATGGATTTCATATTTGATCATTTAGGACAAATCGCTTTAAATTTGACTACTTATTAATTGATATCTTCGTTAATTAAAATCGTATAATTATATAAATTAAAACTAATGAAGCTCGAAAAAATACCAATCTATCGGTACTAGGTTCGACTTTCAGTTCATTGTCGTTCCGGAGAAAGAAGCATGACATAGATAGAAAGAAAGAAAGAAAGATAGAAAGATACTCAGTTTTTAATATAAGTAGACTAGCTATTAGTGTGGCCCACTAATGCCCAAACAGCTAGTTGCGCGGCCCGGCGTTGCACTGGCGCTTCGCGCCTTCAAAGTAGTAAAGAATGTTTCAAAAAAAAAAAAAAAAATACTCGCCGCCAAGGTGGCTCGCTAACAGGCGTTTCACGCTTTCCCTTTTTTCCTGCATTAAAAAAATCATTCGAATTATTCAGATGCTTTGCGCCTTCAAAATGGTGAGTAAAGTTATAGCAAGTTCTGCTCGCTCAAGGGAAAGAAGCAGACATAGATACCCAGTTTTTAACACTTTGCCTGCCAAGCCGATATTGCAAATGTTCACTACGGGGCCAAACTTTTTTTTGAGTAATTTGTATTTTTTTCAACATAAAACTATATATAAAAACAATATTTTTCAATCTGACTCATTTTGTAACACATGGGGGGATTTTAATTCTAGCTACCAAAAATGATAGCCAAAGCATACCAGGTAAGTTAGTGTAAATTCTTCCATGCGTGGCCATGGCTATCTTATTTGATAGCCAGCTAAATTTGTCATTTATCAATAAAGTTTGTTTTTTATTATTTTATTTATATGATTTTATTTCTATTATTTTGTTTAGGTTAGAATTATTTGAATTTTTATTACAATGAGCAAGAGAAAGTTAACTTCTGAAGAAATTGAAGCTGCGGCTATGAGATGCTATGATTCATGGGATGATGAAGACTTTGATTTATTTGATTCTGACGCGGATATTTTATATATATTTATCACATACACTCTCTCTATTTATATATATTCCTTTTTTTGTTGCATGTTTCAAATATTTAATTTTTCATAAAACTTAGCTCATAAAATCGTCACATATATCAATTTGCGCAAACCACGTATACCTAACACATCGTAGGGAGCCCAACAATCAAACTTCAATACGATTTTCATGTAACTGATAACATCTTTGATAGCCATGGCCTGAAGTGCTGAAACACCCTGGCTATCATATCAGATAGCCAGTGTCTCAACGGAAATATCACTGGATATCACATATGATAGCCATGGCAGTCAAAGTGTTAATATAAGTAGATGGCTTTTCAACAAATGAATGTTTCAAAATATTTCAAGTAGCTAGCGATAAATATGCTACGTAAGTGGCCCGCTTATGAGTTTCGTGTTTGATTTAGTTAAGCCTTCATTCAAAATTCTCATTATCATTGTTATTACTGTTTCACAGCAACCACGTTTCGCAACAATGGATTTCATATTTAATCAATTATTAGGCTTAATCGCTTTAAATTTGACTACTTATTAATTGATATCTTCGCTAATTAAAATCGTATAATGATATAAATTGAAACGAATGAAGCCTGAAAAATTACCTATCTATCGGTACCTGGTTCGACTTTCAGTTCATTGGCGTTCAAGAGAAATAAGCGTGACATAGATAGAAAGAAAGATAGAAAGAAAGATAGTTAGAAAGATACTCAGTTTTTAATATAAGTAGACTAGCTGCTTAAATACGAAATATAGTGAGTTTTATTCGATTATAAAGGCAGTTGATATGTGTTTACTATTTTTATGAATATAATTCAACGTAATTTTTAAATTGCTTACAAAAAGTTTATGGATTTTTTTTGTTTGTAACAAAAACTTAAATAGTTCTAGTTACTAAAACTTTATTTTAAATTCAATCATTTTTCTCTAGTGGCTCTCAATGTGAAGTTGTCAAAAACTCTACAATTGTAGATGCGGATTTATGTATCCTTACAAATACATATAGAAAATTTTTTTGGATATGAGTATTCTAGGAATGAACCCAAGTAGCACACTTCGTTTTTTAAAGGTTGTAAAATGGTTATTAACGTTGTGACAAAGGATTAAAAACGTTTATAAAACGTTTAAACGTTTTTTGTGCTACCTGGGAACTTTTAAAATTTTACTATCAGTTGTCAGTTAGAAGGGTTGTTTTATGAAATGAACTAAAACCAGCCCTACTAGATGCTTTGCTTTGCTTTTTATTCCTCCCCCCCCCCACCAAAAGGTAAGGTCTTAAATGCTGTTCAAAATTCTCCGTAAGTGGGAAGTCTCCATACGTCAACTTCAGAGGTAATATAACGTTGAATCTACCAACATTCATTCAACGAAAAATATTAATTGAAAATTGTCTAAAGCCATTCATTCATACTAGTAACACGATAATTCATTGAAAGAAAAATGATCAAGTAAGCTTTGTGCTAAAGTTTGATTGGAAGAAAAAAAATCAACCTAATAAAAAACAAATGATAAAAAAAAGAATTTTTCACCTAATAATTTTTGCTTTATTTTTCTTAAATTAAAATATCGATAATACAAATTTTAATACTGAAAGAGCTTTCTCGAAAAAAATCATCCATTAAACACTATTTTTTCCCTAATTATGTACAATGCATTAACTAAATACATTTGCGTTTTAATTTGCTTAAATAATTTCCTTAATTTTGATGAGTGATGAAATACAATGGTGGAGCATTGTCACTCTAACCTACTAGCGAAGGAAGCTATAGGCACATGTCTGTTTATTGGCGGTTGCCATAGAAATAAATCTTTTTACCGTATAAACAGCAGGAAGACAAGCATTTAAACTAAGGGTGGTGATCACAAGAGAGTAATGAATACAGAAAGTCCCCATTTTTCAAATTTTGACAAAAAGTGCAATGCAACTTTAGTTACAACTTTGGTATAAGCTTCATGTAAATATAAGATCTTTTAGAAAATTTGCCAGCTGAAGTTTAGATTTCACTTAACTTGAAAATTTCTAATGCTGTCTTTAGCAAGGTTTCAATTCAAAGAATTTCACTAGTTACTCTTTTTTTATATACAGTTGCAGCTTGAAATAATAACAATGTACAGAAAAAAAACTGCTTTTTTAATAATATGAGGAGTTATCTGGTTAACATCGTAAGCCATTGAAATGTTTGTTATTGTCGCTGTTAGTCTAGTGCTGTTTTAATAATTTTGTATATTTGAAAAAAACTTACTTTTTAATCAGTGGTTTTCCTTTAAAATAGAGGACAAAATCAACTAGTTTAGTCCGTTCAGTTTATATACAGGGTGGTTATAAATTAACAGGAGGTGTTTGGAGCCCTATAGCTCGCGAGCTACTGGGCGAAATATTGCCGAATTTCGTGAGCGTGCATATTAGACCATGGGATTTTGATTTCATGAATAAAAAAAAAAAAAAAAAAATCAGTTTAAAAAATCACCACCAGGGGGAAATTTGGCGCTGTAAATGTGTATTATTCTGATTATCGAATAATTAATTGCTACTGACAAAATATGCATCCATTTTATTTGCAAAAATGACTTTTTTTGTCACAAATGTGGTTCGATATGATCGCCATTGTAAAGTTGTAAGAACTGCACAAGATGCACAACATTTTCTACGGCAGCTCGTAACATATCAGAATGGATTTCTTGATGAGAATGCTCCCAGTTCGTCATTTTACAGATGATCGCTAAACGCAACGCGTTTATGCAAATTATTGCATTCTATTTGGTTAAATGGACCGCTATTTTGTTCGTGGTGATTTTTTTTAATAGAAAATTCTACGGCGATCATATTAAACCTCATTTGCAAAGCACAATCATTTTTGCTTGGCGAAATTGATTTATACAGCATCTTTTCAAGTTTAATTCGCGATATTCAGTGTAATACACTTTTACAGAGCCAAATTTCCTCCTGGTGGTGATTTTCAAACTAATTTTTTTTATTCCAGAAATCAAAATCCCATGGTCTAATATGCCCGCTCACGAAATTTGGCAATGTTTCGCCCAGTAGTTCGCGAGCTAGAGGGCTCCAAACACCTCCTGTTAATTTATAACCACCCTGTATGTGCTTTTTTTTTGCATTCATACACAGTAAACTCGCGATTATCCACGAGGGTCTCGGGAAAGAAACAAACACAGGCAACTGATTTTTTCGGAAAAGCAGAGTTTTAAGTTTTGTTTTTTCTTAACATTTCTTACACAAGAGTGCGGTGTACTTCACATCCAATAAATTATTTTACTTGGGCGTCATCGTAAGTACCACTTCTTTATAGCTTTAAATATGTTCGATAATCTCAAATACAAATGTTTTTGTATCTATCGTCACTGTTTGTACCTATCAAGTTTTAAGTATAATGTAATTATTTTTAAGCAAAAGACATTTTTTTATATTCTTTACCCCTTATTTTATGTTTTTTCGGATTATCCGTGAATTTCTTTATTCGCGATGGAGCTACTTTGATATACCCCCCAAATCAGAAATTTGGCGACTTTTTCTTCTCGCCTAGCAAAATAACTGTTTTTATTGTTGCCACAAAAAATTATTGCCACAAAACTTAAAATGGTACAAAATGCAAGAAAATACTAAATTTGGCAACAGCAAAAACCTAAAAGCTGAAAAAACCTAAATTGGCAACACCAAAATCAGAAACAGCAACAACCCTTAAAAGTCCGTACGGAGTGCCAGATTTGGCGCGTAATTTTTGGGGTGGGGATATATCAAAGTTATACCTCCGCGATAGCCGTGCCGCCCAATTCCGCGGATAATCGAGAGTGTACTGTATTTAAATCAGCATGAATAGAAAAAGGCGTTCTTTTCTGTATTTAATTTTAATGTTTTTTAATAGCACGCATAAATGTAACTAAATGGCAAACTATGTCATGAAGACAATGTAAAAGTAGAAATTTTAATCCTAATTGAAAAAAAAAAAGGTATTTTTAGAAACTGACCCGCATTGACAGGCACAGTCGAATTCATAGTGAGTCTAGTTCACATAGCACCATATTTCGGCGGAGGATTCAAGCTACTAATTAAGCAGTGTCAAAAAAAAAAAAAAAAAAAACATTTGTGTAACCTCTTACGGAACATTTCTGCTTTCAAATTTTGTATCTCATCCAAAACCGAAAGTTTGAGGATTGACGTCAGATCCTAAACGGAAGACGTGACGATGAAGTGCATCCTTAATTTTTCTGAAAGTTTGGACTAAATGTGAGTAATACAGTGAGAAAGAGAAAATTATGATCGAGCCCAAATTGATGAAATGAGTCTTTGAGTATGAAAGCTATGTTTCCATTAAGCATGGCATAATGACATCGGATGTAAGATCGCCCAGCAAGATTTTCCTTTCTAAACGTACCACACGTTAAAGGAAATTAAGATTTTGATGAAAGAGATGATTATGAATAAAAGTATCTCTGTTAAAAATGTTCCTGAAATTTTACGGTAAAAGTTACAGGTATCCATCTTGCCAGTAACTTTTACTGTGAAATATTTTTTTACTGTAAAATTTTACGGAAGAGAAAACGAGAATTAAAAAGAACGAGATACGAACGACAATTATCGAACCCAGGCCCCAATTTTTACATACTGCTTTACTATCCACGGTACCACGTGAGACCCATGAGGAGAGCAGAAATAGGGCTGCAATCGCGACTTTTTTTATCGATACAATTTACTGTAAAAAAATTCTGTACGGTAAACGCTATATTTTACAGTAACATTTACCATAAAAGCTTCCTGAATTTTTAATAGTGTATGCATTACAAATGATTGAACTATGCAAAAGTTTTACACACGATGCTGTGAGAAAAAGGAGTGTTTTAAGTAAAGTGCAAGCACAGTTCAAAACATAAAGAAATTTTCATTTGTATGCTTTCTAAACTATGCTTTCTAAAACATACATAGTCTGAATCAATGGAGGCAAGTGATAGTCTTATAGGACAAGAAACCCCGTTTTTTCGGCCTTTAAAAAGCAATAAAAAATAAAAATATTCAAAAATAACTAATGTAACTTTTTTGGAGGAAAGGGAGCTGGAGGGTTGGATAGAAAGCATTATTTTTAATGTAACAGTTTTACAAGTAAAAATGTATTGGTACTTGTAAATTAATGCAAAGAAGTGTTATTGAATACTAAGTACGAAAACTCAAGTCGGAGTCTTACATCTTAGTTATTAAACAGTATTCCAAGTGAGATAATCTAAATCAACGATTCATCGGAAAGTCATATCTTCTTCCCCCTATTGCCATATGGGAGCCATAAATCGGTAAGCAACACGGTTTGGTATTATGTTTAGAGATTCTAATATTTGTCTTCGACTAAATGCGATTTGGTTTAGTGAAAAGATGTTTCCTATAATATTTTTTTTTTATTTTCTGTGTTAAGTTGATTAAGTACACTAAAAAATAAATGTTGTTCTTACAGTATAATACAGCTAATTTTACAGTAATAAACTGTAAAACTGCTAATTTTACAGTAGTAAACTGTAAAATTGCTAGTTTACAGTAATAAACTGTAAAATTGCTAGTTTCACAGTTTATTACTGTGCATTTTACAGTTTTAAACTGGAACCTCTGCTGCCAGTATTACACTGTTGTTTTTACAGTATAATACAGTAAATTTTATGGTAATAAGCTGTAGCATTGTTAATTTTACAGTAATAAACTGTAAAATAGCTAGTTTTACAGTTTATTACTGCGCTTTTACAGTTTTAAACTGAAACCTCTGCTTTCAGTATTATACTGTAAAAACAACAACTTATTTTTTGCAGTGTAGAATACTTTTGATTATAGAAATACCTTGTCTGTATCATCAATGCTTCGTCATGGCTTTTAGTAGCAAACAGTTTTTATTAACAAGCACGACTTATGAGACAGTAAATAAATATTTTTTAAAAATTATTTCGCTTTTACGAGTATTTATACTAGAGCTCTAACTATTAACTGCTCTAGATTAACTGCACTTCGTTTCAGCCAAAAATAAGTTTCCCTGTATTCTATATATCATTTAATTTAGTAATATTCACTCCACTTTCTTAAAAAAAAACAAATGAAACAACGCAAAACCCAAATAAAATGATAAAAATATGCAAATCACAGAAACAAGCTGAAATTTCAGCAAGAGAAATTAAAATAAATAAATGAATAAGCAAATAATATTATGTACTAAATTCAGGGTGAGCTGGTACTTTTGCAATTAGCAATAGGTCGCTTAATGCAAATATGTTACTTTATTTTGAAATAATTACTTTAGCTGATTAAAAGGGAAAAAAATCAATAAAGAGTCCCAGACGTGTTGTAACTAGCGTTACTAAATTACTGATGGTATGAGGGGAAACACTCCCCTCTCCTCTCCTTACCCTCCGTATAGGTATAAATGGGCGTTACATTCTTAATTTTAGACAGAACTCTAAAGTGCACCAAACAAATACTTTTGATTGTTTTTTCGTAGCTTAACTATTCCCAATCAAGTTAGTCTAAAATTTAAAAGGAAAACTAATTTGTTTTAAATCATTTTTTGTTGAAGCAAAACTAAGTTGATCTCATGCTTGTTTTTCACATGAAACAATATATTCTAATTCTATTTACATAGAATTCAATCAGGTTACATTAATTCATTTGAAACATTTTATTTTACCGTATTATTTATGTTTTGAATTGAAATTAGTTTAATGATTCCATACGAGCAAATATATTTTTTACTATTCATTAAGCCAAATTAGTTAAAGTGAAAGTTGCATTCTTTATTCGAATAATAAACTTTTTTCAGCATCAAACTCAAGTGCGAGGGGGAATTTATCAAATTCCTTTTAAGAGAAAAACTTAGTTTTCAGTTCTTTTCAATATTGCAGCAAAATATACTGCTACTGAATATCATTTTACGATCATTATTATTATTTCTTTAAATTTAAGATAAGACATGCTTTATGAATCTGTTGTCTGTTTTCACCAATTTTTAAATAATGTTTTATAAAAATTCACTCAGATTTTACATTAATGCTGTTCAGAGAAAAATGTTTAAATTTTTTTTTTCTTTCGTTTGAAAAATAAGATAATCGGCAGCCTTTATCGAAAAACATTTTCATTTTCATCGGCTTTATTTTACTGCCTCAAAATAAAACTATAGGGTGGACCTCCATCAGTCAATGAACACCTGTTCTCAACCAGTGCAAAAGCAGTTATTCATAATTTTTGAAGAATATGGTTTGATAATTTTTTTCTCAGTTGAATTGGCAGAAGTAATTTTTTTCTTTACATTTACAAAAAGGAAAAGAGTTGATTATGCTGTGTTTCCATACTGGCTGATGTGCAAGTGCATTCATTGGATTGGAGCACTTTGCTTCCCCCCTCAAATCTGGCACACAGCGTAGTGAAAGTTCTACCACTTTTACAAAAAAAAAAAAAAAAAAAAAAAAAAAAAAAAAAAACATACATCAGTTTAAATATTCTTACTGTCATGTAACAAATTCAAAAGCTTTGTTGTTGTTTTTGAAACCACTCGAACTCGAGTGGACACATCTGTCCGATTTAAGACGGAACATGTACGACTTTCGGTTTTTACGAGAACCATTAAGGTGGAAGAACGATTTAGCTCAACACACATACAATACGACCCGTTTATAGGGCAAGCAGCCACTTATAACAGTCATTCACACAGAGGAAGGACAAGGACAGGAGAGAGTGAAAGTACGTCCATGCCTGAGTCGGGATTCGAACCCGAGGCCACCGCATCACAGTCAGACTCCTCTGACTACTAGACAAGGTGGCCGGCACAGAGGCTTTTAACTATGTTATGTATTTTTGAAAATGAAACAGCGCTTAATGGTGCATTTACTGATAGGTCTATCATATTATATTTTTAGAAGAAAATATGCAATATCACTAATTTTTACATCGTTATTTTCAGCATGTGTGAAACATTTTCAATATTTAATTTTAAATGTTAATAATTTACATCTATTACGAAATTATACTGAGTTAAACCTACACTGCACAGCTTTGCCAATTGGATACATTTACTATTTTTCCTTATGGGCATGCATAAGGCAACTCAAGCATAAAAAGCAAGTATTAGGTACCTATAAAACAAATACAACCATCTATCCTCAAAATTATTTTTTTTAAATGTGTTCCAATGTTTTCTTATTACACTAAACACATATATATGTCTTTCAAAGAACGAAAAATCATGTAGTGTAGGGTTAAGTACACGGCATGCATCATAATTCATGCATCATTTCATAAACCTCCGAACACTTCTATTTAAGGGACAAAAAGTCCGGTCCCCTTAATGTCCCTTATTCAGAGTTTCTACTGTATTTCAAAATATCTCCCTTTGCTTCTAATGAGATTTGAATGTAACAATTTCTGAGCAAAATTCCTAAATTTTAATTCGCTAAACTTCATTATTTGTCGACGCAGTTACTCTTTTTTAAAGCTCTTTTTAGTTTGCGAAAAGGTGAATGTCTTGAAATGAGCGTCTAAATACAGTTTAAAAATAAGATGGCCCCAGTAAAATATTCGCTACTTTGTTAGTTCAAAAACATATTAGTTCAAAAAAAAAAAGAAACTATTCAATATCTTTGGGAGAAAACTTAATAACGACCGTAATATAGCTTAATATACTCAACTTTTACAGCTCGAATGTTCCCTCATTTTAAAAATTTCATTAGTTTGAGAAGGTTGCAGAACCATCCCATAGCTTGAAAAACCAATAACACGAAGCCGTTAGTCAGTCCCTTGTTTTTTTGAGTTATTAAAGAGTTGACAACTACAACAATTTAACTGATTTTTATTGCATTTCTTAAAAGTAATAAAGTTAGCTTGCTTCCTTTGTAGAAAAAGTGAAAGTATTTCCTTTAAAGGCATTTTTTCTGGCTTTTAATGAAATTAAAGTTCATCAATTTCCGAACATCTTCCTAAATTTGAATTATCTACATTTTACTACTCGTCGATGCAATTATGCTCTTTTGAACTGACCCCAGTTTGGATAAAGTGTAATGTCTTAAAACGATCGACTAACTATGGTTTAGAAAAAAAAAAGATAATCTCTATATTTTCCAGTAATACATATTCCTTTTTATTTCATTGGTTAAAAATAAAAGTATAAGGAAAACCCAAAAGTAATGTTTTTTGCAAAAAATAAAATCATTAAAATGTATTATTTTAAATCAATGATGTAATTATCCCCGTTATCAAGGATTTTTTGCCATCTACTAGTAAATTATGAAAATCGTGTTGCGTGTAATTAAAAAAATAAATGATTTTTGGAACAAACTATCTTGAAATGGCATCTGGTGGATACAAGTGAAATATTTTTTTTTAAATATATAGATCGCAATAAAGAGAAATAAGATGGAGCAAGGTCAAGTGCGTATTATGAGTAAAATAGTCGGTTTTCCATTTCTTTCGATCGCTAAAACACTTTATATTTCACAAAAACTTGAAATTTGGCTTGTATCAAAGATGCCACTTCAAGATATTTTGCTCTAAAATTCATTTTTTAAAAATGTTCTTTGGGATTTAAAATTTACTACTAGATGGCAAAAGGCCTTTGATAGCGAGGATAATTAGGGGAAGGGTGGGCATAACGGCCACCCTAAGGAACATCGATTTTTTCCACCCCTAAACTTTATTGAAACATTTTATAAATCCCTTCAACATTTAGTATGGCTACTTAAGCCTAATTAAAAAATATAAACAACTAGATTTTTAAACTTTATTTGTACAAAAATTTTACTTTACCAAAAGCTGTCAAAGTGGCCACTTTGTCCCCCTAGGTAGGGCAAAGTGGCTACTGCCTAAATAGAATTAGATAGTATGGAAAAAATGAAACGCAATTTAGTTTCAGAACTCAGAACAATTGTATTAGGTTTTTAAACAAAAATAGGCATCACTAAAAGTATATGTGAAGTTATGAAATCACTGGTATTTACATAAATCACAAATAAACTCATTGTCCTCCTCTTCGGCTCCTGTGCAGGCTTCGTGAGCCCATTTGAGACACTCAGAACATATAATCCAGCCTTGGTTGTCTTTAGATTTCGAGTAACAATCGATGTTTTGAATCGAACAATCGAAGTGGCCCCACGGTGCCCTCTAGCGCGCCATTTTCGAAAGAACAATATTTCACGTACAACCCGTTGTTGTATCTACTGTTGAGACATATGAATTCAAAGCTAGAAACATGGTGTTTTGCACCATTGATGTAAAATTTACTTCACCTAGTCCTACAATAAACTAAAGTGAAACATGTGATGCACCTACCTAATATCAGAGGGTCGAAAAAGTGAAAAATTTGGGATATGTCCGTGAGTTTGCGTCTGAGCGACATACAAACTATAATACTGCCGTGGGCAGGTAAACGGCAGTATCTGCAAAAATGAGTTTTCGAGATATTTGAAGAAACGCGTTTTTGATTTCCCACAAACATCTATGAAACATTGAACTTCGAACATAGGCGATACTATATGTTTATACCGATATATTTTTTGGGTAATCGATTGAATTTTGATTTTGCAAGCGCAGAGAGAGGTAAAGCAGATACTGCCGTTTACCTGCCCTTTTCACTCTAAATGTCATGCGGAATTGACTGGCAGTACGCAGTAACTGCACAGTATGCTACTAAATGTCCAGTAATTACATATTCGACTACATGCGGAGTAGATATGTTATTACGAATATATTATTGCATTGTGAATGATATGTTTTATTTAAAAATATACATAAATACCGCGTATTCACTTGATATAGATTTAATATAAACGAACGCGAAATATAATTAAAAAATATAATGAAACTGTATTGTATTATGCAAAATATGAAGCAAAACTTGATGATTCTTCTGCCATTTTTACTTCCTTTTACTTAGTAAAGGAAGTATTGTGATCACAAAGAAAATTTCACTCAAAATTTGGTCTAAATTTTGATTTTGCTCACCCCCGAATGAATGTTGAGTAGTTTTTTCGACCTATCAGTACGTGCATATATACCTACTAACATATAAACAGCCGAAATATCCTTTTCGACCATGCCCCAGTTAATTACGACGAGTTTTCTCGTGACGTCTGTATGTACGTATGTATGTGCGTATGTATATATGTTTGTATGTATGTGCGTATGTATGTATGCCTGTCGCATAACTCAAAAACTTTTTGCCGTAGAAGCTTCTAGTTTGGTATGTAGGCTCTGAGGGCGGTCTAGTTGTGCACCTATCCTTGTGGTTACATTCGAATGTTCCCAAGGGACCCCTTTGTGGGGTTCATCAATGTTAATTTCAATGCAGATTGAGTGATATGATTTAATGCAACTACTTGGCGATATATCGCCAAACTTTTGGTCGCCAAGTGTTTGCCGCCAAGTTGGCGACAAATTTATGCGAAAAAATGATTTTTTTTAAAATTTGGATTCAATTTGGCGTTATTGGGTACATTTTGCGAAAAGTTCACTGAATCATGTTAAAATCGGCGATATTTAGAAAATAAATCATTGTAAAACATTATTTTGCATTGATTCGTGACAAACTGTGGTTGTAAATATTTGAGTTGTTATCTTGCTCACTCTAATGCACTATTTTAACACTTGAGGCACTTCTTATGGAATTTAAACGTAAAAGGAATTAGTGTGGTGTTCACACCAGATGTTTTAAAATAACTACAAATCAGCTAATGCTTTGTACTTTGCATCAAAACAAGAAATCACTTTGAGAAAAAGAGCGTTTGAAATGCTTGTTGTGCTGACGATTTTCTTTTTCATAGTACTATTAAAAATGCAACAGCTAGAGATTAAACTGCAAAAACTATCGTCTGTTAGTATGAAAGCAACTGTAATTAAAAGAAAACAAAACAATGTAAATAAAATCATTTCATTGTTGCCTTTTTGTTTGTCGTCTGCCAAGTTTGGCTTGTGTATCTTTGAAATCGCGAGAAATATTGTCTGCTAGTGGAGAGAAACTTTATTTGAAAGAAAAAAATCTGGTATGGACCCCACACTACTTTCTTTTATGTGTAAATTTTTTAGTAGATGCCTTAAGTGTTAAAATAGTGCTTGGAATAAGCAAGAAACAATTCAAATATTTACGCCCCTAATGTGCCACGAAACAATGCAAAAAATGATTTACAACGATTCATTTTCTAAATATCGCCGATTTTAGCATCATTCAGTGGATTTTTGGCAAATTTCCGCCAATAGCGCTAAATTGAACCCAAACTCATAAAATATTTTTTTTCGCTAAATTTGTGGCCAATTTGGCGATAGGTCACCAAGTTGGCGACAAGCACTTGGCGACCAAAAGCTTGGCAATATATCGCCACGTGGTAGCGCCAATTTATATCTCTTAAGTCTGCATTGATATTAACACTGATTCACCCCATAAAGGAATAAAACACCCCCTTGGGAACATTCAAGTGCAACCAATGACCTCCCGTGACCTCCTATTAGGGCGCCCCTACTTTCGCTCAGTTTAGGTGCAAAGGAAAACGGTTTTTGCGACTTGATGCAATTTTTGCACAGCGATTCATATTATGTTCATCCTGCAGACATGCAGATACTGCCGTTTACCTGCCCACAGCAACGAAAAATGCAGTTACTGCTAATTACCATTGGTTAAAAAGCAGTTTTTTTTCATCGGAAACCAAAAAAAGATGCTTGTACTATAAAACTAATGTAACATAGATTTCAAAAATGCAAAAAAATGAAAATCGAAAAATTTGCAGTTACTGCCCTTTACCTGCCCACGGCAGAATACAACAACAACGGCTGCCGGGCGAGTAGTTGAGTCTATTGCCGCTAAGCTGCAGCAATATATAGGGAGGAAAACTTCAAGTGGCCACTTTGCCCGCAGTGGCCACTATGCCCACCCTTCCCCTACATCGTTGATTTAAAATAAAAACTTTTGACAGTTGATCTGATTGAAATGAACGACATTACTTTACAGTCCCTCTAATACATGTTTTGAGAGAAAATATAGCAACTAATTACTATAGCTTAATAACTGTAAATATTAACTAATTTTCATTTCATTGATGAAAACTAATAAAATCATGGCGTTTAATGAAATTTGAATTCATCAATTTCCAGGCATCTTCCTAAATTTGAATTAGCTAGTTGTTTATGCAATTAATCTTTTTCAAACTCATCCTAGTTTGGGCAAATTGAAATACCTTAAAATCAGCGACTAATTACCTTCTTATCTGATTGGTGGATTTTGCAGTCATAGAAAAGGAATCTTTTTGGAAAGCGTGCGTCGCATACTCGTGAACCAAGGCTCGCGTGAGCCTTTACTTTCCAGCTGGATCGATGGAATAAATGCGGGCGCACTTTAGAAGAAGTGCCCGATGTGGAATTCGTGCCTGTTTATGAAAGGGTCTTTCTTGGAGCTGTGACAAGTGCGCGGGAAGAAATCAATACTCGAAAGCACGTCTCGGACTCGAGTATCGTTTAAAATTTATCTCGAGTGACTCATTGGGGGTGGAAAGTATTCATAATTTTGAGAGTGATGGTTGGTTAAGTGTGTGTTGGTGCTCGTTTTGAGGAGGAATGGTACTAATAATCGTACTAATCGTGACTATCTTAGTACATCTGTTATGGTAGTCGATTCTTTGTTTGTGTATTAATCGAGGGAACTGAGGCTCTTCGTTACAAGGCAGTTTGGTATTTTTTATGTCACGATCAGTTTCTTTGAATTTAACATGTTCCCTTATGACAAGAGAAACTATCAGTGCGTAAGCTTAAAATGTTTACATAATCTAATGATTTGATGTCAAGTGTTGATGGATTCTTTAAGCAGGTATTATGCAAAAAAAAAAAAAAAAAATCATTCAACAACTTCCAATTCAATTGCAACTTCTACTCTCCACTCAACTTCAGTCAGAGAACATCGTGTGCAATTCTATTTTTGGCAGGTAGTTAAATGAAGAGTTGAAAGTTCTAGTTGAATTGGGAGTTTCGTTGAACTAATTTTCCTTTCTGTGACGGCCTCTCTAGAATGATTTCATTACCTACAGCTGCGGATCATAACTTCTTCAGTAGTGTGGACCACCAGTTTTATAAGAAAAATTGAGGTGGACCACCAGTTTTGTAAGAAAAATTGAGGTCCACTAACTACCCAATGCATAAGTAAAAATTACAATGGGAAATGTAAACTTATAATGGAACGGAGCAATGGTGCTGTTTCAAAAAGTGATTTTAGAGTCTGTTTACACCATAGTTCTACTATCAATTATTATTCATATACAGTTAATTTCAAGTTTATAGGTCAGTTTGTTGGCAACTCATTTTGTTTGCTAGACATCTTCCTTAATTTTGAGAGGTTCTTAAGAAATTATGTGAAGCCGTAATTATGAAAAGTACTCCTGGGCAAAACACCACGAAGAGCTTTTGAGTCACAGAATATGTCCTGAAGAAATATTAAACTAAACGATTTATCTTGATTTTTAGGATTTAGACCAGTATCCACTGCCCGGTTCATGACCAAGTTGTGAATCACAGCCTACGGGTTGGGAACCGCTGACATACAGTCATTCATGTGGTTACAAAGCATTCAAAACAGCCAGTAACGAATTTAATAAAGGAAAATAAAGTTTTTTCAACGTTTTAAAGCACAGGAATTCCAGAATGAGGCAGACACGTGTTTCGACGTTAAGAGGAATGTGAGGTTATGGATGGAAAGTCGTCCAATTTAGTCGGGTGATAATTGTGAGTGAAATACACATAATTGTTTTTCCGCCTTTTTGCTGATACTTTAAAAGTCATCAATTTCCCTACTTGTGGCTGTATAAATATATGCCGGATAGTAAACCGCTACTTTAATCAAGAAAGCAGGATTTGCACATGAGTTTGTTTTTTCTTTGCATATCTCATGTGAGGAAAACTTTACATCAAAAGGTAATTTTTAACAAATATCGAAAATAATCATGATTACTATGTGATCATAGTAATAGGTTAGGCCTACATCCTGAAGAGTAAAAGCAATATGTTATTTTAAAAACAAAACTTTTTCAATAAAAAAAAAAAAAAAAAACCACAACATTTTGAATGTTAATTCAAGCGCAGAAAGTTCATTATAAAGTAAACAGAGTTGAAATATAGTGCTTTCGTACTATAATCTAACTTGTATTGATAGTTTCAGACGCGTTTTCTGATTGGATAAAAGCGAATAATGCTCGAAAGAATTACAATCAAACCGCGATTTTACTTTTTCAGTCGTACCATTAATAAAAAATGTACCAAGTGGGAAAACGTAAAATCATGGGCTGGGTTGATAATCAAGGCATAACTGTTGAAATTTGAAACTTATTCAATGAACTGCGAGCAAAATATGTAATCTTTACTTGCTGTTTGTTTTTAGATACAATTTCATTTGTGGTACGTTATACTGTAACACATTTTTCAAATTTGCTTCTTAGTTGGCATTTGCAAAAAAAGTGAAGGTTTTGAAATTTTTATGCTTTAAATTGCTTGATCAGCTGAGGGAACACTTCTCCGTCGTTTCATTTTCGTCTTCATCATTTTATCGCTATCATCGGAAGCGGGTAAGTATTAATCTGATATTAAGAGAATTCGTAATGTGATAGACAGGCACGTTATTTAGGGAGGAGGGGGGAGGGGTCAATTGCCCCCCCCCCCCGGCTTTGAGAAATCAATGTATTTACATATAAGTGGGCATGGTTTTTAATGTTTTCCGATCAAATTGCATTGTGTTTGGACCCTTTGCCCCCCCCACCCTACCTGGAAAAACTTGAAATGACGTCTCTGGTGATAACGTGCTCAAAAAGGAGAATTTTAAGATGAAGAGCGTCATCGTCTCTCGTCATCAGTTGTTGTGAAAGGAGATTGGATGATATCGGGGGAAGTGTTTTTCACACAGGACCATAAGATCGAACAAAAAGAATGCCGGAGCGGCTTTAAACAGTTATGAAACTAATTTATGTAAAAACAAGAATCTAAAAGAAAGAAAAGTTTCTGAAAAAGGACTTTCTGAAAAAGAAAAACGTAAAATCAGGAATCTTAACACTATCAGTATAGCCTTTTTAGGGACCAGCAGAAAATTTTGTTGGAAGCGGGATAAGGTACGAACAGGATAACTTAAAATCGGGGTTCCACGATTTAAATCTAAAATGGATGAAACGTAACTTAGATTGACGAGTCAGCCATGAAATAAATGTGAAACCAAACACCTTATGATTTTTTTTGTATCGTCACCATTACAGTGTTCATTTGAGCAGAATTGATTCACTTTTGACGAAAACAAAAAACATCTAACCTTGGTTAAAGCATAGGAACAACGTTTTTCCATTAGCCAAACGTATATTATGACTGTCATTCAGTTTACAAGATAAAATAACACTAATGCCTATCGAAAATATAAAGCGTAGAGAAACTTGCAGTTACATTTGAAATGAAAAAAAAAATAGATAGCAATGATTCTGAAAATCGCTGCTGGAATCTATCGATCCACGAAGAGATGAGGGCAATTTGAACTCTTTTTCTGGACTAAAAGACTAAATCAAAAGTAATAGTTTTTAAAATTAGCTTCTTCCTTCTTTTCTTAGAATATTAAAAAGAAATAAAATAGAACACTTTTTAAACATCTCAGATTAGTCTTATACATTTATAGCGCATATAATTTTAAGGCAAAATTTGAAGTGAGCATCTAGAAAATTAATACTAATTTCAAAACGAAAAATAAAGAAAAAATAAAAAATAAAATAATAGTTTTTTTCACAACCTCCCTTAATCCCCCTCCTCCATGAGATAGAGCGGAATTACATCAGAAATTTTGCTTGGATGTGATTTAAAGCTAGCTGTAACAGAAAAAATTAACGGTTGAGGAAAAAAAAAATCTCATGCGGCGAGTTATGAGGAGTAAAACATGATATAGCTGTACCACGAAAAGATAATGGATGAACTTAATGCGGAAACAGAGCACTTCATTTCTTAAAATGTAACATCAGCTTGAATGCGCGAACAATAAAAATTTGACTGCATGCGCATCCTCGCTGATCCTACCTGTTACAAAATGAAGTGGTCTGTTTCCACTTCCAGCTCATCCGCACCTCTTGGTGTTCACTGGAAAGGATATCAGGAGCCATTGTCGAAACTTTTGTATAAAGAAAATGTTTGTCGAGCTTTCGTTGAAAATGGTTTTGATTTGTTTTAAGTAGAAATTAATGGAAAATACTTGTTTTTCTCGCATATTTTTTCCTTAACTGGTGAGGTTGTGCTCTGTAACGTAAGTGTGGGTATGTAATCCTAATATGTTCACTCTACTTTTGTCCACTCTACAAAACCATCGAATTAAAATAGAGAACTTTCCAAGATTTTTACATGATATAAATGAAAATAAAACAATACCAAAAGTGGCATACTTAATTTTTGTGTGATTAACGATATACATTTTTGAGCAAATTTAATTATTGCATATTTCAACGAATCTCTTTTGCTAAAATATAAAACATCGAGACAAAAAAAAAAAAAAATCGAACTCAAAACATCGACCGTAAAACATCGATGTTTCCAATACATTGACCTCGATATCGCACTTCTAGTTCTTCATAATCTCACCAACATTAAAGCTTAAATTTTCAATATGTATTGGGGGAAAGAAGTAACATATAGGTACAAAATTTTAATTTCATATTATTTTTTTCTATGAAGAGTAGAGATGTATAGTGTTGGTGAAACTGGAAGTGTCGCCAAATTACTGAGTTAAATTTCTGAAGTAGAACAGCATTGAATATGGCATGAATATATCTCATAAATTTTATGGGGCTAAACTGATAGATGAAACAAAATAAATTTTGTACATTGGAAAAAAAAACTAGAGCGATTTGAAATTATGTCTCTCTCTCTCTCCCTCCACTTTTTTGACATCTATAAAACGCTTTATTCCAAGCTGTATTAAAGAAGGCGTTAAAAATTTTATGTTTTTTCTTGTTTCGTATTGCTTCTTTTGTTTCTTGCAACGTTTTCTCTTACTTAAATAATTAGTGCAATTTAAAAATTTATGCTTTTACCGAGAAATCTGCCTACTGTTTTCATTTCTTTTCTCAAGCTTGTGGAATATATGAAGAGAATGAGCGAGAGAGAAAAATCCGAAACCACAGTACTTGGAATTTTTTAAAATATCAACTACTCAGGACCCTCGGCTTTGAGCAGCATTGCCATTATAGGTGTTTTAATTTATACATGAAGCGTTTAATATCAAAACCAGCTCAATCCATTTTTTATAGGATGGACGAAAAATATTCATGGACTAAGCATTTTGATTTTAAAGAAAACCGATTTTTGATAGCAAATTTTGACCTGATTTAGCTGTATGTGTTCGATATTGCTTTGTAAAGTGACAATATCCAACAAGAAGAATCAATTGAAGGGTTTGGAGGATGAAGGGGCTAAGTTACATTAAAAAAAAATTAACACTCTGTACAATGGTAGGCAATGGGTACAGGTAAGCAAGTAAAACTTGGTCCACCAAACAGTAGATGTCATTAGACCACACTAATGACAAAACCAGAAAACAAAAAAAGCTGAATAACTACAACAATAAAACTCTGAACTTTAATTACTCGCAATTTCTGTTTTGTCACTTAACCCCTTCATCTCCCAAGCCCTTCAATTACGAAAAAAACATACATTTTTGGAAATTCAACTAATTAAGCTGATTTTAATACCAAACGGCTGGGATATATAGAGGTGTGATTATTACGATCTTTTCCTCCCTCATATTGAAAAAAAAATTGAATTTTTTTTCCTGAAGGAAAAAAAAACAAGCGACAAGTATTATAAGTTCGAAAAATCATGTTTACTCAAATTTTAAAATTATTCAATGAGGATCCCAATATTTGAAACTGAAATAAATGCAGTATGATCTTGATTATGCGCGAGTGTCTCAGGGAAAAAATAATTTCTTTGTAAAATTAAATGAGCTGGTTAATTTTTTTTAACAGAAGAGGGAGGTGTATATATATTTTATCAGAAAAATAAATAAATAAAATGATTTACCTAAAAGTTATCATACGTACTATATTCCTTAATAGATTTCATGTGATTCATCACTTAAAATACAAATAATTTTTCATACCTATTTTCACTGCTTATATCACGTTTTATGTACAATATAATTATTTTTATGCAAAAGACAATTTTTATTTTCTTTACCCCCTTACTTTAAGTATTTTTTTCATTATCTGCGATACCCGTGCCGCACTATTCTGCGGATAAACGGCAGTGTACTGCACATATTTAGGTGTATTTCTTTCTATAAACTGCGTTGTAATCATGATTAAATTATTTTATGTGATGATAAAATGTTTTCTTAAAATTAGAAATTTAGACGTTCGACTGGTTTTTGAAATAGTTCAATTTCGGTTGCGTCACAGGAAGGAATGATTTCGAACGGTAGTTTGGTGAACTTTTTTGTATTCTTTGATTTGAGTAAGATTTTATCAAGCCTACATCATGCAATGCTAATTTTAACTGTCACAATATCTTCAATTTTATAAATGCATTAGCTGATGTGCCCGGCGTCGCACGGGTTTAAATGCAACATACCAAATCCAAGAAAATAAATATATGACTTTCAACTAAGCTCAGTAGAATCATATTTCTCAGTTATTTTTTTGACGATGTGGTAGATTAACTGGGTGTGAAGGAGAACGTGAAATCAAACTTAAATGCATTTTTATTTTATCAGTGTGATTTTCGAAAAAAATCGCTTTCTATTTTCTAACTGTTGCCAAAAGCAATTCTCTTTATTTGACCCGGTTTCGATTATTGGCATAGATAAATATAAAAAAGCAAGAAATTTCATATTTACTCCAGAGAAGCCTTGATTCAAAGTTTTCCGTATGATTACTTTTATATTATTGTTGCAAGGCAACAAATTTTTGCAACAATGGGTTGAAAATTTAATCATTTATTGGGAAAATAGCATGCAATTTACAGTTTTCCCATATTAACTTTTTTAAACTACGTTTTTAGACATAAATTACAGCCTATCCTGATTCCTGTTAATCTATGGTGAAAAAATGGTTAAAATAGGTCCAGTAGTTTTTTAAGATTACCCCGGACATACATACATACATACATACAAAAGTAGTCATTTATGTATATAGATTATCCAAATCAACGTTAGAAAACCGACATTTGCGCATTTTAACCTAATTTCTAAGTTATCTAGATACCACTACTTTAAACTATACCATATAAGCCCATCTTAATTTTCACAATAATTCTGATAAATTTGCATAATAAAAGATGTTTAGAATCTAAATGCCTACCAATATCGGTCTTTGCTGTTGTTCAATATTTATGTTTAAATGCCCATTAGCCTGTTCTATGTTTATCAACAAATTTAACAAATCTACTTTGTGTCTAATTAAATAAATATTTATTTATAACTTGCATTTGCATTTATAGTTTCATCTATCTGTTTCTTTAGAGGCTGTTCATAAACGATTTCGCTGTGTCTCAAATTGTCTCCCTGTAATTTTTCAATCGACCAAATGTTATTAGTAATTTGAGTAACTGTACATTATGAAAGATTAAACAAAAGTATAATACTTAGGAACATCATAAAAACTCTCAAAGCTCTTTATTTCGTAATTATTTCAAAATTAGTTAAATGCTTAAATAAAAAAAAAACAAAGCAAACGAACACTCAGTCCTTCCTTAAACTTTTGCACAAAACATGCACTTCAATTTGTGTAGAGTTTTAAATTTCCTTTAATTTAGTTGATTTGCTTAGATTTTGCTTAGCTTACATAAATGCTTTCTTTGACAATTTACAGTATTTATATGTAAAATTATATGCAGTACAGATTTTTGAAGGGGAAAAAAACACCAAAGGAAAACTGAGCAACAAAGTTTTTTTTTTTTTAAATATATACTGCAAAAGCATTTGATTTTACGTCACAAGTTACAAGCCTCTTAATAAAATATATAACATTTAGATATTAATCGCTTGAATAAAACTCGATTACTATTTAATGTGAAATTTCATAGAACTAATATTTCCTTCAAAATTCACATTTTTAAAGAATATAATAGTTATGCACACATTTTTTACCTATGAATAAAGGTTTTGCAATCCATAAAGATATTAAACTACAGAGTTATAAACCTAACTAGATGCATGATTAATTTAAAAAGAGATTTTACAATACAAATACTTAACTACTATTCATAAAACATGTGAACGGCCAGTCGTATCATTTGAAAAATGAATAAGAATAAAATTTTTAAAAACATGTTGCATATTGAAAATGATATTTTTTGATTTTTTGCAAGTTACACGTACATTTTTCAATTATGTAACGACCGATTACAATTAAGATTATTTATTAGTAATCGCAACAGATTTATGGTGTACTATAAATTGAATTGCATCTTTCAGATGTACATACACGAAAACAAACAAAGCAAGAAATGTGCATCAATTGCAATATTCGCATACGATCTGCATTAAAGAAAAATTAAATATTGTTTATAAAAACCTGGATTGAACCAGTTAGCATCAATGACACATCCCTCAAAATGAAATTTTCTTCAACTCGCTACTTATTTACATATTATTTATACGGACTGATTTTAAACATCGCAATTTGCTTGACACAAGAAATACAATTTACTTTTTAACAAGCAGAAGTTAATGATTTCAAGATGCCACTGTTTTACTAGTAATTAGTGTTTAAAGTGACACACGTTGTGTCATCCACATCTGTCTGATCTCTGCGTAGACGAGACAAGCACACGCGCGCACACACATCCGCACAGACATACATGAGGGTGTACATAATATACACTACAACATAATCAATTACATGGAATATTATAATGATCATGAAAACATTTCAGAAAAAATGACACAAATAAAATTTCCAGTACTTACAGTTCTGTGGATCAGTTTCATTTGAGCCACGAGCGTCGAGTGCAATTATTTCCAAAATGCTCAATGCATGCGATAAAGGAGAAAGATGTTAGCGAAATTTTGTCAAATGGATAAAAAGCAATTCCACGGGGATAGCTATTTTGGGTTGGTGTTCTACGTTGGTTCAACTACGTACTACAAGGTACTAGAATCAAAAGGAAGATCCCTGTTAGTGGGCATTTAATATTGTGTTCGAACTAGAGCTCTAATTTCTAGCGATGTACGGGGTAGCCTGTAAGTGCTGTCCGCGGGTTCCACTTCGCTTCTAGAGGGGGGGAAGCAGAGATGCTTCTTTGCGGGGTTACAGCAGCAGCTGAGGGAGGAAGAGCGCCAAGTTGGCGGCGAAAATGAAGAGAATACGGCGTATTTTCCTCTCCGTTGCTAGGCGACGGAGGACGACTTTTTTTGTTTTGATTTGGTTTCCCGTTTTTCTCTGTTTGATAAACACACGCATAGGGAGTATGTATGATGCGACAGAAAACAACATTTGGACAAGTATCTTCGAAGCATAAGTGCACTAAGGGATTAAATTTACTTCGTTAGTTAAATGCAAATTTCAATGTTTTATTTTTATATTATGATTAATGCACACAGTTCATTTATCAAAGAAAAAACAGCAAGCTTCGATTGACGTTAAATTGCACAAATCCTTAACGCTGATTAAGGGTACAGATAAGGGTACATGGGTAAGGGTACAGACCACCCCCAGGTGGGGGGTCACCTGGCTTTGAGATATTAATCTATTTACATGAAAGAGGGCGTGTTTTTTGCTGTTCCTTGGTATAATTTATATTCAGTATATATTAATCCCTAATGAAAAAATTAAAAATGACGGGCCTATATGCACTTTAAAATATGTATTTTTATGGAAAGTTACACTAAAACGATTTGTGTACTTGATAACATGCTTCGGAAAATCAAAATATTACCTGTATTTTTAAAAACACTGTCCTTCTCATTCGGTGCTTTGTAGTTATGATATAAACAGGCCTGCTATTGGGGAAGGGTGTGGGTGTGTGTGTATGGAGGGGGGAGGGATGCTACGCCCTATTTAAGTAAATTCTGGAAAATGAATGTACTTATATCATTCAAATAGGCGCGTTTTCTTTTTCCTTTTGTTATTTTGGTTTGATTATATTCCCTGTCCCTGTTGAAAAAGTTCGAAATAACAGTTCTGTATATAAGTAAAACTGGTTCATCAAGCAGAAAATGAGCAAATGTATTATGAAAATTAATGAAATGCCCATTATTAAGCATTTTGAAAACAATTTTCAATGATTTTAAATATATATAACCTTTCAACGTATATGTTTTTTTCCTTTTCTCATGGAATTTACGTCGAATGGTTGCATTTTTTCGATTTAAAAAACTATCTAAGAGGTTAAAACCTCTCAAAAAATGCTTTTTATGCGCAGTCTGGTTAGTTTCTCATTAATTTTTTGAAATTGATAAAGTGTATATGGTATAAAAATGTTTTCAAACAATTTTTTGTGGTGAAAAAAAAAAAAAAAAAAACATACCAAATTTGATGCAAAATGAAGTCTAATGATAACTCAAAGTGTGTAAATTGTCTGTTTTATAGCAAATGTATTAATACAACGCCTGAAAAATACAAAGCTCATGTAACGTGTGAACTTAGTGAAAACATTATTGGCAGTTTTTTTGATAAAATTTTCTCGTTTTATATTTAAATCTTTGATAGCCGGCCAACTTGTCTAGTGGTCAGAGAAGTCTGACCCACATGGGGAGGACAAGGGTTCGAATCCCGGCTCTGGCATGGATGTACTTTTCCTTTTTCGGCCTTGTCCTTTGTGTGTTGTGCTGTGAATGGTTGCCTACCCCATAAACGGATCCTCTTATTGTGTGTGTAGTGTGGAAGTCGAACTTCATTTCAAATTACTGTACAGTTGTAAAAGTGAAGCAGGGTATCTCAAGTCGCCAGCCTACCTGGCACAAGACAACAACAATCTTTATATTACTGTCTGATTTTCTTAGGTGATACCTTCCGCGTATTTACGCATGCGTTATGTCTTTGATCTTACCAAAATAAGGGTGATAGGTAAGATAACAATAAGGAGAAGAATAATAAGAAGCATTCTGTCAAACAACGTGGAACGATGCTAATTTCAAATACATAGTTTAATTGAATGTGTAAAAAGGATAGCAAATGCAAGTTTTGAATTGAAAACTTCGGAAAGTTATCACCCACAACCCATCTACCCTAAGTTCTCATTCACAACCCATTACGCCTTTTTTAAGTAAAACGGTTTCCGAGTGCTAGGCGCGGTCTTCACGGACGGACAGTATAAACATTTACTTAAAGTCATAAGAAAATCTCAGCCTTAGAGAGCCTAAATTTTAAATCAAAATTACATAAACTTGTTTTGCAGAGGCATGTACCTTCTCTTTAGGGCGTAGAAGAAGCCATGAGCTTACGAAACTCCAAAAGCTGTTTAAGAACTTTTTTTTAGCTTGTAAGGGAAATGTTTTGTAGCAAATGCTCTGTTTTAATCTATAAATGCATTAATTTTTCGTCAAGATGTAAAAGGGAGCAGGGTTTTTTTTATGTTAAAAGGGCACTCTTACTATTGTAAGGGCACATTCTCAAAAGTTTTGAGGTTTTGATCTTCCCAGACCCAGTTCAGTGACAAAGGGAACGATGGAGTTACATTTCAAAGACATGCTGCAGATAATTTTTACCTTTCAAGCAAATAAAATTGGCTTTTGTGATAAAGTGTTGACAAATTTTGAAGGGACGAAGTAGAATGTTTAGAGAAATGCACGAAAGAGGGGGGGGGGGGGAGCAGGGCATATCGAAGGTTGCCTGAAAGGGACAGGGCTCAGCGCCCTCTTAAAAATGTCTGGGCGAAACACTGGATATCCGTATCTGAAATATCAAGATACATTAATGGCAATGTTATTTTGTGATTATCTTGCAACTAGCAGTAGAGCAAAAAATATTACCACATGGGGCAGGTTTAGAGTGGAGGGGGGGGGATATTTTAACTAAAGTAAGAGATAAGAAAAGGAGGATTTCACTCAAGACCGCGAACAATAAATGCGAGTTTTCAGAACATACAGGGTGTTCTCGTTTAAATTTTGAGACCTTTATTTTCGCAATCGTTCGTCTTAGATGCGTACCTCTAATTGCAAAACTAGTCAAAATAAGGAGCAGAGATAAGACATTAAAAAAAGTTTGAAACGAAAAAGAAAATTGGTTAAAAAAATACGAAGTTTAACTTTTTATACGGGCCCCCTTTCCTCATAATCACGCTTTGAGAAATAATTTCCTATGCATAACAATACCAAAAAAAAAAAAAAAAAAAATGAAAAAAGAAAAAAAAAAGACAGTAGTATGACCAATATTCATTGAGATATGAAGCCCACCGTTCTGTGACTTATACCACTTATTTTATTGCACAACCTTGATTAATAGAAGTGGTCGGGACTATATTACGTTAATAGAAAATTGCGGAGAAACATTAAACTTGAAAATATTTTTTAGGAGGGAGAAAAAATTTCAGCTGAATTTAAATACACTTACAAAGCACAGCCAGATCTCGATTTAAAGTCCCTTCGCATAAGGTAGCTATTCTGAAGTCTGAAAGGAAAATTTTTGTTTCGTTTTAAACAATATATGATTTACATCAAGAGAGTTTGCCTGTAGAATTTGAAATTAAATCTCTCAGTTCGACTTTAAAATCATTCAAGGTTCTCTTTTCTTATGCATTATGTAAGTCTGCCAAAAAAAAAAAAAAAAAAAGTTCATTCGTAACTTGAATTTTGTCAAATGCAGTATAATATCATGGCTCTCAAAACCGTCCTACTCATCATTTGCGCAACACTCATGAATTAATAGCTTTTTAATAAGTAATTGCAACTTTAATTGTATTCCTCGGTTTCAATATGCTGTAATGCAAACACGCCGCGGTATAAAATTTTAAAGAAAGCTGTAAAACGCACAACTTTTAGTTGAAAATGTTGTAAAATGTATGCAATGAATAAGCAATATTTCACATTGAATAAAACCATATTAATCAGATTTTGGATTACAACAGAAAGTTTTGAAACATTAATCTTAATTTTTTCTGATGCGCAGGTAGAAAAAGTCACCGTAGTGTTTTTTTCCTTGTAACTGCAATGCGTAAAATGTAAAAACCTATTTACAGGGATGAGTTGGCATTTCTTTTAGTACAGTGCTTCTCAACGGAGGCGACATCGCCCCCCCCCCAGTGAGCGGTGGGAAGATGTTGAGGGGAGGGGAGCATATTCTGGGCGGCAGGGGGACGATGGACATATTTCGGGCGGTAAGGAGGCGTTGGCTATATTTTGAAATGTCCTTGTAGGGGCATGTTTTGGGCCGTGGGTGGAAGGAAACCGTCATCTCTTACATCGCCAAGGAAAGGCTTGAAAATTTATTTTCTGAGGTTATGTCTCCAACCCTTTTCTCTCTCTCCTAACGTCATAAAGGATATTCTAAAATTTGCTAATAGCACTTGAATTTCTGAAAAGTTTTTTGCTGAGGGTCCCCCGTTTCATAGCATAACTACCTAAAATAGCCTACAAATGTGTTTTATTGATATCCATTTGAAAATTGTTCGAGGAAGGGTCCTGAATCCCCCGTCCTTGATCATCTAACTTAGACAGCCAAATATATATACTACAGTTTTGATTGCGCTTTAAAATGTCATTTTAAAAACTTCGAGGGAAAAGATTTAGAGCCACATACCCCTTTTCTTACGTAACCATACATAGCTTAAAATTTCGTTTTTAGACATTTCAGTCGAAGAGCTATGGGAGCGTTCATTCTGAAAGACAGCCTTGTGATTTTTGAAAATAATTGCAGATTGAAATCTTGACCTACCCACCTCTTCTTCAATCGTGATCAAACAAGGCCTAAAACTGCGTTTTTACGAAATTAATTTTTTAAAAATGTCTACAAGAGAGCCTCCTGACTTGACCGATTTTTTGTGTCGTTAGATCATCCCCTAACACTAAAGGTAGCTAACAATCGTATTTTTCAGAAAACAACATTTCTGGAGAAAACTCCCGAACCTCCTGAATATCAACAAAAGTAGCTTACATTTGTTTTTTATGCTTCAATTTTTTAGAGAACGCTAAAAGAAGCTATGACCCCTAACATTACTAAGCTTTGCCTTAAAATAATTTCAATTAAAAAAAAATTTTTGAGGTACCTCTTTTTCCTCAGTTAACGTTACCAAAAATTGCCTAAAATTGTGACAATTTTAAATGTTTCACCCTAGGAGGAATCTGAACCTAAGTCTCAACACCACGACACATGAGAGTAACGAAATTACATTTTTAAGACTTCTTTTCAAAACAAACTTCGGAGGATATCCCCGATGTTTCACCACAGTCTTTACTCTGATGTCAAAAGCATACTTATAACTTTGGATATCTTACCTAAACTTCAAAACATTAAATTACTCAAAAAGAATTTCTTTGAATTGAACTTATCTTGTAAATTCAAATTATTTGAGTTATTTTTTAAATTAAAACATCTATTTTATTTTTTTAAGGGTGATAGGCACGGGTCATAGTTTTAAGTTTTTGTCTCTCCTGATGGGAAACAGAAGGTCCGGCTTCTTTTTTTTTTTATAATTGCCCTTCCGATATAAAATCCTATTTCCGGACGTAATAAGGGATTCGCATTACATAGTTGCTAGTAAAACAAAACAACACCGTTTGGGATCGGACTATTCAGAATATTTGAGAGTCATATTTGAACGTAGTGTAATTTTAAAATAAATTGGTTTTCAAATAAATGTTGAAAACGGTGCATTTTTATTTCAAGCAGTGTTGTTCTTATTTACCCTAAAAATGGTTCAGTCATTTAATGAACCCATTTCAGGCACTTGATTGGAACTCTGACAGTTTTTCAGAGGGAAAAAATGCCCGCTTTTTCTAAAGATTATCTTATAAAGAAAAAAAAGATAAGCATAAATTTTTTGATTCTATAATCATTTTTCAACTATCTATTTGGGCAAAATTATAGAGCTGAACTGGCCCAAGAAAACTACCTTTACACCTCCCCCCCTTCTTCCAGTATTGCGAGCGTCAGCAAAGGGGGCGCTGAACAAATTTTCAATACTAAAGGGGGCGGTAGCTGTAAAAAGGTTTAGAACCACTGTTTTAGTAGAAAGAGCTGCCACCAATGTAGCAATATATGCTAAACTGAATGCATAATCTTCTGCTTCTTATGCAATGTTAATTTTTTGAACAAATTGTATATTCTGCCAAATATGTAATGATATTTTTTTGATTGAAAGTATATTGTAACATCCGATATGTAAATATTAGAATTTTACAAAAGAATGATAAGTCTTCTGAGAAATAATAGTAATCGATTTAGCAATATTATTTTCCGATCATGGTGTTCTAGGAATCATATTTTTGTAGATTATTGAATTTCATGATTTTTTTTCTCAGAAGTTATAAAACTTTATAAAAATTCAAGGATATGTAGGTTCTTCAGCAGTGACTATAATTGCTACAAGGTCATTCCACGAAAAAAAATGCCGCCATTTTGTCCCGCACGTGAAGCTCATATATTTCATTAAAAAGCAGTATATTTAAAAGGGTATGTATAAAGTTTTTTGCCTCAGAAATCCGAAACAGGTCTGTGATTTCATAAACAACAGAATTTCGTTTATTACCCTTTAAAATCACTACTTCGTAATGAAATAAATGAGCGTCACATGTGGAACAAGATGGCAACTTTTTCGCAGAATGGCACTACACCTGATCATAATTTACATCAGCATGGCGTTTTATGAATCAACTTTGACAACTTCTCCAGTACTTTTTGTAGATTTTTTACTTTTATGAATTTGTTTTCCACAAGTTTTAAAATTTTATAAAATTTCAAGGACATGTATATTCTTCAGCATTATCTACAATTGCTACACTTTATAATAATTTGCACTAGCATACCATTTTACGAATCATTTCTGACTGCTGTTTGGGTATTTTTGTAGGTTTTTGACTGTTATGATTTTTTTTTCTTTTTGCAAGAAGTGTTTTAAAACTTTATAAAAATTTAAGGGTATGTAGATTCGCTTGAATTGCCAAAAACTGATAAGCATTATCCTACTTTACAGCATCGCAATTCTACGAATCATTTTGACTCAAGCATTTAGGGTTGGTTCGAGTAAGTGGGCCACTGGGGTAAGTAGGCCACCCCCCTTAAAACTAAAATGCGCATATGGTTTTTACACTTTTTTGTACTGATCATGACAAATTGCATCACAGTGATTGATTTTGGATATATTTGAGTTTCATGGAAGTTTTTTTGGATCATATAATTTATGTCAAAAAAAAAAAATTCCCCAAAAAATTTTTTTTGAAAGTTCAAGCAACATCTTTCAAAGATGTGTTTCAATGTTAGTTTTCATTATTTTTTCTATGTTCATCAAGATTTCTTGCAGAGTTTAACCGAAAGTACACATTGCAATAAGAATTTTTATGCAAAGTATTATTAATAAGTGTTTAAGGGGAGGGGTCCCACTTACCCCGTGGTTTTTGTCTATTAGTGTAAGTGGGCCCCCTCATAATAATGATGATTTCAAAATGAAAATCAGTTTGGTGAAGCAATTTCTACGATGAAATGAAAGATAACGATAGAGATCTAGAAGAAATTGATGGTTCAGCTACAAAAACTGCAAAAGCTGGTAACTATGTATTTGTGAAACCTGCATCAAAGAAAACCGTAAAGTATTATGAAGGTTTAATTTTAGAATATGATACAAAGAAAAAAATGCTGCAAAATTTCATAGAAAGAATAGAAATAGCTACACTTATTATTGGTTCGATGCAGGTTATGATAGAATTATAACTGAGGATGAAATGATAATTTTTCTCCCTCATAAAACTTCAAATAGTCGCTGCCATTAAGTGTTTTCATTTTTTTCTTCAACTTATAATTTTTTTTTATTTTACCCAAATTGATCTTAATTGGCTCCATTATGTTTATTCAACATGTTTTGTATGTAAAAGCAAAAAAAGCGCCTAACGGCTTTTAATGAATTTCACAGACATAATTGTTTTGTATTCCGCTTTATAATTTTCTGTCATACACATTTAAATGTAAGTAGATAGCTCGTTAATGGACACATTTACAAAAAAAAAATCCTACTAAAATTTTACATACTTTATTAGGTAGGACCTGCAAACCCCTTTTTTAGATATGCTCATTTTAAATATAAATAAATGGGGCGTGGCCCATTTACCCCTTCCTAGGGGGTAAGTGGGGTCCCCCACATCTTTTTTTAAAGAAAACGATAGTTAAAAATATTGAAAGCATTTTTTTAGGAAATAATGCTGAACTTGTGTTTTTTAATAATACCGAAAATAAAATAAGTCAACAAATTTAAGCTGTTTTGCTTTAAAACTTTTATATAAGGCTTTAAAAACGAACTGTTCTAAAAAAAGGGTTCCCACTTACCTTAACCAACTATAAGAAAAAACATTTTTATGATTTTTTTCTGAAGAAGTTTTCAAACTTTATGTAAAAAAAAAGGATATGTATATTCTTTAGCAGCTTCTAAAATTGTTACCCCTTATTATAATTTACACCTGCATGATGTTCTGCTAATCCTTTTTGACGACTTTTAGAGATGTTTTGCATATTTTGGACCTTAAGAAATTCTTCTCTACAAATTAAAAAAAAAAAAAAAAAAAAAAAAAAAAAAAAAAAAAAAAAAAAAAAAAAAAAAAAACGCAAAAGAAAAGTACATATAGATTCATCAGCATTGTCTAAAATTGCTACACATTATCGAAATATACCTTATCGTGGCTTTCTACGAATCATTTTTGATTACCTTGCGAGTATTTTTGCATGTAACTTTTCTATAGAAGTTAAAAAAAACATTAAAGAAAAGAGAAGTATATATTGATTCTTCAGCCTCATATAAACTTGTAACACCATGTACATATCGTACTGCAAACCAACTGGAAATATAACAATTTTAATTAATTTGTAGGAAATACATCAAAATTTAACGAAAGGACGACAGAAGTCTCATTAGATCCTTATCTCAATGCTTAAAAAGAATACTTACTTTCTTTGCGTAAGAATAAACAAAGAGACCTGACAACCATATTAATTTGTTTGCCCATAATAAATGAAGAACGAAACAGGATTCTGATTAGATTAAATTATTCAGGAATTCCTTGATCTCGCAGGAGCAGTGTGTATCCTTTAGGAAGACGTTGCTTGAATTAGTTATGTGCATGAGGCAAAAGCTTGCCCTCTTCATAAATGTTTGATTATATATGATAAAATTGTTTTAAGAGTGATGTGCATTAATTAATTTTTTTCGTATTTTGTTATGCAGTGCGACCTTTTTGTGAGTCGGAATTTTAATGACAGGAATTTAATATATCAAAAATTTGTGCAAAAACATAAATTAATAAATAAGTAAGATTGAAAAATAAGTAAAGATAAATAAATAAAAAATAAATATGATTAATAATGAATTATTAAAATAAAAAATAGAAATGGAACAGTAAATGAAAGTACCAATTCATGATAAGAATTTTATATGCTTTATTTGTGCCTTCTCAAATTCGTGGTTAAAGGATTGACGAGTCAAAAACAAGTAGTCAGAAATTCCCTCTGGAGAAGGGTTTTTCTGTTTTTCCAAAGATTATTTTTTTCTACACTGAGTTAAATGTTTTTAAAAACTTTAAAAGTACAGCCATTCAGGGAGATTTTGAATCATTTCAGTTAACTTTGTATCAGTTCATAATTTTTAGTATATTTTACTGCAAAACAAACTTCAGAACCCTAATACTAGACTCTACTGGCATTGTTATAGCCCCAATTTTCTCCGTTTTATTTTATGAGACATGTTGGTAACACTGTACGCAGCGTATCGTATGGTACAATAGTTCTGAACTTACGATTTGGAAGCTACTACTGAATGCTGATTGAAGTTATTGAAATCTCTAGTCTTACATTATAATATTCTATGCCAGAGTTTGCCAACCAGTGGTAGGAGTACTATTGGTGATATGTAGTTGGTGATATGTAGTCTCTAGTTGTTAGTAAGCGAAAATAATAATAACGGGCATATTTTTTTAAAAAATAAATCAAAAAATATCACAGAACTTTTTTTCCTATAATCTATGATAATAATAATAATAATAATAAAAAGCGAGTACTATTATACAATATAGTTGTTAATACTATAAAAAGTTGATGATCGAAAATTTAGCAATCAATATCGTTACTCTATAGAGTGAGTGCACTTTTAAATTTAACAGTTAGTTTTCAGAAACTTGAGATGTCCTATTTTCTATCCGACTTCAACAAAGGAGGAGGTTACACAATTCATCGGAGATTTTTTTTTGTATGTTATAAGATTACTCGAAGACGCTTGAACCGATTTCAGAAATTCTTTTTTGTTTGAACGGTCTTTCTTTCCGATTGGTCCCATTCTCTCGTGGTCCGGGTTTGATAACGGGAACCTGCAGAAATCGTTCGAAATAGAAGTCGGGATCACAGTAATCGTAATAATGACAATTTTGAATGCAATGCTTCTCTGAATTGTATGATGAAATTCATTTCTATGATCTTTTGGAAATTTTAAAACTGAGTGTCTTTCTATGTCCTGTTCTTTTCTCTTGAACTCCAACGAACTGAAAGTCAAACCAGGTACTGATTGGTTCGTAAGTTTTCATGCTTCTTTAGCGTTAATTTACACGAGGTTTGATAAAGGAATTCTGAAGAAAGTGAGAAAAATCTTCAAATTTTTGCTTAAATTTAAGTGATTTGTCCTAAATGATTAAATATGAAATCCATTGTTGCAAAACGTGGTTGATATGAAACAGTAATAATAATGATAATGAGAATTTTGAATGAAAGCTTAACTGAAGCAAACATGAAACTCATTAGCGGCCCACGTATGTAGTACGTCGTAAAATCTTATGAACCGCGAAAAACCGTTTTGAAATATAAATTCGTTGAAAAACCGTTAATATTGAGCCTTTGATTAAACTAGTACACAAATAAATACCAGAGAATAACTAGGATTAGTTTTTAGTGTCAAACGTTAAAAAATTTTAGACGCGTTGATAATTTCTTTTTTACACAGTTTTTTTTTTATGGAGAATTTACTTAAGAAAATTAGGTGAAGTTTTGTAAGGGAAACATTACCTTATTTCATATGTACATTTACACTAAAAAAAATAAAATAAAAATATTTTTGGAAAAAAAAAAATTGAACCGACTTCGGAACTTCACCCGGCAAGTGCTCTAAAAAGTAAAAAATAATTTTATTCATTGAACACCATCGATACTACATTTAACATAAGTTTTGAAGTCGGTGCAAAAACTATAGGTAAAACGATGTTTAACTACATTTTGCCAACATTTTTCAGCGAAACCATTGAAAATTAAGAGCTGAATATTTGTAGTGTATGCGAATGCGATTAAAGAAACTGGATTCATTGCAATTTATATATATAATGAAATTATAGTTTCGTATGATTCTATTTAGTGTTTTTGCGCCGACTTCAAAACTTATGTTAAATGTAGCATCGATGGGGGTTCTAAGAATAAAATTATTTTTTACTTTTTAGAGCACTTGCCGAGTGAAGTTCCGAAGTCGGTTCAATTTTTTTTTCCAAAAATATTTTTATTTAAAAATAAGTATTGAAACCGACCACGTAGACTTTAGTGTATACCTCCCATTTTTTAAGCCTGTTTTCTAAAATGTATGTTCTTCTATAAAAGCACAAAGGACCTCGTAAAATGTATTCTAAATATATTTGACTATGATGAGAAAACTTGATCGAAGGAAAAATAATCATAAATATATGTTACACGAGCTTCTAATCCGGCATGACGTTCGGGCGCGTTTCAATCTAATATGTCTCATAAGAGGAGTACACATGATCACCCAATAAAATGTATAATGCAAGTGAAAAATGAGCCTTCATATTCTTAGATAGAATTATGACAATTTTCATGTAATTTCTTTCTTCATATAGCTTACTACCATAAACAGCAATATGATATAGTAATAAAAAAAAATAATGCAATTTGGTATAATAAACAGCATCATAACACTAAATTAACATTATGCTTTATTTAGTTTGTAACGTCGAAGTTGTAAAAAATATTTTATTATTTTAATACATTTTAAGGAAAATCAGGGAAGTCATATTCCAATTTAAAGGCGGCTCTAACCAGGTTCTATGAGTACAAAGATCTATTATTAGGCACTGATCTGCTTAATTATCTCGGTTGATATCATTCTTAATATCCTAATACCTTCAATTAGCTCAACCATTGGATGATGTCTGAGGAATGCCAAACTCACCATCCCACTACCCCTACTAAGGACATTCATAAATTAAAGCATTGATTGAATTAACACATAAATATTTTCAGACAAAAGATATGAGCAAATTTGTTCTAACAGATATGTTAGGTCTCTTTAAAATATATAAAAAAATAGGCGCATAATAAATGGGAGGGTTAAAATAATAAGTGGCATAAATTTTAGAATTTGGTTTAGGCATGGCTCTGTTTGGATTCTCTTAAGTTCATCTAATAAATGTACCGACTGTGAGAAAAAAGGTTAAAAAATATATTGGACCCTAGAAGAGCAATAAAAAAGGTTTAAAAATATATTGGATACTAGGAGCAGAGCCGTTCAAATTTTTCCAGGGGGGGGGGGGGGTCCAAACATAATGCAATTTCATTGGAAAACATGAAAAAACACGCCCACTTATATGTATATACATTGATTTCTCAAAGTCAGGGGGGGATTGACCCCCCTGACCCCCCTGAATGACGGGCCTGACTAGGAGAGCACAAAAAACAGGTTAAAAAGTATATTGGATACTAGGAGAGCAAGAGAACAGGTTGAAATATATATTGGACACTAGGAGAGCACAGTGTTTCCAGCAGTACAGATGAGAAGAGTAGTGATGCAAATCAGTTGGCATTCCACTGATCCGCCACCAGCCTGAGTTTTCTGATATATTTCAGTTTATAAGTAGTACTATATGCACGTATTTGACTTTTCAGTAAAACCATAAACGTAGTGTAACAGCTGTATAAGTACTTTGTACAATTAACAAGTACTTTGTGATGAAAGTTGAATAGCAATAGAACAATACCTATTTTGAAATATTAAATATGCTCTTAAAGTTAGAATTTAGGCAGTCTTGATTGATTTTTCTACAAATGTTTTTACAAAACCTGCATTTGCTGGAAACATATGTTAGAATGACCAGAACCACTCATATAATGCTACAAACAGTAAGCTTTTTCAATAGGCTCGTAAACTAAGTCTACAAGATATTTATTCTACAGCTTGAATTATCATGACTGAATTTGTTTAGAATTTCCAAAAGATAAGTTTGGCGATATTATAAATATATTGAAATAGGTCAAATGCTTTTATAAAAGTAAACAATAATGTTCCTAAAATATTTTAAAATGGATGTGGTAAAGTTATAATTGCCGAAGTATCTTTTAGCTTT
>JAXGGA010000877.1:0-183204 GCA_038373865.1 Uloborus plumipes
TCCATAATATAGAGGTGTACCATCATGTTGAAACCACATATCGCACATCCAAAATGAAAGGGGCACATCTTAAAAAGCTGTTTTGAGAAAAATCAGATTTGAAAATTTAAACGTTGTCAAATCCTTGCTCTAGCTCTAATAAAGTATTACAACTAGCCAAACTTTCATTGCTTGGATTATTAAAGGTTCTGCTAGGTGACTATGGGGTGCGTTTTCCGGCCAATTTTAAATAAGTCAGTAATTAATGAGAAGTGCCCCTTTCATACTCCATTCTCGTGGAGAATGAAAGGGGCACATCTCAAAATAGCTACTCTTATGGGCATCGGCATATACACTAGGGTGGTTCAAAAAATTTTTTTTTTTTGCTACGGACCAAGGCGCACCCTACTTTTTTTACATTTATGTATGAGATCACCGTCCTAAAATTTCAGCTCCCTACTCTTAATGGAAGATGGTGCTCAAACACCCTTCATTTTTACGCTTTTTTGTAATTTTCACAATTTTTGAGTTTTTCAGACTAAAGATATCATTTTCTTGGAAGAGATTTTTTTTTTCAATTATTCTCATTTTCCAACGCATAAATATTTGTTCAAACATTGGGAAACTTTCTTAATCGTTTGAATCTATACAGCAACACCTTTGATACAATCGATTATTTAGTAGATCGCAGCATACAATGTAGATTGCAGTACTACTTATCTACATGTTGTGCAATGCTTTTCAAAACTTACACTTGATAAAATATAGTTGTGAAAGAGCTGTGCAAAATGTTTTTTATATTTTTAAAGTAGTGGGATGCAGAGGAAAAAAATTCAAGATTTAAAGTTTTAAACTAATAGTATTAAAAGTATCACAAGGAGAATGAATTAAATTATAAAAACTAATTGCAAAAAATAAACTATTGTAGCTAGTCTGGCATAGAACTAATTTGAAATTTAGGCAAAGATATTTACTTCATGCTTACTTTGGTCATCATATTCCCCACAAGTTTCTATTCTATTTAATAACTTAAAACTGAAAAAATGTTTGGCAAAGAATTATACAAAAAGAAAAAAATATATATATTGCACATAGAACTTAAAAAATACTTTAACAAGTTTGAAACTTCAACTGTAAGCTTTTTATAAATCTATGATCATTCTTGCTGATTATAAAGTGATAATTGAGGTATTATTAGTCAATTAGGGAGCCTTTCTGAGAAAATCCAGTCTCGTATATGCCTTAAAGTATTTGTGTTCCTATATAAGAAAGAGATTTTTCATTTAATCATTAGCGAAAAAACCTAGGTACAACTAGAGATGCAAAAAACCCACCATTTTCGAGAATGGGGAAAAAACCCGGGAATTTTGGGGAATAAACCCGGAATTTTGGGGAACATTGGGAATTTTGAATGTAAACAAACATTGCAATCTTTCATAGTTGTTATGCCTACTATATGAGTAAGAAATAAAACTGAATTGTTAATTGAACAGTTTATTTCAAAAATCAGTCAAGAGACAAGCTCTAAAACGCATTAACTCTTATTTTACAAATTTTCTACAAAGGTTCAACATCCGAAACTCAAATGTTCATATTTAGATTTTGCTTTCAATAAAGTGCTGTAGTCATGATTGATTAATTTAATAAGATGCCATAAATGCTTGCATGAAATTTTGTCTTTTGATTGGTTTCTGAAATAAATAATTCAATTGATATATATATAAAACTTTTAAAACAGTAGTATTATAACAAAGTGTTACTTTCTTGGGAGCTTGAAGAGAAAAAAAAAAGTTGCTGAAATAAGTTTTTATTTTGATAAAACTACTCAGACAATTCAGTCTATTGTACAAAAGTCCAAGCTTCCAGTAGTTAGTTAACAAAATTTAATTAATTTGAAAAATGTTAAAACAGAATTTCTAAAAACTTTGAAAATTCCCGAAAATTCCCAAGACTCTTGGGAATTTTCAAAATTCCCTTCCCAAAAAACCCGGTTTTTTCCCGGGAATAAACTGGGTTTTTTCCACGCTTTGCATCTCTAGGTACAACACTTTTTACAATTTCAGCGCCTTTTTGTACAGTAAAACAAATAGATTGAACATTTATAGATGCTCCATTTGCTATTAAAACTTCTGGGAATATCTGAACTTGGAAAAAACCTTATAAGATATGAAGGACCTGGAAATTGAAATAACAACAGGACAGTTTTGTTAAAGTACTTGTGACACCTTTCTGGTGTATCAATTAGATTTAGTTTTTCGCATCAAATTCTAGTTGAAAGAAGCAAGTTATTACAAGAATAAAGATGTGAAATATAACAAGTGTAAAACAGAACAATTGGATTTTTTTTTCAAACAAGAATATTAGGGATTATTTTCTAACATTTTCGTCCTACGCTCCAACGAATGCAAATTTAATATCAATCACAGCGTAAAAAGAAAAAAATTAAATTAAATAAATTATGGTGAATAACGTTGCTAAGGGAAATGTTCAAATAATTCAAGAATTTAACAAAATTTGTTTCAATAATGAAGACAATAAGCAGTTTCTTTTACCTGCTGTTGAAGCAAATTGAGTACTTATCCTTGCTGAGACAATAAAATATTCAATACTACTAAAAGTCTCTCTCTCTCTCAAAAAAACATCTATATATAAATACACATAGAAAGTTGAATTGCATAGCGAGAAGTTTAAATATTTTAGCTTTAATTAAAAACTTCTAGCAAATTTCAGTATAACAACACTGCTTGGCACAAAATGAACTTCAAATTTATCTGACACTATTCTTGCTGTTTCTTATGTAAAATGCCTCACTGAATCCAAATATGATCTCCATTTCCCCCTTCAAGGTGATCGCTCGAACATAACTGGAATGAAGATAAATAATACCAAAAGGTTCTTTGCTGAATGAAATCTGCGGTGCGACACATATGTAACATGCTATGTGTCCAAGGTTTAAAAAAAAATTTACAGCTTGAAAAAGTTTTTGGACTTGGGAGTCATAGTAGGCAGTCCGATATTATTGTGTTGCACCAAAATATAAGTGCAAAATTTTGAAGCTGGAGAAAATGAGTTGTTGATGATATGCTAAATATTTTACGGAGGGGAGGGGAAAATACCCCCCCCCCCCCATGAGTCTCCTAACTTGCGAAAAGTTTTTATGATTTTGAACTTTTCACCTCTCTAGTCCTATAGAAGAATGTTAATGGTAAATATGATGCTTCCTTCCCCTACAAATAATATCTATAAAATTGTCGAAATCTGGTGAAAATAGGAGGGGAGGGGGGCGCTATTATCAAAAAGTGGGAGACAAAGGAGGAAAAAGGGGGCCATATTAGGATTCAGGGGATCATTAAACATAAGAATCAGCAAGAATGATAGCAAAACACCCGGGATTTTTTTTTTTTTTTTTTTTGCCGCTCAACCGAAAAACGCTTGAAATTGACAAAAACTGGATAACTATTTGAGCTTTGAGCACCGTCTTTTTATTTAAGTAGGAGGTTGAAATTTTGGCAGTATATTAGGGTGGATAAAGGTAAAAAAATGAGCCACCGCCGTGACCTCTAGGACAATTTTTTTTTTTTACCATAGGTTTGTGAACCACCCTAATATACACCCTTTACTTTTTTTTGAAGTTCTTGTCGTGACTTATACTATAGGGGAGAGTGGTAATGAATGGGCCACTTTTTGGTTTTGAATTTTTGTAATTTTTTCTAACACTTTGTTTTAACTCTAAGTTAGTGTTTTAGTTACTTTACTTATCTGGCTATCTAAAAAAGTCATAAAAGTTGGATTAGCACCTCTCTATAATGAATTATAATAGAAAATAAAAATTTTGAAATTTGGCCCATTCAACCCCACCTATGGGGTTGAATGGGCCATCAAAGGTAATGAATGGGCCACTAAATGAATTCAATTAAAACATGTGGATTTAATCTTTTATTTGCTGAATATGACAAAATAAATGTGGCACTTGACATGATGATACAAAATCTTACTGATTTAAAATTATATAAACATCAAAACTGATGCAATTAAAATAAAACTGATGCATACCAATTTCAGCAGAAAAATGACTAAATAATGAGATTGTAAGAAATAAATAACATCAAATATATATAAAAAAATAACAGATAATACACACTATGATTTAACAAAATTTATATATTTCAAAAATAATATTAAAAATCACTTTCAAAAACTTCATCTTCATTTCCAAACTTGTCAAAATTCGAATTTTTTTTTTTAATTTACTACATCGGGAATAAGAAATATCTAACTTAAGTTACCAAGAAAGAAAATGAAATTGTACTGTGAGGAATGTAATATGAAGAAGAGAGGGGGACTTTTTCAAGCCACGCACTGCGACCAGAGGTCCATTGTACTATAGGAATATAATATAGATCTGCAAATTATATTTAGAAGTTACTACAAACCTATTTTGACGACAGTAATCTTTATCTATGACAGTCAGTTGTGTTTCATATTAATGCGAAAATCCAAAGAAAAGGAAGAAAAACAATATTTATAGGTGGCCCATTCATTACCATGACATAGTGGCCCATTCAGCCCCACCTATACTTTTGGAATATATTTAGGTTTTTCGAGTACATTGAATTTAGATAACATCAAAATACATCTTAAGATTAGTTTATAGATATGGAAAGACTAGCTTATACATATGTATGCAGTGAAATACTTGGTACATATAAGCTAGGAAATGTTTTACTAAAAAGGGGAAAACTTACTTTTCAGTTAGATTCTTGACCATGCCACTCTGGTTAGAAAATGGCTCAGCGCAAACGAATGAAAATTGGATGAGTTTAGTAGAACAAATAGCTACATCTATTGGTGGCATCAAAAAAAAATTCATGCAAATACTTTTTCATATTTTGTTAGCGGCCCATTCATCACCATGGCCCATTCATTACCACTCTCCCCTACATATCGCTGTTTCATTTCAGAACGATATTAAATCAAATTTTAATTCCTAACGATTTGACACTAGCTTACATCATACTATTCTTCTTGTTTTAAAAAAAGGAACCCTTCATAAATTACTTGTGCACAAACAATTTATACTTAATAAAAAACAATTAAAACGAGTGTTATTTTTAAACAAATCAAAATTACTGTTTTCTTAATTGGTTTAAAAAAGTACTAACCATAATTTGCACCAATGACTCTCGGCGAACTCTGATTTTCAAAGATGTGCCCCTTTCAAACTCAATTCTCCCTTCACAATCGGCAGAATCGACAGATTGATAAGGGCATAAGTTGCTTTTTAGCTGCGACTGCTAACTGTAGAAAAAAATGGGTCTGTTTCTCATGTAAGGTATACTAAGATATGCTTTTTAAATATCTTTCCAAAAAATGCATATTTTGAGATGTGCCCGTTTCATTCTAGATGTGCGATATGGCGTCTGATATGTTGTGGCACAGAGTTAAGTAATGTTGGTAGAACCTCTTGCAGAAAGATGAGATATTGTTGAGATCTCAGTGGAGATGGCAACAAATAAGATCCAATTAAGACGTCACCAACCAAACCATCCCAAACATTTACTGAAAAACGATGTTGAACAGGTTGTTACGCCATGGGGATTCTCATCAGCCCACAAATGAGCATTGTGGGAGTTGAACATCCCATCTCGTGTAAAGTATGCTTCATCCGTTTGAAACGCAGGATGAGAAATTTACATCTTGGCGACATCGATTGAGATACCAGTGTGCAAAACGTTCTCGAATAGGATAATCTGCGGGGAGCAGTAACTGTACTCGTTGCAGATGATATGAATGTAAGCGTGCACGTCGCAAAGCACGATGAACAGACGTCGTAAATCCTCCAACAGCAGTAGCTACGGCTCGTATGCAGGTACTCGAATATTTCTAACGGTACGCAATACGTGTTCTTCCATTCTTAGACTATGACTATGTAGTGGCCTGCCATGACCATATCTATGATTTCGTAGTGACCCATATTGACACAAATTGCGATGCAAATTATTGAACATTCGATGGTCCGGTGTTTCTGAGCAGCTCTTCCATTTCCGTTTACCAAACCATAAATAAGGTGCATATCTGCAAGCTCCGCATCCGTGAAACGTTCCATACTTCTTTGTGGGCGCTTACAGCTAAAATGACTACTGAGAGAGAGCACGTGTGCTTCTGTGCTTCTGTGAAAAACGCCGCCTAGCGTCTAATGAAGGCATTCCTGACTACGGATTGTTCCGCAATTTTGATTGCTTGTGATGTCCCCTACCTCCCCTTAAACCCTTACTTCCCCTTGATCTCCTACCACCCTGGGGTGTCCCTTAAATATTGGGACAAAGTTTAAGGGTTGTTAGAGGGGACGATTATTCGAAGCAAATCGCATGGGAACATAGGGTCGCAAAAGCGATGCTCAAGTACTACACACAAAACCTGTAGTCACTAATTTAATATCCAACAAAGGTTTTGCATGATATTAAATATTTAAGAAAGGTTAAAGCGGTAGTTGAAATTTTGCTGCTTGTTGCCCAAAAAAAAAACGCACCGAAATGATAATAACCAACCGTCGTAATAACGAACCATTCTGACACAATTTGACAACTTTGTGAATATGTAGCTCGTCAACTATGCGTTTCCGAACCTATGTTCCTAGGTGATTCTTGCTTGTTATCATCCCCTCTAATTCCCCTCAAAGTTTGTACAATTTGTTACGGAACACCCTGTATAACAGGGCGTATAGAACACACGCTAATCCTTCTACTTCAGAGTTCTATTATGTGTGAGAGAATTCCCCGGAAGGGGGCTGTGATTGGACGGCAGCTAAGCCGTTTGAAATGGAGTCCTTAGCAGTTTTAAATTATAACAAGAAGTTCTGCTAAGAACTAAACGAGCCTACTTTCCCGTACATCGACATCGGCATTCTAGCATCTGATCATTATTCTCTTTATTATCTGAGACTGAAAATTATGTCAAACATACCTTTTTAGCATTTTAAGCTGATTTCTAAAAGCAAAATATACCCCGTTCATCAGATGAAATAGACACGTAAAAAGTAAATAAACGAATAAATAAAGTTTTGTCGCACCTTTTAAAGAATGTAACTGTTACAGTTCTTCCGTAGAAAAAATCCTCAATCGTTTTTAAAAAATTAATAAATAAAAGTACAAAGAGCATCAAAATACATTTTATCAAAGAAAGAAACAAAAAAGAAAAAAAAAAAACTCGTCCGTTAATAAACTGTTTCGAATTCCACTTTTAATCTGTTGCCAGTTGTTAAATAAAAATAAAGAATAACATGCCTTCGTGAATGAAAAATTTTTGTTACAAAAAAAAATCGTCTGACAAAAAAAAAATAATAATAAATAAAATAAAACAAATGAATAAATAAACAAAAAATCGTCTGCACTGTCAGTCATTTTTTTCTGAGCCTGCATTTCCGCCATGTTTGCGGAGTCGGAGTCGGAATCAGAGTCCTCACAGAAGATTACGCAGAAAAGTACTTTACAAACATTATTTCTCAAAACATTTTCTTACAAAGTTAGTTTGAAGGAAATCCGACTTTAAGAACAGGATAAACATTCACTTAAATTCCCCGTAGGCGCTAATGTTAGTTTTTTTTCTGAACGGTTCAATATTGAACGAAAAAGGGTTTAAATCAAAAAGCGAAATATGGGAATGAGCCTCTCCGAGATCTTTCAAACAAAAAAAAGTTTATTCCATTCGGACTGTTCACTCAAAAGTTATTAGGTGGGGAAAGGTTGCTTGAACGGTTCAATGTTGAACAAAAAAATGTTTAAATTGAAAATTTAAATACGGTAATGAAGTATCCTTGCTGAGATCCTTCGAACAAAAAAAAGAAAGGTTATTTAAATCGGACTGTTCACTCAAAAGTTATTAGGGGTGAAAACTTACTTGAGCAGTTCAATGTTGAACGAAAAATTGTTCAAATCGTTCAAATTGTTCAAATCAGGTTGTTTGAACGGTTCAAAGTTGAACCAAAAATTGTTCAAATCGAAAAATCAAATATGGGAATGAGCTGTACTCGCAAAGATCTTTAAAACAAAAAAAAAAAAAAAAAAAAAAGTTTGTCCAAATCGGAATGTTCATTCAAAAGTTATTAGGGTGGGACAGACAGACAGACCGACCGACCGACACACAAATTCCCCATCTCAATACCCTACTTTCAAATTTTTAATTTTTTGATATTCATTTTACCTTTTTATTTCTTTTTAGCTTTCTTTTCGGACTTGGCGATATTTTTTTAACTTGGCGATATTTTTAGATGCATTAAGCCACTTTTAATACTTTTTTCGTCTTTCTTTTATTTTTAACGGGAAAGTAGGCTAAAAAAGGGGTGAGGAGGGGTAAGGTTAGCATTTTAAAGAAAAAAAAAATAGTCCAGGTCAAAAAAGATCTGGACAAAGGCAGTTTTTTATCAATTTTGCTTCGAAAATTTTGAATAGTTGAGAGGACTTTTCTAAATTTAGTGATGAGCTGTTTAAAAAAAAAAAAAATCATTGATTTCTTTAAGGGTTGCAATTTGGTCGGGAATATTGAAGGCCTCCATAAGAGAGGGGAGCCATCATTAGTTTTTACGGGGTTGTCTGAAAGGGTCGGGGGCAATGAGAACTGCGGCTGCATAAGATTTTTGCGGTTGCTCTTAAAGAGCGGTCGCTCGAGCTGGATCTTAGGTTCGGGTACGCCCGGTTTTCCCCACAGTTTTCACAGCAAAATTTTCCCTAGCACCTCGACTGGGGCAGCTATCCTTAGCTTGCTCACCTCCGCTCACAATGCAGACAGCCTTGCGGTTGCAGTTCGCTACCAGGTGATTGAATCCCTGGCTGGCGCAGCTTTGCAAAACGACTTTTCTGTTACGATAAGTTACTACGTTAATGGCAGTAAACATAATAGCTTTTACCAAAACAATTTTACTGGACTGTTCACTGTCCAGAAGTTGAATTTGGAAAAGTGGAAGGGGGAAGGGGGTTATCCCTTCCGGTCATTCGGTTAATTTTGAAAACTTTAAAGTCAAGTTATCGAAGGTCCTCCGCAAAGTCGTCGATGCTGGTGTTAGAGGGGAGTCCTAAGAAAATATTTTTGAAGCTCGGGGCCTGTGGGGCCCTTTTAGAATCGAATTCAATGTTATTCGAGGCCCAGTAAAAATGCTTCCTTCCATACGTTAGTTGTTAAAAACAAGATTTTCTACTGGAAAACTGGGTTTTCACTGTCTTCATAAGATTTATCGGAAAACTGGGTTTTCACTGTCGTCAAAAGATTTCCCGGAAAACTGGGTTTTCACTGTCTTCATAAGATTTCCCGAGCAAGAACAAATATTGTTTTAATCTAACCTACAACTTTCCATTCATTTTTAAAAGTTCGCAGCGTTAAAACCCCCTACAACACCAAATAATGTTTTATCATCCGATTCCTCGTTTTCACTCTGCATTGATCCACACTTCCAGGAAAAAATATGGTCCCTTTTTCAGTTTCGAAATCGCGACTTGGGCCCTTCCCGAGTTCTGCCGGATTTAAGGGGTTAAAAAATTCAAAATTGTAGCAGTAGTACGAGAAGTAAGAATTTTTCCTCATTTTGAGTCCAAATAGAAGTTGCTACCTCAAAATGCGCGCGTTTGGGAGATTTTTGGCCAGTAGTGTCACTCTGTGCGCTGTGTCCATATTAGAATACAGGAATTTGTTTAATTATTTGTTCTTACGTATTTCGCTATCGATATTTGCAAATTTTACAATGAAATATCTGAATTATTTCTTTCAGTAAATGGAAAGTAAATTTTATATTATATATTTTCGTAAAAAGGGTTAGTTTTTACCTAAATAAACGCATCTAATATTATGAGAAGAATAAATTTTGCATTATGAAGATTTCTTGGCTTGAAAATAAATGCGATTTTTCAGACAACTTCGAGGCTCTATATTTCTGAAACTACCAAGATATCACTCTTAACATTTTTGCTCATAACATATTTACTACTATGAAAAAATTATCCAGTTAAATTTGGATAGATATTCATTCAGTCCCTTTTCAAGTTATAAATATCAAATTCAGCATCTTTTCCCCAAGAAGCCAAGTTTGACCAATTATATATAAAGAAAAGAATTTCTTCAAATGCTTCATACTGCTCCCAGGAATAGCCCTATGAAATATCTATTCGAGAAAAAAAAGTAAGGATGAATCTTAATTCCTTCCATTACTATTTTTATGCTAAAAATGTAAAATTTCACGTGAAAAATTCTACTTTTGAGCCAATTTTTCTCAAATGTTTTAATAATTGCCAGAAAAATGACTGTTATAGAAATTTAGGCCATTTTCTGCTCAATCAAATGGTCTTTAAATAATTTTGATATATTCATAAATAAAAAAGTTCTAAGCATCTTCGTAAAGTACTGTTTTCATGAAAACTCGCTTTCGCAGTGACTGAAAAGTGGTCGCCAAAAAAATTTCGAAGGTTTGTTTCAACCTCTCAATATAACAGTTAACTAATTGGCTATTAGTTTTAAAAAACTAAAATAGTGAGCAATATCGTTTCTTTTCCTGTGGCTTCTCATATCTGTCTGCTCCTCGAGCGATTTAACTCGCGAAGAACACCTGTGCGCGAAACAGTGTGGACTATTTTGTTTACCATCGGGGAATCGCGGTATAGATTGTTATTACCATTCTCTGATATAAAAAACTGGTTGCAACTTATTCGTCGGAAACTTAGCAGGATAAATGGGGCAATACCGCCCCCCGGTGGGCGTTCGGAAGATGTTAAGGGGAGGTAAACATGTTTTGGCAGTAAGGGGGCGGTGGATATATTTTGAAATTGGCTTGAGAGGTCGTGTTTGGGGTGGTAGGAAAGCCTCTTCTCACAGATTGGTGAAGATCAGGAGTGCCCCAATGAGAGGTCACGGGAGGCAACGGCGCACGCAGACAAATCATTTCACAGGGGGCTGAGCAGCGACTCAGACAGAAGAGGGTGCAGGGAACTTCACAAAATTTAGATGAGAAAAAATTAAAAAGTTCTCTTAATTAAAGTAGGGGTTTCCCAACAAGTGCATGCACTATTTTGGCAAATTTGTACTTGGATAATATTAATTTTGAGATTTACTTTACTATTGCTCCCAATATTCTGTTTCAATTAGGGGAGAAGGGGGGCACATGGGCACATGTGAACGAACGATATTGTTGAGAAACTGCTCAAACCGAGTAGATTTTTAACCATATTATTTAAATATTTATTTTATAAATCGCACATTTATTTTAAATTGGTGCTTTGGCAGGTGGCGCTGTAACGAAGTACCAGTTAGTTGCCTTGAAAGCATTTGCCACTTGCCCAACTGAGCTTATTGCTTGTCATGCAAGATGCATGAGGCTAGATTTTCGAATGTTGTATTTCAGCGAAGTAAAGCGCTATGAGTTAGCAACTGTCTCCTTTGTGCCTGAACAAGTGATTCTATCATATACAGCTAAGTTTCATAATTATTTATCGACCCGGAATAATGTATGTTATATATTTAAAGTTCCTTATTGTTGGTGAAGTTTTTCTTAGATAGAAGCGCGGTCAAATTAGTTAGAACTAAAATTTTCTCTTTAGGATATGCATTCCGCAACAGTTATTTTAACCAGTTAACATGAAAAGAAAAATCTGAAAAAAAAATATATATATATGTAGATGGTAAAACAAGTGATGGAATGTGGGGGCAAAGTGAAATGGTAAAATATTTTCAGTTTGCAGCGCCACCTATCTAGCAATATTTTAACAAAGTCCCCAGACAAGCAATCTATTCCTGTCAACAACTAGATAGAACTAAAGATCAACGAAAAATAATATACAAGTCATTTTCAAAAGTTGATACACTTATTGTAATATTCGTCTTTTTTCAAAAAAAAAAAAAAATAAATAAATAAATTTGTTTAAAATAAATTTGTTTTGAAACTTATAAATTGGTTGTAATTATCATTTTAAGGATTAATTGAGATCTACTGGTATCCAATACAGTACTTATTTCGTTTATATTAAGCGAATTTTGATTTTAAATGTTCAATGAAATTTGTCAAGTGCACGCAGTGCAAAGTGAAATAGTTAATTTCGTTCACTCAGACATTCATTTTTTAAATCACGTACGTATTTATTTATTAATTTATTTTCATTCTTTTACCTATTAATTCACTTATTTATTCATTTGCTCACTTATTTTCTTATTCGTTCTCTATTTTATTCTCACTCATTCCTTTTTCTCATGGATTAATGAGTTCATCAAGTTTCTTATTTTTTTATTCGCTTATTTTCCATTGATAAGTCATTTATTCGTTTGTTTACATGTCTATTTGATGAAAATTACTGTTAATCATAAAATAGAACATTTTTCATTGTAAAAATAATGCATTTTTCACTTTCCCCTATGGTTTTTTAAGGTGGAAACTTTCTACCTTTTTTTAAAGGTGCAAAATAGCTGCCAAAAATGAAAAATAATATTTCAATGCAAGTTGTCACACAAAATACGTTATTCAATCTTTATGTACAATAACTTTCAGAACAAATTTCTGATGCGTTCATTTTAGTGCCACACTCCAGCCAGGTGCTAACTATACATTTCAAACAGTTATTAGTTTTTTCTCATTTGATTTAACAAGCAGACTTTCTGTTCTAATACTTATTTTGCAATGTAAACTTAGTTATTTATTTTTTAAAAAAGTTCTATAAATGTTAGACTTTTATTTGTTACAAAATAGGATATTTCTATAAAAATTTCACATTATCTAATTTTTTTGTTCTTGTGAATTCCCTATATTACTTCAAAAAGTGCAAATTTCACATTGTTCTAATACTTTTTTTGCCAACTGTATCTTTAAATCGTGCACTGCAGAGGTGCGTTTGTCTCTTGCCTAAATGAACTACATCTACTCTAGAGCATCTTTTTCAAAAAACATTACGGGGTGACCAAAGTCGTGATTCATAATCAAGACCTATCGAAAAAGCCGTACTAGTGCATTCCTGGAAGGTGTTATGCTGGAACAGATTTATCTATCTGAAAAATTAATTACATTGCCAACCTTTATATTTAAAGTATACACTTCCATGTAGTTTGACATAAAAACAAAGTCGGGTTGCTGGAAGGTCCTAAGCACATTTGAGATATTATTCATGGATCAAGATACTTAAAGCATGCAAAATTACATTGGAGTCAGGTAAAATCTTTATACGCCGCGCAGGGCGTTAAATTGATCATGGGCAGAAAACTTACCGATAAATACATTCTCTAAACTAAAACACAAAAAATTGCAACTAAAATATATTCCAGCATTTCAGCTCTGCTTTTTTTTTTTAGTAAATATTTGCAAAAATGATTCTGTCTAGAGTACAAGACCCATGAACGTTATGCGTGTTAAATTTAGATTTCACATTAACACAAGTACACAGATAAGTACACTTTTCGATTTATTTCAGTGAAGCATATTTTATTACAAAATAACCTATTTTTAAAAATAAAATTTCAGAAAAAGAGTTTTCCATCTGAACAGAAATTCTTGGGAAACACTGAACAGAGAAATGCGAATTTGAGATTAGAAGTATGTGGGGTTTATATTTTTTCGTGACGATCTTGGCTGAAATGAAGAAATGTCGTTGTCATAATATTTTTCTTAAACTGTTCACAGATAAAACTTTTTTTCCTTTTTTTTTTATTTGAACTCAAGTAGCATCTTATCGCATATCGAAATACAAACTAGCTACACGCTCCGGAATCCAAAAAAAAGAAAAAAATGACTAAGTTATAGGTAAAAACATTAATTTTTGAAGTCGCCGAAGACTGTGGGAAAGAGGCCGGGGGGGGGGGGGGCTGGTCCCCCACTTCTATATAATTTAAATAACGGGTCTCTGGTTTTGTATAAAGGGTTTTGACCGCAAGGGGCAACTTCTCCACCCGTGGTCGTTTCAAAAGAGTTTTTTCATTCAAAAAGAAAATGTGCTATTTTGGGGTTCAATATGCAAATTTTGACCACCGTGTGAAGCATGAAGATTTTATCGGACTGTGATGTTATTTTACACCATAGTATTTCATCCTATTAGGTTCCTTTTTGTCCCCCTCTCGAATTCGAAACTATTAAAAACTAATGTTTTCGTGAAGCTGAAAAAAAAAGCATTTTTGTGCTCAATTTTCCAACTTTGACCTCCTTGCGGAGCATGAAGATTTTATCTGATCAACTTCAAATTTTACAGGTAATTGTTTAGGCCTAGTAGACAACTTTTCTCACTCGGGACGATTTGAAATTCCAAAAAAAAAAAAAAAAGGTTTTTTCGATCCACCCTAGTGCACAGTAATGCTTCAACAAAAAAAAAAAAAAAAGAAAAAAGAAAACATCTATGTAAATCTAGTAAATGAATTAAAAAAATCAAGTGCTAAGATCTTCACCAGATTTGAACTGTAAGAAATAAAATTTACAGTTCACTGAACAGGTATTTACTACGGAAAAAATGAGCAGAAACCACATTATAAACGTTAAATATTTAAAAGACGAAATCATTTTTTTTTTTTTTGTTTTAACTTTAATGTTCAATTTTCATAAAAATATACAGTATTTGAATTAAAAGCCCATATTAAAAAAAAATACTCTTTTTACGATTATGCTTATATACTTTTCAGAATACTTTTTATTAATCTGTTGTAATCCTGAAATATACCCGAGCAAAGAAGCTTGAATTACAGTTAAATATTTTCCTTGTTTTAGCATAGGCTACATAGGTACAGGGGGTGACTGCCCCCTCACTCTCAAATGGAAAGGGACTTTGTCCCCCTCACTTTTTTCCGAGTAAAAAACTAATGATCTATTAATATTCTTTTTTACTCAGTTAATTGATTTACTTTAGGAAAATAAAGGCTTCAAATTCCAAAAAAATGGACTTTTTTCAGGTTCTTTCATTTGAATGGAACTTAGAACCGGAAAGCGGATTCTAAGGTAGCCGCCCTTCTTAATTTTTCAGGCCATATCTCGCATTTTTTTACCGATCATTTAATCATTAGTGTTAAAATCCAATTTTTTTTACAAATTCTAAGAAAAAGGCTTCCAATTCACTGCCCTCTTCCCCCCCCCCGCATACGTTTCTTTTAACCCCCCCCCCTTTTTGGTGCACTTGCCGCCTATGATTTTAGTGTATTAAAATATTGTAATCGCCGTCTCCAATATATAGTGAGCGTTTTTTTTTTTTGAAAATAATGGTGATACTGATAATTTCACAGTGAAAAATTGTAAAATGAATAAGCAAGTCAATGTTCTGAACTCAAATTATCAAACTCTAAAACTCTTATCGGTCGTCATGAAGTGCGAATTCCAGACTGCATTGTGAATTCAAAGCGGTCGAGCAATGAACATCTAATAAGCCCTCAAGCGAAAGAGTACCTCTCTCCACAAGAAAAGGAACGGAGGTGGTTTTCCCTTCCGGGTTGCTGGATTCGCTGGGGGGAGGACTAGAGTGATTTATGACAGTCGATAAGCAAAAGCAGGGAAATAGACTTCGTTTTGTAAAAACTCTTACTGCAGTGACATCTATATGTCAAATCTACAACTTAAAATTGTGTAGATTCAATAATTTTTTGACTGCCCTTAATAAAAAATATATAACGTAATGAAAATGAAATTTAAAAATTATCAGTAGACCCCCGGAGTCGTGGATTTTTGCTAGTTATGTTTGTTGCTAAATTGTTGCTGTCTTTTTTGGCAGAATACAAAGTTTTTTATTTTTTAATGGGTGATAGGGTTGCTATTCTGAAACCGTCGCCAAGGCAGATTTCATGAAAAATTGATTTCAATTTAAAAAACGCAAATTTTTCTGCGGATGCTAAGGGAACTTATTCTTGACTGAAAATCACGTTGTATGTAACAAAGATTGTAGTGTTATTCAAAGTTGATTTTGATTACGGAAAGTTATTTATTTTCCTTGGCGTCAAGCTCTTGGGACAACAGCCTTAAATAAAAAAAATCTTTCCAGACAAAAATCTTAACAGAGCTTAAAAAATTCCTAATTTTCACGAACAGAAATATGTCACGATGTTTGATTTTTGTTCACATCAGATTGAGTAAATAGAGTTCAAAGATTTTTACCTTTTCTTCACCCCCCCCCCCCAAATGAAACAAAAGAAGAAAAATATGTCATAACTAAAAAACGTGTAAAAGTGAAATTTATGAAATGCAGGCTGCGAAAACAAAATAATCCTGCAAGTAAAGAGACAAGTCTTTCCTCTCATGGTTGGAATGGCGAACGTCACTCACTTAAAATCGGGTCTCGTCGTAGTTCCGCCCACTTTTTCTCGGTAACCAGTCCGGCGGACAGCCAGACAATTACCAGTTTAGGAATGAATTTGACCAGTTCTCGGCGCCTTTTTCTAGTCTGCGTCGAAACATTTCCTCCTTTAAAAAATCATAATGATGTATGGTAACATTTTGTAACATACTTTTGCGTCATCCTCTTATGAGAACGCATCAGACTTTCCTGTATTTTTCCTGAAATGAATCATTCAATTATGTGTACCAATAATAATAATAATAGCACGAACTGCAAATCCTAATAACAAAATAATATACGAAGCCGAACATACGAAAGAAGCAAGGGCGGATCCAGAAATGTTCCAAGGGAGGGGCGACTGATTTTTTTATGTTTTACTTGCCCATTTTTTCGCCATGCATCCTTGTTAACACATGTCAATTACAAATGTTTTGGTCTTCCATTTCGAAAAATATCCAGATCATAGCCCCGAATCCCCACCCTTTCCCTAAATATCACCAAAGATAACTAAAATTGATTGTTTTGAACTTCAAAACATAAAAACTGCTGGAGAAGGGTCCCTCAAGGGAGGGGCCCCCATCGCCCCTCCTTTGTGTCCGTCCTTGAAAAGAAGTGTGTGATTCTGTCACTGGTGTAGCCAGAACTTGTCTTCCGTGGGGAAGTCAAAAGATTCCTAATGCGCTTATAAACTGCTGTATTAGGATTAGTAATAATTTTAAAACTAAACCCTCTGGAAAACAGGCCTAGATTGCTTGTTTGGGGATTAAGAAGATTGCTTATTAAAGAGAAGGACCCTGTCCTTTTCCTTTACCACTGTAACACATCGTCTAATTGAAACATTTTTTTTTTCCGTTTTTCGCCATGGTAATGATTTGAGCCTTTCCAGCAACGAGGAGAAAATACTCAATACAGTGACGAGAAATACATACTGTATTATTCTGACATATCAAGCATCTCCTACTTATATGTAAAGTTTTTGCTTTCATTTTATGCAAGAAAAAAATTTATTATTTATGAAACATGTACAAATTAGAATAGAGTAATAGAATGTACTTAGCTTCCACTGAGTTTGTGGCATGCGTACAAATAAGAAAGACAATCATAATTTTTCAAGTTTTTTTCTTGATCTCATGAAGTCGCAAAAAAGCTTTGGCCATCAATGAGGTCGGAGGCTAAGGATGGAAAGTTTAGTTCCTTTTCGTGAACTAGTTCATTTAGTTTATCCGAGTCTACTGAACTAGTTCACTAGAACTCTCCCGCGCCCGGTCATGCGGGGGCCCGCTCTGCGGACCCCCGCATGATGGAACCTAAGCCTCTACGCTAAGAGGTGGGGCGTGGAGGAGAAAAAAAAAAGTTCACTTGAACTAATCTGTTAATTCATATGCAAGTGGGTGTGGTTTCTACTATTTCTGCGTAATTTTATAGAGAACACATTTATTGCCCCCCCCCCCCATCGAGAATTTTAAGTGTTAGGCCTGGGTCAATTACAAAATACAAATATTACTTGTTCAATATATTTGATGTAAAGTATATTTAATGTTTCTACATTTAGAATTCTACCTTTACTTCCACCAGATGGCGCCGCTTTCAATTTCGAGCAAAGCATTTTCTCTTGCTACTAGGTTCATAAATGGACGCAACACGAGTACTGCGACATTACACACAAAGCTTTTTCAAAATATCCTTTGATTTGTTTAATAAGATTAATAATTTTAAGTGAGTTCTTCTCGTGTACTTTCATACAGATACAGATCGAGATCGTGAGAAAATTGCGTAAGACCAAAGCTCTTTTTCGCTGTTTGGGTGAGAGAGAGAGCATGATTCAGCTGGCATAAAGCAAATGGACTGGTAATGTATATCTCCCCAAAAACAACAGTGTTGTAAAAAAATCCCCCGCCAAGAAAACCTTAAATACTCAGCCTTAAAAAGTTATGATATCGAGTTTTCCCGCCAAGTTTGTGCCACACTACAACTAACCTGTATGTATAGTTCTTTTAAATTGTTTTCAGTCCTGCCAACCGGGAAGTTTTTACTCATTAAGCAACCACCTCACAAGACAAAGCTTCCCGCCTGGCAAAACTGAAAACAATTTAAAAGAACTATACATACAGGTTAGTTGTAGTTTGGCACAAACTTGGCGGGAAAACTCGATATCATAACTTTTTAAGGCTGAGTATTTAAGGTTTTCTTGGCGGGGGATTTTTTTACAACACTGTTGTTTTTGGGGAGATATCACATGTTTTTGCATTAATATTATTTCTTTGCCTGTTTTTTTTTCTCTTCAAAATTTACTTTGCATGTTTTTTTTCCCTTCAACATTTTTCTTGGCGGTCCGACATCTGTGGTTTTCTTGGCGAGATGCATTTGGTGCAAAAGTTCAAGGATCTTCTTCAGTCTAGGATAAATTTGAAATCAATCACAATGTACCACCCGAACCGACGCAAAACAAAGCTAGTTGCTAACAATACTACGATTAAATTAAAAGTTTTAAAAAAAACCCAACCCTTACTGCCGATCTCATATTAAAATGAACTATATTGAAGATCCCTTTTAAAAGCCTTATGCAATAAAATCAATTACAAATATTTTATTTGTTAACAAATAGAAACTGGCAACAGATGAAATTATAAATCATTGAGTTTTCTTTCCTCGTGGCCCAACAATGAAAACATAAATGCTCAGATGTTGAACAGAGCTAGTAGATAGAAATCGGACCAATTTTAAGCATTAATAACTCCGGGGTGCGATGACCCCGGGGGGTAAATTTTGGGAAAATGTCCTCAATGTCTCATCGAGAATATTCATACCAAAAATCAACACTAAAGACCCCCGGGGAGAAAAGATACGGAAAATAAAAACGAGGGGGGAGGGGGTGGGGGGTCAAAAAACCCCCTATGCCGAGCTTTGGGACAAAATAAATGTGGGTGAAAAAGCAGAGCTCAATCCGAGTTACCGTTTAGTCTGGACCCCTGTCAAACAATTTTTAAAAAGTGCGAAAAATAGCGATTTTATAACATATATCACCCCTCCCCCTGAGGGTCCTGGGTGTTTTGCTTTAGTATGTGCCGTCAGGGGCCGCTGGAGATTGAGTATACCAAAAGTGAACTCTAAGGATCTTTATGGGGCTGAGATACAGAGGGGTGAAAACCCCGGTTTGGTTACTCGCGTAAACAGTCCTTGTCGCTCTTTTACATTTTTATTGGCGACGGAAATTTCTTGGCGGCTTGTATTTGGTTTTCTTGGCGGGGCGGGACGCTCCCGCGTCCCGTGATACAAATTTATAAGTTTAGAGGTACAAAGTGTAGGAAATAGCAGAGTGAGGGACCTGCCCCACGCTCAGTACTTACTTCGCGCTGGAAGTCCAGGCAATTTTAGGAATGTTAGGATTCTCTCAACCGGAGAGACTGTCCGGTTGGGCCAATCCTAACATTGTAGAGTAGGGTGTCCCCAAAAAAATCGGATTTCTACAAAGCACTTAGCCTTAGTGCGGAAAATTTGTGTTTTCCCAACACTAATTACTGGGCAAAATTTCTTGCCTCCGACCCAGGTAGCACAAATAACCGTTTAACGTTTTGAAAACGTTTTTAAGCGGTTATCACAACGTTAATAACCATTTTACAACCTTAAAGAATGAAGTGTGCTACTTGGGAAGTTAATGCCTTCTCTCTGTGTGCTTTCGCTCTGTGCGCTGTGTCCATATTAGAATACAGGAATTTGTTTCAAATTTTATTCTTAGGTATTTCGCAATCGATACTTGCAAATTTTACAATAAAATATCTGAATTATTTCTTTTAGTAAATGGAAAGTAAATTTGAACATTATATATTTTTGTAAAAAGGGTTAGTTTATACCTCAAAAAACGCATCTAATATTATGAGAAGAATGAATTTTGCATTATGAAGATTTCTTGGCTTGAAAATAAATGCGATTTTTCAGACAACTTCGAGGCTCTATATTTCTGAAACTACCAAGATATCACTCTTAACATTTTCGCTCATAACATATTTACTACTATAAAAAGATTATCCAGTTAAATTTGGATATATATTCATTCAGTCCCTTTTTAAGTTATAAATATCAAATTTAGCATCTTTCCCCCCAAGATGACAAGTTTGACCAATTATATATATATATAAAAAAGACTTTCTTCAAATGCTTCATACTGCTCCCAGGAATAGTCCTTTGAGATATCTAGTCGAGAAAAAAAAGTAAGGATGAATCTTAACTCCTTCCATTACAATTTTTATGCTAAAAATGTAAAATTTCACGTGAAAATCCTACTTTTGAGCTAATTTTTCTCAAACTTGTTAATAATTGTCAGAAAAATGACTGTTATAGAAATTTAGGCCATTTTCTGCTTGATCAAATGGTTTTTAAATCATTTTGATATGTTCATAAATAAAAAAGTTCTAAGCATCTTCGTAAAGTACTCTTTTCATGAAAAATCGCTTTCGCAGCGATGAAAAGTGGTCGCCAAAAAATTTCCGAAGGTTTAAAATATTATTTAACCATTATTTCAACCTTCTAATATACCAGTTAGCTAATAGGCTAATAATTTTAAAAAACAAAAATAGTGAGCAATATCGTTCAATAGTGTTCCTCGAGCGATTTAACTCGCGAAGAACAGTTGTGCGCGAAATTGTACAATGACCTTTAACAATCGAGGAATCACGGTTCAGTTACTTATTACGATTCCCTGATATAAAAACCTGGTTGCAACTTATTCGTCGGAAACTTAGGAGGGATAAATGGCGCAATATCGCTCCCCGTGAGCGTTTGGAAGATGTTAAGGGGAGGTGAAGCATTTATTTGAATCCCACATAGGGATCTGATAGCCACGCCCCATAAGTAGAAAAAAAAGAGTTTTCAGATTATACAAGAGATGGCGCCAGTATTTTTTTTTCGTTTTGCTATTAAAATTAGTTTATTGCGCCACAATTTCAAAGTCCGAAAATGAGTGGAATACTATTGCCTGAAAATTATACCTATTTAGATTTAATTGATGATGAAGAAAATAAAACTTTCCGAGTGAAAGAAATAATAGATAAAGATTCTGCAGAGGTAAGCATTTTTTTTTCTTTATAATTCCCTTTGTTTCAGTAACATTTATTCAGAAGGAACACGTTTTCGTTCCACGTTTAAAAGAAATGTTTGGACCTTTAAAATTAATACAAAGTTAGCAGAAATGCGAAATTAATAAACTATAGTAAATAATTGACGAAGATTCTGCAAGTGTAAGCTTTATATTTTGAACTTTTAAATGATGAGGAGCTCAGAACAAGTTTTTACTCCTCGTTATTTATTTTTAAAACATAAAAAAAAAGAGCTTTAAAATGTGCAAATTCACCAAAAATTATACTTATTCAAAACTAATGCATTTTTTTTTCGTAATTGGAACATAACTGAAAAAATTGTGCAGGCGTAAGCTTTGTCTTTATTATTTTTATTGTTCTTTACTATTCCTGCTGTGTGCATGTTCATTAAATCAAAATTTTGTAATTATTTTTAAAAAATTAAAAGGTGGGGGGGGAGGGATTTTTTTTTTTTTTTTTTTTTTTGCTTATGTAGTGCTGTACTTCAATAGTTGCTATTCACATGCATGAAGTGCATTTTTTTTTATTATTTGAGTTTTCGAGTATTGGATTAGATTTAATTATATGTCATAATTCGTTAGGTATTTGGAAAATACATTCCATAATATTTTTCTTTTTTCTCAAAATCCTCTGTCAAATTAGAATTTTTGACATTTAGTGCTGTTCCAAAATACACAAGCAGGTAACAATATTAAAATGCAATAATAATAATAATAATAATAAAAATATTTTTGTCTTCACTATATCAAAACATTTTATCAATCTTGCACCTACGTCCCTTTATGTTCTAAATAACCACAAAGTTATTAATGGCAGTACATGATTATCAAATAATGTGTAGGTTCAGGATCTCAACTGCACTTAATTTGTATTTCATTGGAATTTCTCTGTTGCACTTATAAACTATACCCTTTTACTTGTATTAAATAAGAATGTGAAAAAAAAAACAGTATAACTAAAAATTGGATAATTATCTAGAATTAAATATGCAGTCAAGTACTGTTTAAGCAAGTTAATACAAGTAGAGACTAGAGAGGAGCAAATTAAAACAAACTTGCTGGAAAGAAAATATTCGTGGTGTCTATGTCTATGATTTTTGTGTTCTTTTTTTTTTTTTTTAATTGCAAGTAAATAAAAAAATAAATGCAAATACGAAGAAGTTAAATACTCTTGACTGTTTTAGAAAAGAAACAACAGTAAACAATCTGATGGCGCCATCTAGTATGAAGTAATGCTTACCTGAAACCGACCAATGGCAGTGCTTCAGCGTTTTACGTCATCCGTGGGTGTCAACCTTTCGTTTTACCCTATGTGGGATTCAAGTAAATGCGGAGGTGAACATGTTTTGGGCTTTAAGGGGGCTGTGGATATATTTTGAAATTGGCTTGAGAGGGACGTGTTTTGGGCGGGGGCCAGGGCCTGATTACTGAATAGGCCAACTAGGCCGCGGCCTAGGTCCCCCACAATTTAGAGGCCCCCAAATCGCTTAAATTGCCGTAGTCAATGCCTAAATTTGTTTTATCCTATGCCTAAAATTGTAAAGCCTCAGTTCAAAGGGCCCCAAAAAAGTATTTGGCCTAGGGCCCCGTGGTATCTTAATCGGGCCCTGGCGGGGGCGGTAGGAAAGCCTCTTCTCATAGATTGGAGAAGATCAGGAGTGCCCCAATGAGAGGTCACGGGAGGCAACGGCGCACGCAGACAAATCATTTCAGAGGGGGCTGAGCAGAGACTTAGAGGGAAGAGGGCGCAGGGAATTTCAGAAAATTTCGATAAGAAAAAATTAAAAAGTTCTCTTCATTAAAGTAGGGGTTCCCCAACAAGTGCATGCAATATTTTCGCAAATTTGTGCTTGGATAACATTAATTTTGAGATTTACTTTACTATTGCTCCCAATGTTCCGTTTCAATTAGGGGAGAAGGGGGCACATGAGCACATGTGAACAAACGATATTGTTGAGAAACTGCTCGAACTGAGTAGATTTTGAACCATATTATTTATTATACATATAACTGATACCATAGACACATAACTGACCTTACAGTTCAGCGGAATGAATTTGTGTACATTATGGTTAGTAATTGATTTGTCTAGCGAAGATCAAAGCGGTTTATGAAAGTTTCAACAGTAAATTATTCAAACAAACATTCAAATTCAAAACGTTCGCATACGCCCAGAGATTCGTCCTTTCCTGTGCGGTGCGCGTAGAACAAGATTTCCCTTTCCCCCTACGGAAGAAGGTGATAACCGTAGATTTCCCCTACCCAGTGAGTAGAAAAACGACTAAGTTTTTAACATTGGGATTTGTCTTGCCCCTACTGCCTAAAATTTTTTCGTGTGACCTCCGAGACATCTGCGCACGCGCCAAGTCTCTTCGGACTTTCTCGAAATAGGAGGGGAAAAACAACGAGGAAGTAGTAAGCGAACAAAAGCTGAAGGCATCGGGTAGTGCGCATCCTAAACCTATCTCCCCTTTTTCAGATAGAAGCGTCCGTGGCTCCCAGGTGCACAATACGCAAACAGACAGTAGACGCTTGTCAGTTTTTGAGGCGTACGGTACAGTGAATACACCACGCCCCAAAGTATCATCCTTTTAGTTTCGCCCAATTTTTGCTGCCTCAATGAATAAAGAGGGAGCATTCACAGGATATCCAAAATTTTGACAAATGAAATTCTTGGGCAATGTCCGAGTCTGTGTTTAAAAGGCTTGCGGTTCTTTCGCCATCTTTTGGCGGTGGAAAATTTGAAAAGTTTTTTCGGCGCGTTGCCAAAGGAGATGAGGTTCCTTCCGTTCAGACACCCTGGCCCCAACCCCAAAGCATCATCCTTTTTAATCGTCCAATTTTTGCTTCCTCAATGAATTGGAGGAGGCATTTACACGAAGTGTGGTGTGTAACATGTAACCATCTTCGTCGGGTATAGCCTGAGTCTATGTTTAAAAGGCTTGCAGTTCGTTTGCTACTGGTACCGAAAATAAACTTTTGTGCACTTACCTGGAAACTATAAAATAGTGTGTAAAAGTGAAAAAAGTTGGAACAACTAGTAATCGAAACAGCATTGTAGAACGTGTTTCTGGTCGCATAAATTATTAGCCCTCATGGACGCATTATCGAAATTTAATGCCCTAAATTCTGCCGAATTTTTTAAGTCGCTGAATTTAACTGACTGAGTCATAGTGAACGATGACCGTAAGGACAGACAAAAAATCAAATCATAAATTATCTCAATGAACCTATTTTGTATCTGGTCATTTTTTGAATACCAAGTGCAGTTTGATGAATTAATTGATTCTTCGGGAGCAGCAATTACTGCGTGCGATAAAATCCCCTACTGCTCAGGAACCGCACTACCAATCCTAGTAAAGTAATATTTTTCTATTTTCGGAGAAACAGTTGCTAGTATGTGCTGCCATCTGCCGCTAACTTGGAAAGTGATAAATTGTATATTTACTTCCAACAACTTAATTTTTTTACCCTTTTCGAAATAATTTATTCAGATATTATCTTTTAAATTTTGGCAAAAATCATGTAAACTAAAGTTTTTTAATTGAAACATGTTTTATTTAGAAGATGCGTTAATGGGTCATTCCATATAAAATCAACAAATGGGTCATGCCGCACCATTTTTGATTTTGATAAAATTTGGTAGGTAATATGTGCCAGTATTCTGTACTTCCAAACTGTTTTATTTTTTTCTTGAAAACATTTTATTTTCGAAGAATAGCCTTTTTTTTTTTACTCCGCCGATGAGTAAAATTCGGCATTTTTGATCTTTTTTCTAAGAGCTCTGGTAAATTTATTTAAAATAGTAGAAAGATCAAACATGACTTATTTTAAAGCTAAAAGAATAAACTTTGATTTGTGCACAAAAAGAAACGGTTTAAGTTAAGCCTAAATATAAATTTTCCCGGGTCAATTCGCGGTTCAAAAAGTTCCGTTTTCGTCATTTCAAGCTTAAAAATGTATATGAAGGACTGACAGTGAGGTTCTAATTTTTTTTCTCTTACACCCAGTTAGAGATACTAGAAGCACAGAAAAAAATAAAATGATATCAGTTGTCCTTCATTATGAAAAAATTGCGTTAACTTGAGAAAAAATGAAAATTGGCCTTTTTCACTCCCCTAAAAACAGTCTGTGAAACAGGTAGTAAAATTTACAAATGCATGGAGTAAGAAGGTGTTACATTGCCCTTTAAAATGAAACAAAAACTGTCTTGTTATTTCAAGGCATTAAAGAGATATAAGCTTAAAAACTATGAGAAAAAATGAAAAATATCCTTTTTCACTCCCCAAAAACGGCCTGTGGAACAGGTAGTAAAAATTTGAAAATGTATGGAGCAAGAAGGTATTACATTGAACTTTAAAAGGAAATAAAAACTGTCTTGTTATTCTAAGGCATTAAAGAGATATAAGCGTTCTAAGTAAGATGATTATTATGAAAATATACCTTAAACTTGAGAAAAAATGAAAAACGGCCCTTTTCACTCCCCAAAAATACCCCGTGAAACACTTAGTAAAAATTTGCAAATGCATGGAAGAAGAAGGTGGTACATTGGTCTTTAAAACGAAGAAAAACTGCCTTGTTATCATAGGTGGATTTAGGACAGAAAACCTGGGGGGGGGGGAGGTTTTTTTTTTACTATCTGCCATTACTACAACCCCCCCCCCCCCAAGGCCGTTTGATTATGACGTTACAAGTTTATGTGCTAATTAACGTGTACTAATAAAGAATCAATACATGGACCTCTACGATGGGTAAGATTTTTTTGGTTTCGTTACTAAAAATAGTTTTACCTTGATAATTTAATAACATGATCAATAAAAAAAGTACAAAAACTATGCGTATTTCAGTTTTAAAGGGGTGGCCCACTTACCCCGAACCAACCCTACTATTAAATAAATTACTGTAAAATATTTTTCGCAATGGAACAGTGAAGAACACAAACAGTTTTCAGTTTTGGAGAAAATTACATCGTTAAGGAGGCACAAATAAGCAGGGATACTCCAGACACGTGTTTCGGCGTTACAAGGAACGCCTTTTCCATGCAAAAAATTTTGATCTTACGGATGCACAGACATCCGACAAAAGCGTTCCTTGGTAAAGGCGTTCCTTGTAACGCCGAAACACGTGTCTGCATTATCCCTGCTTATTTGTGCTTCCTTACCATTGTAATTTTCTCTACATCAATAGCACAAAGGTACGTAAACTTTAGTTTTCAGTTTATTTTTATTATTTTTTTTATCGTGCTTGCACCATTCTTGTCTTTTGTGCATTAAAAAATATTTTGTTTGGTGTGTTAAATGTTGAAGTTTTGCAACAAGATTCAACCAAGGGCGGATCCAGAAATGTTCCAAGGGAGGGGCGATTGATTTTTTTTTTCTTAATTGCCCTTTTTTTAGCCATTTTTGTATCCTCGTTAACATATGTTGATTACAAATGTTTTGGTCTTCAATTTCGAAAAATTTCCAAATCCGAGCCCCAAATCTCCGCACCCTTTCCATTAACCCCTTAACGCTCGCATAATTTTGAAGAATAAATGGTCATAAAAGTGCCTATTTCTTTTATTCAAGAAAAGTATATAAAACTGAGTGTATATACAATATTTGCATTCATTTTTAATTTTTAAGTTAATTTTTAGCTTGAAATTAAAAAATAAATAAAAAAACGGTTGTAATAAACGGTGTAAATAAATTAAAAAATTCTTTGTTTTCCAACAAAGAGAGAAAATAAAAAATATGTGATTGAAACATTCAAAGAGAATTTTATTGCATTTACGCATAATTTAAATAAATACTAGTAATTTATTCTTGTGTGATAAATTTCAAAGCATGCGATGCGAAGGCCAACATCACAATCAGGACAATAGTACCGAGTTACTATCTCTAAAAACGTTGCGAATAGACTAGTGCAGATCTGGTGTACATATTGAGAAATAAAACATGATTCCGGGCATAAGAAATAGATTGTTTTATTATTTTTCGCTCATTATTTTTGAACACTTCAGCCCGGAAATATCAGGGGAGCGAGAAATAGAGGACGAAACTTCACCCCGTCATTTTCACGGGAGCGATTAGGAAGGGGTTAATATCATCAAAGATCAACTAAAATGGTCTTTTTTGAACTTCAAAATCTAAAAACGGCTGGAGAATAGTCCCTCAAGGGAGGGGCGATCGCCCCCATCGCCCCTCCCTTGTATCCGCCCTTGGATTCAACAAATACCTGCAGTTCGTGCTTGGAGCCATTTTGAGAATGCTACAGATGTTATTTTGCAAGGGTCTCCAAGCTATGGCCCGCAAGTATCTAAAATCTGGCCCGCAGCTTTGGGCCAGAATTTAGATGCATACATGAGCCGAGTCTATTGGTAGGTAGAATTTACTCTACTGTGAGAGTTTCTTCTGTATTTATATTTTACGACTTTCTAATATCACATATTACGATAAAGGCAATATCAATCGTTAAATTATGAATTGACATCAAGTAGTTTAGCTTCTGTATTCTGTCTTAATCTAAACTTTAAAAATTTCTTTATAATGCATTGTGATTTGTTTCTATAGAAATTAAGCATAGTAAGAAAAAGGAATTAGGGAAAATTTCTAAATGCGGAAAAGATTTAATAAGGTTATACAAAATGTTTCTAACAGGTAATAAATGGAATTTTTTTCACAAATAATATCAAATGATGATTAAGTAGGAAATTTTTAGTGTTATGGGGTAGGTAGCTTCGGATATAAACCAATTTGGAATATTTTTTAAGTAACTTTGATCACTTTAGTTTTTTTTTAACGCAGTGTTTAATGAATGTCAGTTATGATGCTCAAAGAAAAATTCTACATTCTATGAATGGGAACAGAAGAGTAATATAAAACTTGAAACGAAATTATAGTTAGTTTATAGTTGAAATATAGAAAGTTATGAAATTTTCAATGCATCAATGTAATCGGAATTAGGCGTTCTATATATTTATAATAGTTTGCATTTTTTCATTACTGGGAGGTACACTCAATGAATGATTTATTTTTTCGCTGGTAATACATTTCTTCTCACGCTTTAATAGAAAGAAATTCGAAACACACACAAAAACACACACACACACACACAAGTTCAATCACTCAAGGGCCTTGGAATTCCTCAATTTCCAGAAAAAATTTCAGTGATTTAAAATTCCCAAAATTTGTAACTTTGTTCTAAATCTCCTTAAGTGCAGTCTACGGATGCCTTGGAGCTATTTTTTATGTTTCCATGTTCCCGCAAAAAACAGTTCCATATTAAAAAATGAAATAATTTCAACATTATACTTTTTATACAAATTGTTTAATTTTTTTTTTCTTTTTGAAATTACACTTCATACTTTCCCGTTATTCTTCCACAAGGAATTATTAACGAATTCGTAATTATAACAATTGCGCAAATATTATCATAATGATATTAAAATCATATTGCAAGAAAATCACAAAAAAGATATTACTAAGTCCGTGCTTGTGTCACAAGCGCTTGACAATTCACTTTCTGGGGGAGAGGTGAAAAAATTCCTTCGCAAACTATTGTATCAGGACTGGGGTTACTCTTAAAAAATAAAATCTTTGGAAAGGGCTTGACCCACATACCCCGATCCACCTTTTCGCTGCGTCCCTATCAGTGGCGTATATAGGTTTTTATTTCGGAGGGGGCCCATATAATCAAGCTTAGCCCCCCCCCCCACAAGTTTTTTTTTCGCTATTACTGTAAAACAAGTAGAAATTTTCAAATTGATTTAAAATATTGTAATTTTTAGAAAAGATAGAAAATTACGAAGTTTTAAAATTCCCTCCAAAACTTTTTTCAAAATTAAAATTATTTATGATACCTTTTTTCAAAATTGAAACCTTAAGCCATCTTTACTTTAGATCACTTTTGGTAGTAACGTTAGTAAGGACTCTCTCCCGAAATGTTTCGAAATTAATGTTTTAAAAACATTTTTATTTAGGTTATCTTTAATACCGTCAAGAGAAAAGGCAGGATTCGGGCGCTGTGTCCCGAAATTTTGCGGCATTGAAGCTTCAAGAATGCAATTTTAAGCTCTATTTTTTGAAACTGAAGGTTCAAATTTCTACTTCTGTTTTGTTACTTTTTGTTGTTTTAATGTAGCTTAATGACATAACTATAATGTTTTTGTGCAATTATATTGCGCTCGAAAATTAAAAACCGTTACGCCGGCACAATATGCAACGACGCGTTCAGAAAGGGGCAGGATCTAAATATTATTCTTATGTAATATCTTTTATCATAAATAAAATTACCACACAAATATGAACTAGTCCCACGTATATAAAATTCTCAAATAACAGTGCATGAAATAGCTTCTAAAGAAATAATAATAAGCGAAAAACAAACTAGCTGTCGTGGCCGTCACGAAACTTTCTTCTATATCTATCTTATGAATTCCAGTTACAAATTAAAATACGTACTTGCCCGAATAACTGGAGACAGCTCCAATTTCCCAATTATCGTAATAACCCTGCAAATGCAGAATCAATGAGCAAAATTGGAAATCATTGCAAAAGCCTTGTTTAGATTAATTGCAAACATTTTATTTGTTAGTAAAAAGAAATTGGCCACAGTAAAAAATTTCAAATCATTGAAAGTTTTCAGCTGTTTTGATAATTAAATAGCGTGAAAGTGATTTTTTAATGAATTAATTTTTCGCATTGTTAACTAAGCGCAAAAATCACCCCACCCTCCCCCTGGGGCGATTGGCGCCAAAATTTAATCGATGCTTGCTTCCATATTGGGTTAGTGTTATTCCAAATTTCATTCAAATCTCAGCAATATTTCTCGAGATAGGATAGTAGGTGCAATGACAAAATAAGCACTTTTGATTGCTCCACCCCCCTTTGAGTTATTGACACACAAATTGATTCAACACCTGTACTCTATAGGGTCTACCTATGGTCCAATTTTCGTTTGATTCCGCTGGTTACTTCGTGAGATATAGCAATCACCCCAGCGCAGAATACGTGCGACTGCTCCACCCCCCTTCGAGATATTGACACGCAAATTGAATCAGCACCTGTACTCGGTAGGGTCTACATATGGACTAATTTTCGTTTGATTCCGCCGGCTACGGGGGCTGTCTGAAAAGTTTCCGACCTAACATAGATAAAATATTTTTATCGTCCAAACTGGCTGTTACTTTTTGACATAGTCTCCTTGTAAGTCCTCACACCTCATCCAGTAATGATCCCATCCTTTTTAGCCTACTTTCCCATTAAAAATAAAAGAGACGAAAAAAGCATTAAAATTTGCTTAATGCATCTAAAAAATGTCGCCAAGTCCAAAAAATATCGCCAAGTTCAAAAAATATCGCCAAGTAAAAAAAAGTTAAAAAGAAACAAAAAAATGAGATAAATATCGAAAAATTAAAAATTTGAAAGTAGGGTATTGAGATGGGGAATTTGTCGGTCGGTCCGTCGGTCTGTCGGTCGGTCTGTCTGTCCCCCCCCTAACAACTTTTGAATGAACATTCCGATTTTAACAAACTTTTTTCTGTTGGAAAGATCTCGGCGAGTACAGCTCATTCCCATATTTGATTTTTCGATTTGAACAATTTTTGGTTCAACTTTGAACCGTTCAAACAACCTGCCTCGCGATACTAACTTTTTACTGAACAGTCCGATTTGAACAAACTTTTTTTTGTTCGAAAGATCGTATCAAGGATACTTTATTCCCGTATTAACATTTCCGATTTGAACAATTTTTCGTTCAACATTGAACAGTTCAGCAACCTTTCCCCACCTAATAACTTTTAAGTGAACCGTCCGAATTGAATGAACTTTTTTTTGTTCGAAAGATCTTATCAAGAATACTTCATTCCTGTTTTTAAATTTCCGATTTGAACAATTTTTCGTTCAACATTGAACCGTTCAAACAAGCTCTCACCCCTAATAACTTTTGAGTGAACCGTCCGATTTAAACTAACTTTTTTTTGTTCGAAAGATCTCGGCGAGGATACTTCATCCCCGTTTTTAAATTTCCGAGTTGAACAATTTTTCGTTCAACATTGAACCGTTCAAACAAGCTCTCACACCTAATAACTTTTGAATGAACAGTCCGATTTAAACAAACTTTTTTTTGTTCAAAAGATCTCGGCAAGGATGCTTCATTACCGTATTTAAATTTTCAATTTGAACATTTTTTTCGTTCAGCATTGAACCGTTCAAACAACCTTTCCCCACCTAATAACTTTTAAGTGAACCGTCCGAATTGAATAAACTTTTTTTTGTTCGAAAGATCTCGGAGAGGCTCATTCCTACACTTTTCAATTTGAACCATTTTTCGTTCAATGATGAACCGTTCAGAAAATTTTTTAACATGAGCGCCTACGGAGAAATTTAAATTGAATGTTGATTCTGAACTTCAAGGCGGATTTCCTTCAAACTAACTTTGTAAGAAAATGGTTTTGATAAATAATGTATTGTAAAGTACTTTTCTGAATAATCTTCTGTGAGGACTCTAATTCTGACTCCGACTCCGCAAACATGGCGGAAATGCAGGCTCAGAAAAAATGACTGACTGGGCAGACGATTTTTTGTTTATTTATTTATTTGTTTTGTTTAATTTATTATTATTTTTTTTTATCAGATGATTTTTTTTGTTAACAAAAATTTTTCATTCACGAGAGCATTTTATTCCTTATTTATATTTAACAACTGGCAACGGATTAAAAATGAAATTCAAGACATTTTATTAACGAACGAGTTTTTTTTTCTTTCTTTGATAAAATGTGTTTTGAAATTCTTTGTACTTTTATTTTATTTATTTATTTTTTTTTCTTTTGAAAACGATTGTGGAATTTTTCTACGGAAGAACTATAACAGTTACAATCTTTAAAAGGTGCGACAAAACTTTATTGACTCGTTTATTTACTTTTTACGTGTCTATTTTATCTGATGAGAGGGGTGTATTTTGCTTCCAGAAATCAGCTTTAAGTGCTATAAAGATATGTTTGACATAATTTTTAATTTCAGATAATCAAGAGAATATTGATCAGATGCTACAATGCCGATGTCGATGTACGGGAAAGTAGGCTCGTTTAGTTCTTGACAGAACTTCTTGTAACCCATCCAAAAGTAATAATGAAAATGTGTGCTCAAAAAAGCTGTTGACAAAGTTTATGACCTCCTCATTTGAAGAAATCCTTTGTCCTCCAAGAGCTTCTTTCAGCTTAGGGACCAAGTAAGGGTCGCTTGAGGCCAGGTTTGGTGAGTAGAGTGGGTGTTCAACGATTTCGAGCCTTAACTCGTGAATTTTGGCCATTGAAACCACTGAGTTGTGAGCAGGAGCATTTTCTTAATGAAAAAGAACTTTTTTCTTTTTCAAATGCGGCCGTTTTTCTTCTATTTCCTCCTTCAATTTGTCAAGGAGAGTAGAATAGTATGCTCCTGTTATGGGTTTTCCCATTTTAAGGTAGTCAATGAGTATCACTCCATGGCTATCTCAGAAAACGGTCGGCATCACTTTTCCTGAAGAAGGAACTGTTTTGGCCTTTTTTGGAGCTGTTCTCACTTTGCAGTCCATTGTTTTGACTGAATTTTTGTTTCTGGAATGTACTGATGAATCCAGGTTTCATCCACAGTGATAAGTCGTCAGAAAAACTGTGGTTCATTGTGCCAGAAGTGGGCTGCAAATGTTCATTCGGACACGTTTCTGGTCAAATTGAGCAAACGCGGCAGTCAAAGTGCAGCCAGCTTCAGCGTGCTTAATTTCTCATTTAAAATGTGGCATACGCATTTCTTAGATATATTCATAGTTTCTTCTATATATCTCATCTTCAATCTGCGTCATCCAGCACCATTTGATGAGCTTTAGCAATGTGTTCATCAGTGGTAGCAGTTTTGGGTCGACCTGAGCTTTTATGAACACTCAAGCTGGTACGGCCACGTTTAAATTCCACTACCCAAAATTTGACGGCTGTAGACGATGGTGCAGAGTCCCCATACACAGAGTCAAACTCCTTTTTAATTTTTGAAGGCGTATTTCCTTTTTAAACAAGTATCGAATCAGAGCTTGATATTCGATTTTTTTCATTTTTCAAAAAAACTGTAGGAGTAACTCACTAGTATGGCTGTAACGCACACAATTTGAACTAAAAATAGCTAAAATTACGGTTCCAAGTTTCCAATATATCCTCAATAAGAACATCTCTCTTTGTTTCATAAGTTTTGCCCTTTTCATATCGAGGTCGGAAACTTTTCAGACAGCCCTCGTACTTCCTGAGATATAGCAATCACCCCCACGCAGATCACGTGCGATTGCTCCACCCCCCTTCGAGATACTGACACGCGAATTTAATCAGCCATTGTATTCAGTAGGGTCAACCTATGGACCAATATTCGTTTGATTCCGCCGGTTACTTCCTGAGATATAGCAATCATCCACGCGCAGAACACGTGCGATTGCTCCACTCCCCTTGGAGGAATTCGCTAAACAAAGTTAGGATTTTTGTTCGATTTAATGCAGTAGTTTTTGCTCTAGCGCGGCCACAAAAACTGATCACACACATACAGACTCACACACACACAAACAGACAGACATTTACCAAAAATATTCGAAATGGACTCAGCGCACCTCAAAACGTGCAAATCCGTCAAAATTCGATATGCGAAAGTTTTCACGAAACCAATACTTTCTTCTGTATATTAGATATAGAAGAAAGTAATAAAAAGTGTGATTAAGATCCTAAATCTGGCATCATTTAGTTATGATTACAAAAATAATAAAAGAAAGACAGTTAAAGTATTCACAAAATTTTGAATAATTTTGCATACATTAACAAAATATTCGCTCGATATTGCAATTTTTATTGACTACATAAACTTAAAAAACAGAAAAAAAAAAAAAATAGGAATGGTATTAAAACCAGTAGCGTACATAGACTAAGGTACGCCCCGCCCCCTGCAAGATTTGTAAGTGCGCCCCCACCACTCGATTTAAAAAAAATCCCATGTAGCTCATAGAGCTATTTTTCTAGATCATGAGCCCCCCCCCCCCCCGTGGGGGCCTTATGTACGCTACGGATTAAAACATAAGTCCAGAAAAGGAATGTGAAGGAAAATAAACACAGTTCTTCAGGTGTTCCTGTTTTATAACAAAACATTTAAAGAACGTTTTCTCCGTCTTGGTCGATGTGTTAATTTTATTGCATACATGTAGTTCATTGCGAATTTTAAAATTTATAAATACAGAAAAGAACAAATCGTAAGAATAATAATTGCATCAATGATTTAAAAAAGAAATGCCAGAAAATATGGAAAATTCAGTCACCCTTTTTATAACTAATACAAAAATGTAAAACTTACCTCAGAAGTTTTTAATCTCTTTCAGTTTCTTTATTTCTTCAAGATAAATCTTCTCTTCGCTGAGAAACGTGTTGTTGGGACCCAATAAAAGAAAACGACTGAGTGGACCTTCGAACCAGTTTGTCTTTCTGTATAGTATATTTGCCTATTTCCGGTTGTAACGATAGGCTTAGACCCCTCACCCTCCATAATAGCTCCAGGATAACTTTCCATGTCATCTGTGTGGACACTTGAACTTCAAGCGACATCCTAATTGCTGGCAATCCATTTTCCAACCAATATTACTCGTTAGCATTCTGTCACTCTGCGACAGATAAGGATCAACTTTCATCGGAGCTTTTCAAGTCTTTCTAGTATAAAGAGACCCACTAGTTTCCCTGAAGGTAAAACATGTGTCGCCTGTGTCGCCTGTGTCTCCGTGTGTGGCATTGCATTTGAGGGCCTTGTTTACCAGGGTACTTGGAAATACAGAGCCTGAAGTCTGATTACCTCTCATCAATCTCCCTTTTTCCGACTAACAGTCTGCTGTCCCACAAAGAAGGGGTGATGACAAGAAAATGGCTTAACAGATAACAAACACACTTTCTTCAGTTGAGTTTAGGAAAATTCTCCTCACTGGATGCTCCCCCTCCCCTCGCGGCAGGCAAGGGGATTTTGTCTTCCCACGTAACCGCCTTTTTTTGTGCTCTGCGAGCGTCCATCGATTTGCGCGCTGTATTTCTTTATATAATAATAAAAAAAAAAAGGTAAACTATGTCCGCACGCCAGTTCATATAGCGGCGCTGTTAATTATTAAAAAAAAAAGAACCTTGGGGGGGGGGGGAATACTTACACTTTATTTTAAAATTTCTTGCCGGGGAGAAATGATTACACTTTATTTTAAATTTATTGAGTGCAGCATGATTTTAAAGACTCTTATTTCCTGACTGACTAGAAAAAAAGGAGGAATGAAAAGAAAGAGAGAAACGTAATTTGCTGACTAATAATCTACGTTTAATATTTTTCATTTAAAGATTTCTATTCAAAATGATTGGGATTTTTTCTATGCGTTTTCCAATTGAAATATCTTGATTTTCCCAAGACACGTTCTTTTTTCTCTTGAGTAAAGCGCAAGGGCTCCCTGACCCTCTTGGGTGGCACCACTGCCTGGTGCTATCTAACGAATTATTATTAGAAATAATTATTATTTATTTATGTATTTCAAGCTAAAAGTATGCAAATAATTTTAGAGTAAACTGAAACCGAATAATAGTAACTACCTTTATTAAAAAAAAAAAAAAAAAAAAAAAAATCCGAATTTTTTTGGGGGGAAGGGGGACATAGGAGGGAAAGACCCTCTGGAGTTCTCCGAAAACAATGTTAATAGAGAGTGGGCTTTTTTCTTAAGGATTTTTTTTTTTTTTTTGAGCAAACACGAACCGAACACCTACTTTTGAAAAAATCTTTCTCGATTTTTTCGGGGGGGAGGGGGCGGGCCACCTCGCCCCCCCTTAAATACGCCTTTGGTCCCTATCATGCATCATTATATGCAATGAAAATTACAATGATAAGATTGGAAACATTACTTTGATCCAAAAGACAGCTTGTAGAAAGCAAAGGTCCACCTTTCGTATTTGCGCTCCTTTCACATTAATGCATCGTCCCAATAAAACATGTTTCAATTTAAAAACTTAGGCTTATCTTATTTCTGTCTAAATTTAAAAGATAATATCTGAATAAATTCTTTCGAAAAGGGTAAAAAATAAAGTTGATGGAATAAAATATCTTTATCACTCTCTGAGTTAGCGGCAGATGGCAGCACATACTAGCAACAGTTCCTTTGAAAATAGATGAAGAATATTGCTCTACTAGGATTGGTAGCGCGGTTCCTGAGCAGTAGCGGATTTTATCGCACGCAGTGATTGCTGCTCCCGAAGGGTCAAACCAAGGAGGTTAAAGTGGAGGAGCTAAATCTCTGCTATCTAAAAGTGGCAACGAATTCTCAGCGCCGCCAGAGGACGCTGCTCAACAAACGCTCCCTATCTCCAACGGGAATCAATATAAATGATACTGAATCTGTTATCTTTTTAAATGCTGCTATGGGAAAGAAAAAAAATTTTTTTCAACTGAATTTTGGTGTAAATCTTCGATTGACATTATGAATTAAATATGATTAACATTCCACGAAAATAGGTGCCGTATTCTTTGAGAAATAGGTTCAATCGAATGCACTTACCAACTTGCCAAATCTGACAGAATCTGTCATTTTTTAAAGACTGCTGTTGGGAAGAATATTTTTTTTTAATTGGAATTTTGCTCAAACCATCGATTAACATTATGAACTTAATATATTTAATAAATATATTTTAACTAATAATTATTTTGTCTACTAAATATATTTAATTAATAACAAAATTAATTACTGACAAAATTAATTTTTTGCCACATACTTAATTTATCAACAATTTAGAGAACTGATTCTCAGCAAAAATAGCATCGTACAATGCATAGAAACTGTCACATACAGTCGCATATATGTCAAATTTGGCAAGTAGCTAGATGCGGTCGATTAAACATCTTTCTTAAAAAATACGGCATAATTTCAGTGGGATCAAAGTCATATTTAGTTCATGATGTTAATCGATGGTTTGCACCAAAATCCAGTTGAAAAATTTTTTTTTTCTTTCCCATAGCAGCATTTAAAAAGAGGACAGATTCAGTATCATTTACTTTGATTCCCGTAGGAAATAGGGAGCTTTTGGTAAGCAGAGTCCTCTGGTGGCGGTGAGAATTCGTTGCCACTTTCAAACTAGCGCATCCGTAGAACATTTCTCTTCTTCTTTCCACTCCGTGGGACAAACAATTCATCAAACTGCACTTCGTATTCAAATATGACCAGATACAAAATAGGTTCATTGAGGTAATTTATCATTTGATTTTTTTGTCTGTAATTACGGTCATCCTTCACTATGACTCAGTTAAATTGAGCGACTTTACTTAAAAATTTCGGCAGAATTTAAGACTTTAAAATTGGATAACGCGTTAATGAAGGCTAATAATTTATGCGACCAGAAACACGTTCTATAATGCTATTTCGATTACTAGTTGTTGCAACTGTTTTCAAAAATACACTATTGTATACTTTCCAGGTAAGAGCACAGAAGTTCATTTTCGCTACCAGCAGCGAACGAACTGCAAGCCTTTTAAACATAGACTCGGGCCTTACCCGACTAAGGCATCCGCTTCATGTGAGTACTCGTGTAAATGCTTCCTCGTTATTCACTGAGGAAGCAAAAATCTTACGATTTATAAAGGACGATGCTTTGTGGCCAGGGAGTCGAGAAGGATGGAACCTCAACTCCTTCGGCAACGCGCCGAAAAGATGTCCCAATATTTCCACCGCCAAAGTATGACGCTGGGGTAAAATGAGTGTTGACGGAGAATGAGAAGGAGAATTTCGCGGAGGACCTCGAGTTTTCTGCGGTGTCAGCGGGGAGGCAGCCGGCGCCTTTCGGGCAGCGGATGCGTGGTAATTGAGAGAGGTCTGATATCGCACGCGATTATCCCCAAGAAAGAGATATGTTAAGAAAAAAGATTTCAAAGTTATTTACTTTCTCATATTTCATTTCAGTTCTCATGTGAATCCAATAACCACTGAAAATATTATTTGAATTACATTTCATCATTAATTTACTTGGTTAATTGTCTTTTTTTTTTTCGAACTTAAACTACATACAAGTTGACAATAACATTGTCAAAAGCAAGCTAAAATCATCTCTAGTCTTACAAGGGCAAATAAGTGGAACAGCAATTTTAAAAACAATGTACAAAAAGAAAAAAAATTACACATCACAACAGAAAAATGAATGAATTAGCTGGTAAAAACAGTTATATGTACAATGGAGCAGGGGTGCCCATCCCGCCCTCAAACTCGATGGCGCAAATCCCCCCTCCCAAATTTTTCACAACCCTTTTGTGTTTTTTCTTTTTGCTCCTTTTTATTCTATTTATTTTTTTAAATATTATTGAGGATTATTTTTTTTTAATATTATTGACTTATTTTTTTATTATTAATTTTTTAAAAGTATTAATTATGCGCAGAATATAATTGCTTTTTTTATCTTCCGCACTCCAAGAACACACAAAATAAATAAATTTAAAATAATAACAAAGAAATAATTTAAATTAAAAAAATAAATTAATAAATAATTTATAAAAAAAAGTAAATAATTTAAATTAAAAAAATAAGGGAAAAATAATTTAAATTAATGAATAAATTAGTTTTAAAAAATCCATCCCCCTCCCCCCCCCAAACGTTGAGGGCGCAACTTGCGCCATAATCCCCCCCTCCCTTTGAGCACCTCTGCAATGGAGTAATTTATAAATCATCAAGCTTTTCACCTAAGTGACAGCAGATCAATTTTGGTGTTAAAAGGATTGCTTCGTAAGCAAAAATTTACGCGTTGAATGCAAAATTATTATAAACGTAGGGTGAAGCAGAATGTTCTATGCCTCTCTAAACAGCTTTAATAGAAAAAGCAGCTTTCCAAAAATTCAGGAAATATTTTTTTTAATGCCCTTATTTAAAACGCTAGTCTACGGGATGTAAACAAATTAAGGTTGCAGCAGCGCCTTCTACGGGTAGAGGAATTTTGTTGCCAAACCGGTGTCATGGAGATTCATCTCCTTCCTTTTAGTCCCTGTTTGGGGCGTGGTGTATTCATGGACCAGAAACACGTTCTATAATGCAATTTCGATTGCTAGTTGTTTCAACTTTTTACACTGTTACACTATTGTATAGTTTCCAGGTGAGTGACCAGAAGTTCATTTTCGCTACCAGTAGCAAAATTACTGCAAGCCTTTTAAACACGGACTCGGACTTTCACCGATGGAATGCCATTGGTTCTCAATCATCATAATATTGCTTCCTCGTTATACATTGAGGAAGCAAAGATTGAACGATTTAAAAAGGATGATGCTTTGGGGCGTCGTGAAACCGTTGTACCGTGCGCCTCAAACACTGCACTCCAGTACGGCAACACTACGTATGTAGACGGTCGAATGTACGCAATTTAGCCGATCAAATCGTTTCAGAATGTAGCTCTATGAACTTCTTCTCAATGTCAAGAGTGTTAGGAAATAAAATCAGTTGTTAATTCAGATGTCAAATTGAATCTGGGACACTTGCATAAATTAATTTTGAAAGAAATTCTTGAGAAATGGAAGAACTTTTGCCCGTAACTCTTGTCAAATGAAAGGTATCAATTACTCCAATCATATTAGACATTAAAATCGTAAAATTACGATGCAGTTCTAACTTTTTATTATGTTGTTTGGGTCACTTAGGGTAGTCTAAATCTAAGTTTGCACTTTTCTAAAACTTGTGCTCGCTGCGAAATTCGCGAAAAACTTCGAAATTTACCGGCTTTTTTTAGTTTTTACTTTAACTCCTTAAGTATATAACTTTTGATGACACATGTATGTACCTATTTTTAAGAAGACTAAATTTACAACAATATAAGTTCAAGTGGCATTCTGTAGGATCAATAGTTTAGAAGGTATCGCGCATCAAAAATTCGTCATTTTTTGGGAAAAATGAAAAAAAAAAAAAAACTGCTTTGATCATATTTTTGACCAAATATCAACATAAATTCCTATTCTACAAGACAAAACATTGAAATGCAATCGCATTACATTTAATCAGCTGTCATTTAAGCCCATACAGAAGTCTGTAGGTTCAATATTTCATTTACAATCGCGAGAAAAAATATTCGAGATTATTTTTGATTATTAAAATAATATTTTAATACAGTGTTACTCGTTTTATACCATTCCATGCAGTTTTTTTCATGATTCGGCGTCCTCCTATCATTATCAGAAAATGATTTTCCTCATTTCTAAAAAAAAAATAAAATTTCCGAATTATTGTTTTTTCGCGATTGTAAATGAAAGATTGAGATTGCAGATTTCTTTTTGGGCTTAAATAAAAGCTGGTTTAACGCAATGCAATTACATTTTGATTTTTTGCCTTACAGAATACGAATTTATGTTGATATTTGGTCACAAATATGATCAAAGCATAATTTTTTCATTTTTCGCCAAAAATGACCAATTTTTGAAGCACGATGTCTCCTAAACTGTTGACCCTACGGAACGCCACTTAAACATATCTTGTTGCAAATTTAGTGTTCTTTAGAATGAGAACATACATGTGACATCAAAAGTTGGTTACTTCAGGAGTTATAAAGAAACAAGTTCAAAAAAAGACTTTAAATTTCGAAGCTTTTGGTGAATTTCGCAGCGGGCACAAGTTTTACAAAAGTGCAAACTTAGATTTAGACTACCCTAAGTGACCCAAACAACATATTAAAAATTTAGAACGGCATCGTAATTTGCGGTTTTAGCACTACTGTTTTAGTTTTGTACATTATGACTGGAATATATTATTCAATGAACATATTAAATGCTCGATCAATAACGGGAATAGCAGCAAATTAAATAAATAATAATAAAAAAGAAAAAACACTTGAGAAGGATATGAGATGTTGATGGGTGCTGCAAAATTGTCGTTGCTTAGTTGATAGTTCATACGAAGTTTCAGCAAAAAGTAAAATTTAAATTTGGAAAAAAAAAAAGATTGGGCAAAGTTGGGTTTCGCATAAATTGCGAAAAGTTATGTAACTCAACTTTGCCCCTAGACTTAAACTCGTTTTGGCGCAGTGGATAAGTTGGTTGGTTGAAATGGTTCAAATGGAGCAAGAGCCGTGGAAGACTATATTGCGCCACGCAGTGTTTAAAGCACAGGATAACTACACTGGCGGAAAATAAAATCCCAACACCAAGAAAAAATTGCCGTAGAGTAATGAAATTTGGGTAATGCAATTGTCCAGTTAACATGTTTAATTGATTAAATGTACAAGATCACTGGCTAATTTAAGCTCAAGAAAATGCTGTGCAAATGTGAAATTATATTAATTTAATAGAGGGTGTAACCTCCAGAATTTTGAAGGCAAGCCTGCAAGCGTGCATGCATTATGTCATACAGGTGCCGAATGTCACTTTGTGGTATGGAGATCCATGCTTGTTGCACTTGCTGTGTCAATACTAGGACCGTCATTGCTGACTGTGGATGATGCTCGAGGTGCCATCCCATGATATCCCATACGTTATCAATTGGAGACAGACCTGGTGATTTTGAACGTCATGGTAACATGTCAGCACTCTGTAGAGCACATTGCGTTACAGCAGCGATGTGAGGGCGAGCGTTATCCGGTTGGAAAACGCCCCCTTGAATGCTACTCATGAAGGGCTGTACTACTGGTTAAATTAACAGACTGACGACAAATTTTCAGTCAGTGAGTTTGGGATAACCACAAGAATGCCCCTGCTGTCGTAGGAAATTACTCCAGAGACCATAACTCCAGGTGTGAGTCTCGTGTGTCTAGGCCGTAGACCGCTTGGATGCAGGCGGTCCCCTGGCCTCCTTCTGACCAATATACTGCCACCACTGGCACTAATTCAGAATCTGTTTTCATCAAAAATTACAACAGATCTCCACTCCGACCTCCAGTGAGCTCTGTCGTGGCACCACTGCCGTCAGAAAAGGCAATGGTTTGCAGTCAATGGAATACCGGATACAGGCTGCCTGGCTCGGAGCTGTCCTTGAAGTAAACAGTTTCTTACCGTTCCTTGGGTCATGACGGTACCAACTACAGCTCGAATGTCAGCCGCAGATGCAGTACGATGCGCCACAGCCGTACGCAAGATTTGGCGATCTTCCTTCTCAGTCGTGCCACGTGGCAGCTCGGAACTCGATCTTCTTGAGGTAATACCATCCCTTGCCCATAGCTTCCAATAATCATGCATGGTGAAAACATTCCCACCCAAGTCTTTCTGCAATATCGTGAAATGAAAATCCACCTTCTCGTAGCCAATTTGTACGACCTCGTTTAAACTCGGTGAGCTGTTGATAATGGCTTCTTCGTCTTCTTAAAAGGTATTCCTGGCTAACATGAACGCAATTCGTCCAATTTTACGGGAAAATAATACACACGAGCTTCACAACACGCTTTTAAAACAAGCCTTATTTGCATGTTGTGAGTGACGCCAGCTGCGCCACACTTATGCGCGGAACACGAAATTTCAATCGATGTCATCTTTCAGTTGTATAAACACGCCTACCAAATTTCGTTTATCTAACACAAGTCTTTCTTGGTGTTGGGATTTTTTTTTCCGCCAGTGTATCATGGCCGTCCGCGGTTCAGATCCAAGGAAGACCACACATCCGTCCGGCACATTGGTAGCAACGCCATTCAACAGATGGCGCCACTGCCGCCTGCATGCAATGCTGTGTTTTATTCGTTCAACACCATCGGCACTACTTCTAAAAATAAGTTTTTAAGCCGGCGAAAAACAATAAGTAAAATCATACGTCACCATTCCTCGCTTACAGTTTTTCAGAAAAAACAGTCAAAATTGGGAACGAAACGTTAATATCATTTTTATTTTGCCGTGGCATTTTTATGTTTGTAATCGAATCATGATAATGTATGGATTTACCTTTTAAAGTTTCTGCGCCTCCTTCAAAACTTTTACCTCAAGGAAGTGTCGATGGTCTTCAAAGAATAAAATTATTTTTCACTTTTTAAAGCAATTTTCAACAGCACTTTGAAGTCGGTTCTCATTTGTTTGTAGTTAATAAACATTTGTGCAATTAAATGCAATTTTGCTCAAGACGAAACGCCTGTATTATGGTCATTCAGCAAAAAACATTGCAAGCATATGTAAAAATTAAAAAATATTTAGCATTTCTCCTCTTTTTTTTCTTCCAAATTCTGGGAGCTTAGTACTCTTTTAAAATAAAGTATTGATTACTAAGTTCGATTGAATGCAAAACAGCTTCGAATAAATAAATACGTATGTCATTTAATATTTACTTTACTTAAATAAAAGTTTATGTGTGCAATGCGACCCACCAAACCGTGGCAAATAATTTAAAAAAAAATTCAGCAGAAAATTCACACATTTCATAAAAGCATTTTATTTTGAATAAAAATAATTCTAAATTTGCATTTTGTGCTTTTTTTCTTTTTTCGAACAAGTCAAACTTGAATTCTCTGTTTTATTTCAAATTTCTATTCCGCAGCAAACTCATCAAACTGTCTTTTAACCAGTTATCAAAAATGTGTTTGAACTCGATTGTAAAACGTTCAATATCAAGAGGATGAATTTTCGATTTGCCGTGACATATCCATGCCATGGAGAACCAGAGGGGACATGATTCAGTTGTTTAAATTTATCAAAATGAAAGATGCTATAGGGTTAAATTTTTGCACGGAAAGCAGGACAAGGGGTCATTGTTATAAGCTGTTTAAATCTCAGGCTAACCTGAAAATTCGGAAAAATTACTATTTTAGCAGAGTAGTGGGAACTTGGAATAGTTCATCGGAAGAGGCGGTAAGGAGCATGGGAGTAGATAGTTTTAAGAAGGCCATTGATCTTCATTGGGATCTATAATTTGGCTAGGACCAGCCCAGTTGGGCCCAGAGCCTGTTGCTGGTCGTCACATTTGTATTTGTATTCTCTTTGCTGAAAGTGGAACCGAATCTTTTGATTCGTTTCGTTTTGAAATGCTCAACTGCAGAAACAATTTTTTTAACTTGCCAAGGGAGTCAATACGTAGCAGGAATAGCGTATGCGAATCTGAGATACATTTTCATTCCGTTCCTTCCACTCGAATTAATAACCCGAGAAGTAACACAATGCGTAAAAAAGTTTTGAATATAGACACGATGGTTGATGCTTAGTCAATTTATAACTGCTTTCTCACTTTAAAAACTGGTGGCCAAACTTAATGATAATATTTTAAACTATTCTATCAGATATTGGGAGGTATCATAACAACCATTTCAAAGGGTGTCTCGAAAGATATTGAGGAATTAGAAAAGCTCTATAAAGAAATACAAAGTGTGAAAGAAGATTTCGGTCTTTTGCTTGAAGAACCAGGAAATTTACATATTAAGTTGCCTTTAGAGGGATTAATATTTATTAACTATTCACGCACACAAATATAAAAATAGAATTGGTAACATCAGTTTTAAAATGCTAAATTAATAAAAAATGGAATATGGGCCAAATAATAACTCCCTGTCGAACTGTAGTCAATAGTCACCTAAATTCCGGGTTCTAATAAGTATACTGCTTGACAGTTTGCTCAGGAGCAATTGCATTCAATGGAATAATTAAGAAAAGACATTGATTGAAGAAACAGATCTAATTACACATTTAGTAGGTAGTATGTTGCCTTTTTATAGTGCACATACCAATGAGGGGATACATGGTTCTCCATTCTCTCAACTATCCAATTGAGGGGTCGTCGGATGTTATTGCCCCACTTCTCTCTCTTTGCGGTTTTGACCTCCTGCACCGCTTACGGAGAAATGATTCTCTGTGAAACACGTCTGCTAAGAGCATCCCACATATGTCCAAAAGTATTTAGGTCGAGGAAGTAAGCAGACCACTGCATACAGAGCCTTTTTTTTTCACTTCGCAGAATGTCCGATACCTCAATGATTCAGAGTGGAGGTGCATTATCGTCAATTTACAGAAAGTCTGGACCAGCAGCACCACTTACAAGACGAACTTGTTCCAGTGCAATCTTTGTTCAATACTGTTATGATGTAGCGCAGCCTTATTCAAACCTGTGAAGCGGCGCTCTGCCATTGTGCATAATGCCTCCCCACACCATCACACCAGGGCCGTGCCGAACGCTTTCAAAGACAAAACTTAGCACAAAACATGTTCCACGCTTTCTCCATAGTAGTAAACGGCCAGAATCACTTGTCACACTGAAACGAGATTCGCCGGAGATCATCACTCTAGACCAACTTTGGTGATCCCGTTCGACATGTTCCTTACGGCAGCTTAATCTCTTCCGATAATGGCTTGGAGGAAGTCTGGTGCAACGTATAGGCTTAAGGCGCCTCCGCAGTGAGCCTCGAAAGTTTCGAAGTCAATGTTAAGTCTACGGGGCAGTTAATTCCGGATTGCTTTATCGCATTTAAATATTTTAAGATAATTTTTTCTGCATAAGATTCTTCACAGCAAGACAAACATCGCGTGTTTTTTAAATTTTTCATTTTCTCTAAAAGTGTACTGTTAAATGCAGTTGAATTTTTGACTTGAAAAATAAGAGGTGCTTTTTGCTTAAACACTTCATAAATATCCAAGATGAAATATGAGCTCAAAATGAAAAACAACGCGTAATTCTTGAATGTTTGGGCTTTTCAGGGATACTTTTTACTTAATCGTACTTAGATTAGAATAAGAGTAATATGGAATTAAAAACGGAGAAAATTTGTAAAAAACGAGGAGTTTTCACGTAAACCACGCCTCCCGTCGGAGACAATCACTGGGACAGTGGGGAGTCAGGGGGAAGTCGTTATCAGCGGAGAGTTCGTCTTCAGGGCAATAAAAAACACGTGTTTGGAGTTGGAGGGAGGGGATGGCAGTAACAAAGAGTTCCAATGAGTAAAGAAGCATTTCTGCCATGACTTTGCTTGCGTATGTGGAAATATTTCATATGTTGTGTCACATGTGGATAAAAATATAATTTTTAATTTTGTGCCAATAGTTTAAATCCTATGCTGTATTTGATTTCATTTTTATTCATTGTTTTTTAAATCTTCAAAATGAGCAGCGGATACAAAAAAAAGAAAAACCTCTACGAAAGGCCGTCAACTAAACTTAGTTTAATGCAAATAATTTCTTCACTCCTTAAAACGCAAGGATTTGAATCAATGTTTATTCTATGAGTTATGGGTGAATATCAGGAAAAGTGCCAATTTGACCATGGAAATTTTCAATTTTGAAAGATACTCAGAAAATAAAATCAATAGGGTATTTCAAATACACATTTGTAACAATTTTTTTTAAAAAATTAGGGGCATGGTCAAGGTGAACATTTACTCCCAATTTAGGGGGGTTCTATTTGAGCATTACCGACATGATGAGAATGCTACCGATCTGATAAATATTACAGATTTCATACTTAGTGTACAAAAGTAAACACATTCACTACCTTTTATGTTTAAAAAGAAAATAATTTTACTTAGAATATAGTAATACTTACACAACCTGAACGCTTTTTTGTTTCATAAATAAGATTGGAGACTAATTAAAAGTTAGTTTTAAAGTTTAAATTAGTGCGACAAAGTTTTTTTTCAAACAGATAAATAGGTTAATAGTTAAACAATCAAAATAAAATAAAATTCTTAACACAATCTTAAAAAACGAAATTAGCTCAAGACAGTCAGAGTATGGCGGGGGGGGGGGGGGGATTTGCACTAAACTGTTCTTAAATTTTCCATTTTAAAGCAAAATTATATTTTGGGTGCAGTAGTTACGAACGAAGGTCTGAATATTGATGTAAAAAAAAGAGGGGGGAAAATATCAATTTTGTTTGAAAAGTAAAATTTTGCGGAAAAACTATTGCTTTTGAAGCTAAATAAAAAAACAATAAATAAACTGCTTCCAATAATGGAAAATTTGAAGATGCACTTGAAATTATCTTTGTTCTTTAAAACTCAACTCATAACACGAAGAAAGAATTGCGAAAAAACATCGGTAACGCACGCATCAGTTTCGTAACAAATATCTTCTACTTCGGCGCTGCCGACATGACAAATTTCCCGCAATATGATAGCTGAACATCCCTAATAAAAGATTTGAAGATAAAAACACCTTATTATGTCCATGGCAATAGGTTTCTTTTCCATTATGCAAAAATAAATTGAAAAATTAATTTATTTTGTGTCTTAACTTCCGCTGTCGACATGACACTTCATTTAGTAGAAACAGAAAAGTCAAGATTGAAAAAATCTTACCTGTAATTCAATGCAGCCGAAGTGAAAATTTTCTATCGGAACTGAAACATCACATGTAAGAGCTTCACCCAGTGTAATTTTTTGGCGCCAAAAAATGTTTTGTCCAGATATTTTCATTCCGGAAGTTAGCTCACTTGTCATGTTGTGAAAACTTGTGACAAGCAGAAATTGCTTTTTTTATCGATCTAAATTAATTTTATCTAAAGCACAAGAGTTAATCGTCATAGATGAACATAAAACACGTTATTTAATTTTGTATTTGTTTCTGCTGCGATGTTTTATAATCCACAGGATTTTTTTTAACTTTGTGATTGGACTGTGACGCGCTGCCGACATGACATTTGAGGCAATAAAAAAAGTTCTATTGTCACAAATTAAAGTAAAACCTGGAATTTTTGTCATGGATTGTATGTGCGACGCAGTTTACTGTATGAAAAAAGAAAAATGGTTGGTTTTTATTTGGAAGTGCTTGAGAAATTCATTTGTGACTTAAATTAGCACTTTTCCTGATATTCACCCTTGTATGATCTGAAATCTTAATAAAATACTTCTATCATTACGATGCCCAGTTTGGGAAACTCCTAGCTTAGCGCAAGGCATAACATTGGATTACTTTGAATGTTACAATTGCTTGCATTAATGTAGCAGAAAAATTGTTCATTACCAATTAACCCTGTCAATTCTTAGTTTAGAACTGACATTAAAACAACTTGCTTTTATCAATTAAGAAAAATAAAAATATAGATGAGAAAAACATTCATTTTTTTATTTATTTATCTTTAAGTTCACGCGATGTTGTTGGCAACGATATCCTAAGTTTTAAGTAATTGAATTATTGATGTTTATTGATTTATTACAGCAGTAAAAAAGTTTAAATTTCACTTACTTTTTACTCTGCAAAAAACCTGACTCATGTGTTTGATTGGCGTTTATTTTTTTTCTGAGGGGAGGAGGGTAATCATGTCCTGATTTAATTAAAGCCCGTATAGACTTAATTAAAGCTCAAAGTATAGTTATGGGTTACGTGCAGATCGAGAATGAATAGGCACTTTTTAAATTGGATTCGAAAAAATTCCCAGACTAAAAAAAATGTGCCCCTTTCATTCTCGGTGTTCGATATGCATAGGGCACGAGTGAAATAAAAGTGCAATATTATTTGTTTACAGCATCATTGTACTGCAGTCAATAATCAGGCAAATGTTAGGGGGGGGGGAGTTCATGGTTCAGACTGTGATACTGTATCTTTTTCGGACTAAGGAGGACTCAAAAGGATTTTCAATGTCCCCTCTTTATTCTGCTTTAGCGAATAGCAAATTTTACTAGTAAGGGTTATCCTGTTTTCTATGTTTGATCCGTGGAGTTCATTTTATACGAGGTCGGCAATCAGGGTCGTGTTTCTTTTTTTTTTTTTTTAATTTAATCTTAGTACTTGTAATAATGTAATTGAATTAAACAATTCAATTACATCACTGTTCCAATTGTTCGTGTCCAATTGTGATGGAAAGAAAGTGCTTTTTCTCATTTTGTCCAATGTCTGCCGCCACCCAAAAGTGGAGAAAATACCAACTCCGTGAATTTGATTGCACAATTCAAGAGGGCCCCACAGATGGCTCAGACTTACTGTCCTAAAAGTTATTGAACCCTAATTTAATGACTCAAGAATCTTATTCCACAACACTGAGATAAACGATTTTTTTTTTCGTGTTTACCTATTTGTGAATTGAATTGAAGGAAACCAGGAAAACTCGTACAGAACTATTCTAGGCAACATGTTCAGGGCCACCTGGAGCCAAGTCAAGCTTCGTATCAGTTTGGTCGGCGCGTCCCCTACCCCTTCTCCGAGTCCGCGCTCCGTTCCGAGCCCCTAGTTTCTGACTAGGTTGGCATGGCCTTTTCTCGGCTCTGAACATGTCACAACGTATAAAAGCGCATTCATTGTCTTCGAACTAGATAAACTTTTTTTTAAAGAAACTACGTTTGCAATTTAAAAACATCATCTGATTTGTGCAATGAAACACTAAGTATGGAACAAGGATATATTTTCATTTGAAAGCACTGATGGCGATAGGGACAGCATTAAATTTAAGAATTTAAATTTATCCGCCATGATGATGCCTTGGATACGTTTCTGGGAGTTAAAATGAGTAATCTATGTGCCATTTTAAATGAATCGAATCGAATGTACGTGTATACGTATCATCATACAGTGATGTAATTGTGGGAAAAAAGTTTGGAGGAACTTACTTTGCGGCGACCCACCAAAAGAAATGGCGATTTGAAACCCATCTACTTTATATTTGCTTTACTTTTACAATACCCCCCCCCCCTCCAACTACAGCACAGAGAAGATTTTTAAAAGTCTTTCGGAAATAGAAATGTTACATATTGGCATTTGCATTATTTACAAAAAATAATAATCATAACTAAAATATATAGAAGAAAAGGATTTTTTTCAAAAACAAAATTGATTACATATTGAACTTTACTTTAAAAAATGTCTTCTTTTCGCGTCTTTCGAGGGTTTCAATCACGATGGGTCAGGAAAGAAAAGCTTTGATGCGATCCAAAAATTTACGCGTCAAACTTGGAACCTTGCTTTGGAAATTAATAATTCAGTGCTTTGGAAATCTAGGCATCAAATTAAAATTTGTAATTTCAAAATGCGACTAATGACCGCTTATTTCTGACTCTAATTGGAAAATGATCCTAATATTTGTAGTAGCCAATTATTTATATGGGTCATTCCATGTCAAGTGTACGAGGCGTCCCCACTCGACCCCCTCCGATTTTGATGAAAATTTTTTTGGATGTACATATAAGACTTGCAAGAAGCCATACCAAATTATAGCTCCATAAGCTTTATGGTTTAGCCAAAAAAAATTATTTTACAAAGGCCTCTTTTCGTGTCTTGAAAAAAATGACCAAATCGTCAAGTTTGTGCTTTTATTGCCCGCGACCTAAGACAATTATCAGGCTCAAATTTGATGATTATGATCACTGTTTAGGGTAGAATAGCCTACTGGAGCAACAAAAGCTCCATGCACTGCAGATTTTTTGCAATTTGCTGCCAAAGTTGGTAAAATATCGTATTTTGGCAAAATTTTACCATACGTTATCAGTTTGTATCTACTGAAAGAATGAATTTCTGAAGCTAATTCTTTCCTCGTTTGTAGCCTGATAGTTCTTCCGAAAGGTGTGTGAGTGGCATCTTGATAGCTCAAATAATTGCTGAATTATGCGAGTTCAAATTCCAGTCAAATTTATTTTTTCTCAATTTTGTCTCAATTTCAAAGGGCAATATCTCAAAAGGGTCATCTTGAATTTCAATTTTCTTTACATCATTTAAAAGAACACACTTTTCTTAACCAAAAAACGTTATTTTTGTTCTTGAGACAAACCAGTTTCAAGGAGATATTGCAGATCAAAAATGTGTACGTCATTCAACGTGAAATCAAAGAAAAAAAGACATAGACCTCAAAAGTTGACGTCAATTTGTTTTATTAAAATTTACAGGAGCTATTGTACTTATGTTCTGATGAAAAAACCCTTTTTTAGATATTTTTGAACTTTAGTTTTTGTGTGCGCATCCGTAAAAAATCAAGAAATGGCAAAAATAAAGTTTCGTTTTTTTCAAAAGTAATTATCTTCTTATAGCTGCTATAAGATCTTGAGTCTTTTCCTATGTGTTATTTTAAACTCTTGAAACAGAATTTCGGATGATATGTCACTTGGCAAAGTTGTAGGACAGTAATGTTTCAAGGTCATACAAAGCATTTTCCCATTTTTCATCATTTTTGTTTATGGGCTAATTGCAATCATAGGCTGAATATCTAGACACATCCTCGGCAGTATAAAGAATGGATTTTTATTACTACTTATCATATTTTTAATTACTATTGTTATCATTTACATGGTGGAAATAATTGCAATAGGGGAGACTGGGGACGGTTGTGACGCGGGGCGGTTGTGACAGTCGTCATATTAGCTAAACCATAATTAATACCTGGTTGAAGCAAAGAGAGAGAGTATCAGCATCTTTGTCTGAATGTGTGTCAAAGCATTGCGGTAGCCATCGAGCGACATTAACGCTAGCAGAGGGGTTGGTTACTTTTTAACAGTCAAAAGTAAGTTTTTTTGTTCGATGTCTTTTAGTAATTCCTGTTGAATGGGTACAGATAGAGAAATGAAAGTTTTCTCCCCATTAGTAGTGAACCTTAATAGTGAAATAGCAGTGATTACTTTTTATGTAGGATATTTTGTATTGCCATGGCGATTGCTGTTTTCAAAAGTAGTGGGTTGGGGTCGGTTGTGACAAATTGCGTGGGGACGGTTGTGACACGAGTAAAACATGTTTTCACCATATTTGATGCCCATAATACGCTTGGAGAAGACAGAAATAGGGCAGTGTGACCTAATGAAATATAAAAAAGCTTATAAAGAAGTAAAACTTTTTTTTCTTTCGGACAGCTTTGGAAATGCAACGTCAATCGTAAGTCTTTGCTACGAAACATTCATTCGTAAACGCGATGGAGCCGGCCGGCGCTGTCACAATGAAAACAACGTGTGTATAGGTTATATTGCTCATAATAAAGTGCTTTTGAGCTTACATATACGCTGAAAGCAGATATGACAAATGGTCCCGTTCATTTATGAATAGAAATGTTTCACGTCTGTTCGAGTAGCTCATGCAACTAGCCTTTCAAGAGTAACAAGCTTCAATAAAACAAATAAATGTGAAATCTCTCTTTGATACTTGAGAATTGTTATGAACAGACACGGTTATGACCCACAGGATGTGCATAATGTTGCCAAAACAGACGTTACGAAATTCCAAAAACCTGATATTTTTGTAAGACTTGGTATAAGGCTACTTCAACTGAACGAGACACATTGTTAAATGTTAAACTTTCCCAGATGAAGGTTATGTTGAATTACGTTTAATATTACTTGAAATTAAAAGTGATCTAGACTGTTTTGCTGTATTTTTGAACTTGTCACAACCGACCCCAAGCACTGTCACAACCGCCCCTGGGGCGGGGTCGGTTGTGACATGTTTTCCTTTTTTGTTTAATTTGGTCCTGTGAGTTAACTATTGTACTTAGGGAGAAAATTTTAGTGTTTATAAGCAGGCAAATAAACACTTTAACATAAAAACAACTTTAAACCAGCTCACAGGCATTGCTAAGGGATCTATGGGGGAGCAAATGAAAATTGTCACAACCGTACCCAGTCTCCCCTATTCAACTCTATCGAAAACTTATCGCTTTTTAGAATAATGGCTTTGCAGTCCCATTATACATATTTTTTATCACGTACACATCATATTAACTGTTTTATTTATTATTTATCTCATTTATTAATTATTTTTAGTTTTATTTTTTTTTGAAAAAAGAAACAATGCTTTTTATGAATTTAAAATATTAATGACACCTTGCTAAATGACATATGATCCGAAATTCTGTTTCAAGAGATTAAAAATAAGACATAGGAAAAGACTCAAGCTCTTATAGCAGCAATACGAAGATAATTATTTTTGTTAAAAATGAAACTTCATCTTTTGCCATTTCTTGAGTTTTTACGGATGCGCACACAAAAACTAAAGTTCAAAAACATCTAAAAAGCGTTTTTCATCAGAATATAAGTACAATAGCTCCTGTAAATTTTAATAGAACAAATTGACATCAACTTTTGATGTCTATGTCTTTTTTCTTTGATTTCACGTTGAATGACGTACATATTTTTGAGTAAAAGTGTGTTCTTTCTAATGATGTAATGAAAATTGAAATTCAAGATGACCCTTTTGAGATATTGCCCTTTGAAACTGAGACAAAATTGAGAAAATAGAAATTTGACTAGAATTTCAACTCGCATAATTCAGCAATTATTTGAGCTATCAAGATGCCACTTGCACACCTTTCGGAAGAACTATCAGGCTACAAACGAGGAAAGAATTAGCTTCAGATAGTCATTCTCTCGTCAGATACAAGCTGATAACCTATGGTCAAAATTTGCGTAAATACGATTTTTTACCAACTTTGGCAGCAAATTGCAAGAAAATTTAGTGTATGGAGCTTTTGTTACACAAGTAGGCTATTCTACCCTAAACAGTTATCAGAATCACCGAATTTGAGCCTGATAATCGTCTTAGGTCGCGAGCAATAAAAGCACAAACTTGACGATTTGGTCAATTTTTTCAAGAAACGAAAAAGAGGCCTTTGTAAAATAATTTTTATTGGCTAAACCAAAAGGCCTATGGAGCTATAATTTGGTATGGTTTCATGCAAGTCTTATATGTACATCCAAAAAAAATTTCATCGAAATCGGAGGGGGTCGAGTGGGGATTTTCTCGAAATTTGTAACACTTGACATGGAATGACCCATATTTATTCCGCAAGTGGCGATCTTGATGTTTAGAAAAAGGGCATTTTTAGTTATAAAATTTTAATTCCGTGCCTGTGTAAGTTTAAAATCTGGCATGCTGTGTTTCAAATCACTGGTAGGATTTTCATTTTTCATCATTTTTTTTTTTTTTTTTAATTTACGAATGTATTTATTTGATAGAATTTAATAGTTACTTCATAAAATTTAATGAGATTATGTTGGTTACTTATTTTGCTTTTCTCCCCCTTTTCTAAACCGATCATAATGCACAAATAATTCCATTATTTAGTAAATTTCATGAAAGAAATGAATCAGCTTTACGTACAACAAAAAACTGAATAATTTTATATGGCGTTCATTTTTAAGGAAACCATCAATATGTAATCATGTAATTTATGTGTTCATTATTCTCAAATTTTCATTCATTTGTTGATTTTAAGAAAAAAATGTCTGTGCGTGGAAACATTTTTCCAAATAAAATCAGATATCTGTTGAAATGTACAAGCATTAATAGGTGCGAGTAAAATCACACGGACGAATTCCACAACGTAAAATGGCAAATTGAGCCAACCTAACTGCCTTTCTTCTTTCAATTCAACAAGGGAGAGGCAGCTCTGATTTTCGCCTGAAGCTTCAGATTGCTATTCACAATAGGGGTTCTTTCTCCCCTGAAGTGACGGGGACGTGTGTCCCCCCACTTTCTCCTCACGGTACAGTTATTGGTGGTTTAAATGTCAATCACCTCACAGATGTACACTCCCCTCAGAAAGAGAAAGGAAGCGGTGTAAGACGAATTCTGATATTCTTTTCCACTGCAGCGTCCCCTTAAGTGCATAAAGCCAACTTTTTTCATCGCCGTTTGAAATCGGAACTTCATTCATAATCCCCCCCCCCCTATATTGGCGATCCCAAAATAATTGGCTGCCAAAAATAAAACAAAACTGCTTTTTTCAAAGCAAATTTTATATGTGAAATTCTGTTATGTACAAAAATTTCCAAAACAAATGTTCCTATTTTTTTAATTTTAAAAAGGTAAGTTTCTAAATAAGGTTTTTAAATAGTTAAGATAAACTATTTCTCTCTACCATATTATAATATTTCAATGCCGGCCACCTCGTCTAGTGGTCAGCGACGTCTGACCGTGATGCGGTGGCCCCGGGTTCGAGTCCCGGCTGGGGCATGGGCGTACTTTCTCTCTCTCCTGTCATTGTCCTTTCTGTGTGTGTGAAAGTGAGTTATGAATGGATGGCCTACCCTATGAACGGGTCCTTAAGGCATGTGTGTTGAGCTTAAATCGGTCTTCCACCTAAATGGTGCTCTTAAAAACGGAAGCCGTATCTTTCCTGCCTTAAATCGAGCAGATTTCATCTACTCGGGCTCGGATACCCGAGTGGTATTAGAAACAACAACAAATAATATTTCAAGAACAGACTGCAGGAAAATTGCACTTTTGATCCCTCACTTTCCAAAAATTACCCTTAAAATATATGGAACTAGCTGACCCGGCCACGCGTTGCTGTGGCTAAGGTATGGGTTGAACTATAATACTGTTTCAATAGAAACGAAAAACTTTATTACCGTTATAGAGATCAACTTTATATAAATATGAATTTGAGGTCAAAATATGAAAACAGTCGAACAAAAATTTCCTAAGTTTGCTAGAAACAAAAAAATCAACAAAAAATGTAGCATTTTAGTACTTAGAAATATTATATTCAAGCTTGTAACAATTGAGTTAATTAAAAATTTGCTAATTGCTATTGCAACATTTATTTTTTAATGTAACATTTTATTTTTTATTATTTTTTGAATTATAAGCATTTTTAATTTCAGTTTAACTCAACACTAATCTGTGCACAATATTCTTTGTTAATCTGTCTCTTGTAAACAAAAATAGATTGGACGGTTTTCCCACACGGGAGCAAGCGACCTATAGTTGCCCATGGGAAAACATGGATTTTCTAAATCTAAACCGCAAATTGACATTGTTTGTCCTTGGGACTTATTAATGAACATGGCGAAAGCTAAACGAATGGGAAACTGTAGCCTTTTGAACGGTATTGAAGATTCTGACGGTGTCACTGGGATACGTGGCAACATAACTACTTCATCTTTAAACTTGCCAGTCAAAATGATTGCCTTAATAATGTTCCCGGTAATTTTTTTGATAACTAAACGCGTACCATTGCATAATCTCGGTGGTAGGCGTCGGACTCGTGTCCGGAGGGACCCGAGTTCGATCCCAGCCGATCAAAGATCCACCGCTTTGATTAATGGTGGCTGGGAGGCGTTAAAAATGTCGTGGTCGCAAAGTCCTCCAAGTGAAACGATACCTCTGGGGGTGCTAGAACCTAGGGTTTGCTCGACCCTAGGTTCTGGTTCAAAATTAAGAACAGAGCGCTCTTCAGGGCCCTATCCCGGTTAAACCACGAAGCTGTGGTAGGTACGGGGGACCCTGGAGTGTGAAATGAACTATGGGTGAACCAATTTTTAACCGCAGATTATGTGGTGGCATTCCGGGTATGTTTAAAGAATTTTAGCCAAGAATACAGAAAAGCTGGTAGCTAAATAGACAATTTGCAATAAAAAATACATTGCTCGACATTGAAAATGCAACACCAAGAAGGAGTGGTCAGAAATTGATGAAATTTGGTAAGACGACAGAGACAGCATGGAACAATAAGTGATATTTATTTCAAAATAAATAAGCAAAATTTAGAGCGAGGACGGCGTCGGCTCAGTAAGAAGTAGGACCACCGCGGACAGCGATGCACGAAAAAACACGTCTAGGCATGGAGTCAATAAGCCTGCGGATGGTGTCCTGAGGGATGGCACTCCATTCCCTTTCCACCATTTGACATAGTTCGTCCTCTGAACGAGGCAGTGGCAGGTTCTGCAAACGGCGTCCAATCACGTCCCACACATGTTCAATTGGTGACAAGTCAGGAGAGTATGGTGCCCAGGAAAGCATCTGTACACCTCGTAGAGCATGTTGGCTGATTCGAGCACTGTGAGGCCGGGCGTTATCCTGTTGAAAAATTGCATTTGGCAGACACTGGAGGTAGGGGATTGCCACCGGCCGCAGTACATTATCTACATATCGTTGGGCCGTCATAGTGTCCCGAATACGAACTAGAGGTGATACGGAATTGTATGCAATAGCGTCCCAAACCATTATGCCACGTTGTCGCGCTGTGGGGCGTTCCACAGTTACTGCCGGATTCGATCTTTCTCCACGTCGAAGCCGCACACGTATGCGATGACTATCGCTGGACAAACAGAAGCGGGATTCATCTGAGAACACTACGGTTTGCCATTCTGCCATCCACGTCGCTCTGGTCCGGCACCATTCCAAACGTTGGAGTCTGTGCTGTGAGGTCAATGGCAGTCTTCTTAGCGGGCGCCGTGATTGCAGGCCACGTGCAACCAGTCGACGGGAAATGGTTCTGGTCGACACAGGAACATCCAGGGTACCTTGCACGTGCTGCAGAATCGACGTACAAGTGACTTGCGGGTCCGCCATAGCTTGTCGGTGAAACCGTCGATCCAAGCGGTCTGACGTCACTCTGGCTGCACCTGCACCCCTCAATTTGGCTACATTTCCTCTTTCCAACCATCTCCGACACAGCCGATGCACAGTGTTTGCATCCGTGTGGGTATCAGCTGCAATTTGACGTATGGACCATCCTCCCCTTCTCAGTCTGATCACCATACCCCTTGTAAAGTCGTCTATATGCTGGAAGTGTCTTCGTTGAGGACGGCGTGGCATTTCCTCCTATCACACGTATCCTTCGAGACAAAAACCAAATTTCTCCGATAATTAGTCTGGCAGAAAAACCAACATAAACATAGCCCACTTTTCAACTTCATTCTCTTATATCTTACTTCACGTGCGTCGGAGAGCTGCGCATTTCATATCATTTGCATAACTCAGTGACGTGCGTCTACGGTAAAATTTGCATGAATTTCTGACCGCTCCTTCTTGGTGTTGCATTTTCAATGTCGAGCAGTGTATATTGCTGTCCTAAATTGAGATAAAAACTATCCTATCATTTAAGTTGGACCAAACTGAAACTGCGTGCAAATTTTGGTTAAAATCGGTTCAGTAGCTGAGGAGTCCATTGGCCACAAACACAGGGACACGTAATTTTTATCTATTCAGATAAGAAAGATTATTACCTGTTTACTGCGCTCCAGAAGCTGCCAGAACGTGTGCTTTATGTCGCTCAGCCATGGAGGTGTCAAAAAAGGCTTAGTAAAAAGGCTTAGCCAAGAACACAGAAAAGCTGGTGGCTAAATACATAATTTTCGTAAAAAAAAATTATTGCTGTCCTAAATTGAGATAAAAACTATCCTATCATTTAAGTTGGACCAAACTGAAACTGCGTGCAAAATTTGGTTAAAATCGGTTCAGTAGCTGAGGAGTCCATTGGCCACAAACTCAGGGACACGTAATTTTTATATATTCAGATGATTAAAAATCGCATGACAATTGTGCGAGGGTCCTTTTTGGAGGGGGGGGGGAGAAAATTTGTTTTTGTTAATGAAATTAAGTATATGTGTTCGAAAAGAGCAACACCACACTTTGCTAAGTTGGCGACAACCCGCCTCTCCTTCGACTGGTTTGTGTTAAAACCACGGAGTAGAAAGAAGGAGAGAAATGTTCTACGGATGCGCTAGTTTGAAAGTGGCAACAAATAGGGTAGTTGTGACCTATTAAAAATCCCCATTTTGATCATTAAATATTGTTACTTAACCCTCAAAACTCCAAAATTCACCACTGCCGTATTTTAAAACACAACGATTGATTTTTAATGAATTTTTAAAAATCCGGCGAGCAAAAGAGCGCTTTTCTGAAACGTCACGAGTTACGTCACTGGGCATTATGCCCCAGCCCTCCGCGACGGTCCCGTGTTATCGCTACGGACATTTTGAGGGCGTAGTTATTTTTAATTTTTAGATATTTAATAATCCTTTTGATGTATGATGGAGACAGGACACGTCAAAGGACAGTCCAACAATCTCCCTCCAAGTGACATCAATGATGGTTTTTGCCTATTTTCGAGAGGACGAGCGATTTAATCTTCCAGAACCACGGGGAGTTTAGCAACACAGGTAAGGCTCATTTTTCGTCTTCAATCATTTTATGTTAACCCGCGGTTTTCGCTTGAAAGTTTTTCGCTTTATTGGCGATAAGTTTCGATAAATATATTCAAGTTTATTATTATTATTGTTATTATTTTGTATTATTTAGAACCATTTATGTATTTTATTAACTGCAAATTTTTGTGTTTCAAATTGTAAGAAATATTTTTTTTTCTTTTTATAGTTTTAACAAGAAAAATAAACTTGAAAAATGTGTATTTTTTTTTAGAAAAAAACGCTTTTATTTTTGCATGAAAAAAAAAAAAGTACTGAAAATGTATTTTTAAAGTATCACATTTCAAGATAGTTTTACTATTTATGAGCACACTATTATAAATGTTTTTTTGATTCAAATGCAAAGAGTTATGTATGTACCCCTTTCGATTTAAGTTTAACATGTAGGATTTAACCCTTTCTATTTTAGTTGAATATGTAGGATTTAAATTCCTTTTTGCATTTACATTTTTTAACAAAAAAAAATTATGTGCTTACTAAATATGTATGTATTTCTGAAAGTGTCGTGAAAATGTATTTTTGACAAAAAATCTCAATTGATAATTTTGTTTTTAAAATCCTGTGAGAAATATTTTATTTTTTAAATCATTTTACATGTAAGTTAATAGATATAGATAAATTAATAGATATCTCCCGACTTTAAATTTCGTGAAACGAGCGGTTGAAGTTGAATAAAATGTCCCACTATTTCCAAAAGTAAATGTGATTAAAAAAAAAAAATCGAAGTACAGAAACAATATTTCTATATAATGTAGTTCCGCCTTAGCCCTGGCCTAGAAGTGATAAGTTACTGTTTATTACAATTCACTTATTAAATGAGCATTATATGATTTACCAAATTTTGCATTTTTATAAATATAACCAATTTGTTTTTAAAACCTAAATTGTGATATTTATATTAAGATTATGGTGATATCAAACATGTGCTGCATTTCATATTTAATTTCAATATATTTTTGCTTTGAATTTTATACATATAAATTAATATTAAATATTTAACTCTTAACAATTTGTGTTTAAAAATTACAGGTGGTTGTAAACATGCAATTGCTTTTTTGATGTGGTGCCACCGGAGAAGTGAAGAGCCTTCAGTAACGAAAGTTACGTCATATTGGTGCAAACCAAAACTAGTTGCTGCAGTTTGTGCTAATACACCAATTTATGCAGAACAAATGGTGCGAAAAAGACAAAAATTGAAAGACTTGCCAGACTCTTCCTCCTTCCTAAAAGAGGTTGATGTGCATTATGGAACAAAACAATATTTATATGTACCACGACTTACCATATTAAATCAGAGAAATCAGAATAACTTGAAGGCTAAAATCGTAAACAAAGGGAATCGCTCCTCCTTGGCAGTGGCGTAGGAACTTAGTGAAAACAGTGGGGGGGGGGGGGGTGGCAAGACACACTTTGTCACCTTTTACACTAAAACTCAATTATAATCTCATAAATGTTCAAATAAACATTTTTTGTGAATAAAATAAATTTTAAAACACTACTATTTCGCCCGAGAAACAACAAGCATTATGAATATGGACTTAGTTTTGGATGTAATATTTGCTCAGAAATAGGAAGTCTGAAACTTTTATCCCGAAAATTTCCAAATTTTACCTTTTAAAAATGACTTTCGACGATTTTCGGTGACTTTCGAGTTTAGAAATTTTTTGAAGTGAAAGTTTTAAAAGCGAATTTAGGCTATCTTTGGTTACATTAAGGGGACAGGAACTGGGGTAGCAAACTCGTCCTTGGCAATTATCTAAAATTGTTGCTTTAAAAACACTTTTAGATGATTTTTGATGATGTTGAGTACAAAAGTCACACTTACCCCCCCTTCTTTGCTGCTTATTGTATGAATTTCCTACAAAAAAGATCACATTTTTGAAATCAGGTTTGCGGAAAAAAATGTACTACAAAAGGTCATAGTAAGAGAATTTTCTGGGGGAGCTGAGCCAGTCTGAAATATTCCAAGGGGAGCCCGAACTCCCCCAGCTTCCCCGGTTCCTACGCCCATGCGGCCCGCAATTTTGCCGCGCTCTCTGTAGAATATCGCCAAGCTGCCAAGTGCGTTTCCCCTCTCAGCTTCTCCTCGTTGGCTGAGGCGCGGCGGAAGTATTAATGACGTTCCTTCCGCTGCCCTGTGACGTCACATTTTCTTGAACTTTAAAAATTATTTAAAAAAAAACTACTTATCGTATCGCAAAAATTTTTTCACCGATGATGTTCACATATGTTACTCTATCATATAAAAATAAAATTGAAAAATCGAAAACTACCCTATTCTCACCCGCCGCCAGAGGACGCTAGCTGAAACGCTCCCTATCTCGTACGGGAATCAATGTAAATGATACTGAATCTGTCATCTTTTTAAATGCTGCTATGGGAAAGAAAAATTTTTTTTTTTACTGGAGTTGGGTGTAAACAATCGATTAACATTATGAACTAAATAGGACTTTGATCCACCCCACTGAAATTTTGCCGTATTTTTTAAGAAAGATGTTTAATCGACGGCATCTAGCTACTTGCCAAATTTGAAATATATGCGACTGTATGTGACATTTTCTTTGCATTGTACGATATAACTTTTGCTGAGAATCAGTTCTCTAAATTGTTGATAAATTAAGCATGAGGCAAAAAATTAATTATGTCAGTATTTAATTTTGTTAGCAATTAAACATATTTAGTAGACAAAATAATTATTAGTTTAAATATATTTATTAAATATATTTAGTTCATAATGTTAATCGATGGTTTGAGCAAAATTCCAATTAAAAAAAAATATTCTTGCCAACAGCAGTCTTTAAAAAATGACAGATTCTGTCAGATTTGGCAAGTTGGTAAGTCCATTCGATTAAACCTATTTCTCAAAGAATACGGCAGCTATTTTCGTGGGATGAAAATCATATTTAATTCTTAATGTCAATCGCAGATTTACACCAAAATCCAGTTGAAAAAAATTTTTTTCTTCCCCATAGCAGCATTTAAAAAGATGACAGATTCAGTATCATTTACATTGATTCCCGTTGGAGATAGGGAGCGTTTGAGCTAGCGTCCTCTGGCGGCGGGTGAGAATTCGTTGCTACTTTTAGATAGCAGAGATTTAGCTCCTCCTCTTTAATCTCCTTGATTGCACTACTAGGATTGGTAGCGTGGTTCCTGAGCAGTAGAGGATTTTATCGCACGCAGTAATTTCTGCTCCCGAAGAATCAATTAATTCATCAAACTGCACTTGGTATTCAAAGAATGACTAGACACATAACAGGTTCATTGAGGTATCATTTGATTTTTTGTCTGTAATTAAGATCATCGTTCACTATGACTCAGTTAAATTCAGCGACTTTACTTAAAAATTTCGGCAGAATTTAAGACTCTAAAATGCGATAACGCGCTAATGAAGGCAAAAAAGTTATGCGACCAGAAACACGTTCTATAATGCAATTCCGATTGCTAGTGGTTTCAACTTTTTTTCACTGTTACACTATTGTATAGTTTCCAGGTAAGTGACCAGAAATACATTTTTGCTACCAGTAGCAAAATAACTGCAAGCCCTTAAAACACAGACTTTGCCTTTACCCGACGCAGTTTCACTTTGCCATGTTGTAGTATTCGTGTGAATGCTTCCTCGTAATTCATTGAGGAAGCAAAAATTGAACGATTAAAAAAAGGATGATGGCCAAGGGCAGCGGTTCCCAACCGGTGGTTCGCGAACCCCCAGGGGTTCGCGAGGTGCCTGAAGGGGGTTCGCCAAATTTATATTGTAATGGCGGACTTTTAAATATTTTCGCAAAAAATAAAGAAATATTCAATTTACATACATAGTTATAGCTCTTTTAAAATTTGAAAACAAGGCGGATTTTTCCATCTCTATCTGGCTCAAAAAAAAGAGTATCTAAAAATATTTCAGTGGTTTAAATAACCTTGATAAAATACAATTTTCTTTTTTCTTCTAAAACACGACAAAAAGAAATATCCCTCTGACTAAATGTTCAAGTGGGGGCATGCAGAATCATTGAATTAGCTGTGGCGGAGTTAGCGACAGCCTTGAAAAGGCGCCATCAAGAGGTTTCATGAAGAATATGCATTTGCAAGTAAAAAAAAAGAAGAAAAAAAAAGAAAGAATAGTCAAGCAATACAAAATTGGCGAATCTTGAACCTTGTGGATTATATGACAGCAAAAGGCTCCAAATTGGAAATCTCTTACTGAATTTTACTCAGTTCTCTTTTTTTTTTTAAATATATAATGTTAGTTTTTAAGATAAGAGTCGCATCAATAGACTCATGTACAGAAAGGATTTTCCTCATACACATATTTGAAAAATAAATACCGAAATAGACTAAATGCAGAGCCTGATCTGCGACTGAGACTTTCAGACATCGAACCCAACTATCAACTCCTTTGTTCCCTCAAGCAGCCACAAATATCTTATTAAGTTTTTTTCTTCAAAATCAAGGTATGTTTTAAGAAATAATTTATTTTTTTGAATAACTTGTTTATTATTTTTCTTGTATTTGCAGTTTCAATTTATTAATGTCTCTATTAATCGGTGTTTAAAATAATATTTTTGCATATTGCAATCAACTGCTATGAAAAGGAAAAACAAATTTAGTGTTTTTTTTAATTGTATTCCTACATGTTACTTATTTTTAGACCAGGGGGTTCGCGAAATTTTTTCGATGTTACAAGGGGTTCGCAAAGAGAAAAAGGTTGGGAACTGCTGGTTTAGGGCAGGGGATAAAAGGAAGGAGATGGATCTACATGATACCGGTTTGGCAACAAAAATCCACTATCGGTAGAGGACGCTGCTGCAACCTTAATGTGTTTACATCCCGTAGACTAGCGTTTTAAATAAGGGCATTTAAAAAATATTTCCTGACTATTAGGAAATTTAAAGCTGCTTTTGCTATGAAGGCTGTTTAGAGAGGCATGGAACACTCTGCTTTACCCTACGCTTATAATATATTTTGCATTCGACGTGTTTAATTTTTGCTTATGAAGCAATCCTTTTGAAACCTAAATTGATCTGCTGTCACTTAGGTGAAAAGCTTGATGATTTATAAATTTCTCCATTGCAGAGGTGCCCAAAAGGGGGGGGGGGTTGATTATGGCACAAGTTGCGCCATCAACATTGGGGGGTGGATTTTTCAAAACTAATTTATTCATGAATTTAAATTATTTATTAATTATTTTTTTTAATTTAAATTAATTACTTTTTTTATAAATTATTCATTAATTTATTTTTTTTTAATTTAAATTATTTTTTTATTATTATGTTTATTTATTTATTTTGTGTGTGTGCTTGGAGTGCGGAAGAGAAAAAAAACGTTTCTATTCTGCGCATAATTAACTTTTAAAAATTAATAATAAAAAAATGACAGTTTTTGAATTTTCAGAATAAATAAAAAAGAAATTGAAGCAACCTCCCGATTCTCCCTTCCGCTGCTTGCTTGGCATTGCATCGTTTCCATGTTTGGTCATTTGTCGTTAACCCTTTACTTGTATGAGCTAAAATAAAGAATGATGATCAAGACTATGATGTGGAAAGCAGAGTGCTTTATCCAGAGGAGTGAAAATATTACAAAGATGTTAAAGTTTTATCTTTTAACGCATGATAACAACACATTTTAAAATTTTAGTTTTATCTCAAGTTTTTTACTGAACTAAGTTATATGTGTTAATTATTATACGTTAAAATATATTGAACGTGTTTCGTAATGAATAATTCAGGATAATTAAATAAATAAGTATGAAGAGCAGCTAATATGAGCTCATGTACAAAAAATGAAATAAATAGTCTTTGAGGTAGAAATTAAATTGTCATGGATTATGATATCAGTTGTTATTTCAAAAAAAGAAAAAAAAATCGATACTAGAAGTTTCACTATCTACTCACTCTTGGCAAAAACATTTATTTTTTAAAATTGAAATCGAGAAAAAATTAATAGAAATTTTTGAAAGAAAACGAATAGTAAATGTCAATAGCTGCAAAATTATATCCATGTCAGAAATTCCATCAAGGGTAGAGGGAAATAGTTATTTCCATTCTTAAAATATACTAATAGAGTCGACATTCATTGTAACAACCCCTGCCGTTCAAACAGAATTGCTCACTGTAGCGAAAAGTCTCTGTAACGTAAATGTACAACATATTGCATGTTAATTTCGTACTGTTTAAAAACACTAGAATAACTTTTACTAGCTCTGCTTTATGTTCAACGGGTAGGAAAATACTAACAAAATTATAAACCAATAAAAGTTTTAGCTTACTTTTCTGTAAAAGTAGAAAATAGGTGAAAAAAAATCATGAAAAAAGACCTGACACATTAAAAAAAAAAAAAAAAAAAAAAAACACGCTCAAAACAATTGAGTCGAAAAAGCACAAACTTACGTTTTTGGAGTGCAGAAATGATTGATTTTCTAAAAGGAAACTTCAAATTTCGCAAAAATGATGAAATTCGCGCATACACAAATACCCGCATCTAATAAGAGAAATTTATCATCATCCTTTGTTTAAATTGTAATTCTTCAATGTCGTCAGCCGTCACCGTTTTAAGCTCCTAGTAATTTCTTCTAGAAGGTCTTAAAAAATTAACAAACTTGTTTTCTAATTAAGCAGCAACTCTGGCCCGACGGACTACAATCCTCGTTGATTCTGACAACTTAAATATTCACCCTCCAACTTAATAATACCAACTTAATAATAACTTAAATATTCACCCACAATATTGCTCTCCAAGTTCAGAAAATAAGGGTTTGTAACCATTTATTTAACAGTATGATATCACGTTCTTGTAGCAATATTTCCAGATATTCTTCAACAAAAAATTTTAACCCATAAATTCATGAAAAGTCAAAGAATTTCCACATTTTTTTTTTAAATTTTTATTTTACATCGACTGTTGAACAACAAATCGATGAGAATTTTTTTTGCTTTCAATATACATGTTTGTCTGCAATGTTTTAGCGGTTGTACGGACCAAACAAGAAATGTTTTGGTCGATAAATCAGTGTAATAGACTTGTATTCTTGAGGTTCCGGAATCGAACCGCTCGATCAACATTTATTTTGTATACCAGGTGAGCTCAAAAGACAAAGAAGAAAAATGACATTTCGCATCAATTTTTCGGAATTTTTAAAGCTTATAATTACTTTGCTTACTGTCTGCCACTAGCTACAATCTCATCTCAGTTATCAGATGATTTTCAAAGATTTATGAGAGGAAATCGCTTATAGTTTTTTTTTTTAATCAAGCAACATTACAGAAAATGTCTGCAAATTTCGTCCTCCGGTTGGGACATGTGATTGCAGCAGATGGTAAACATTTTGAAAATATTACTATGTAATTTTTTTTTAAATCTAACTTGTCACTAATTGTGTTTTAGGATTTTTTTTTTTTTTTGAACAAGAAGAGATTCTTCTCAGAAATTTTTGAAAATCGTCTGTTAACTGAGATGTGATTGCAGCTAGTGGCAGACAGTGAGAAAATATTGTAAAGTAACTGTAAGCGTTAAAAATTCCGAAAAATTGTGATGTGAAATGCCATTTTTGTTCTTTGACTTTTGAATTTACGTGACAAAATAAATTCTGATCGTCGACTTCGATCCTGTAATCTTAGAATTACAAGTCCATTGGCTTGACCGCTCGATCAGAATTTTCGTAGTACAGCGGGCAATATTGGATTATGTGCTTCTAAAGAACACCGCATATCTATCGTCGGCTTCGATCCTGCAATCTTAGGATTACAAGTCCATTGCCTTGACCGCTCGACCAAAAATCTTCGTAGTACAGCGGGCAAGATTGGATTATGTGCTTCCAAAGAACACCGCATATCTATGGGGGCTTACTATCTGCAGCGCCATCTGTTGATTTTTTTAAACTAAACTTGGAATTCTGGGAGAAAAAGAAATCCTCTTCAACCACATGAAATTTCTGCAAGATTTTTTTTTTTTTAATCATTTACCGTTCTCCTGTTATGAATTTTTGAAAACAGTCAGTCTATTTCAGGACACCCTGTACATGCACCATCTCTTAGTGAATGGGGATGGAGGTTTTATGATGAAACTAGGTAGATGAAATGTTCGGAGAAATCGGAAATTTCTGATTCATGAATTGCACTAAAAAAATGCACGTGATAATATTTCAAAAACGAGTGCAGCTGCAAAAGTGTTGGTTTATCTTGCACACTACCATGAAAATGCAAAAACGAATGCTAACAATGAAGAGGTGTTCGACTTACGACACTATATTTACTATGCACTACATATTAATAATATTTATATATTGGCACAATATGATAGTTTTCCTACTTTCTTACTGGTACTTTGAAAAGCATTTGCACACACGAGCTGTTAGAAAAGTATGCAACTATTTTTCCACTTGAAAACTTAAAGGATACGAATAATGAAGCACGTGTGCATGTACTGCTCTTGAACCTTTTAAGTACATAGGTGATAAAATTACCATCTGTCAGTAACGTCAATCACTGGCAAACAGCATATAACTGGTGCAATTAGTTATGCTATAGTCTTTTTTTTTCGTTTCAAGGGAAATGACGACACAACTGGAGCAGCTCTACTGCATCAAATTTTGTTAGATTTCAGTAACAGCCAATTTGAAACCATTTGAAACGTGCAAACGCCTTTCAAGGGCGATTTTCCAGCACATTCCCTTGCACTTGATTCAGAAGTTTTTTTGGAGAAAAACCAGCCTCTTGTGGTTCTGTAGTCTTCTCACTCTCCTGATTTGGCCCCATGCGACTTCTGACTGTTTCCCAAATTCAAGGGACGGCTGAAAGGAACGATATTCCAAACAAAAGAGTACAATGCCTGAAACGGCAGCAGAGCCGAGCTGCACTTTATTCCAAAACGGTCCCACTCGGAATGTTTCTAACAACTGTAGCACCGCTGGGAGAAGTGTGCGGAGTGCTTAGGAGACTGATTTGAGGATGGTTAGGTTGCCATCGCTCCATTTTTCCCAGTTAATTTTTTTTTTGGTCACAAATCGGCTACTCTTCTAAAAGATTTTGGATACTGCAAGTAGTCTTCTTGTAAACAATATAATTCAAAAAATAAATAGGCATCAAAATGAAAGCTTAGCTTTTTTTCAACATGCTAAATGAAATCCTTGACCTGAAAAACATATAATTTGACATAAAAACCTCTTTTGTATGATTTATATTTAAAAAGCAGTAGCATAGGCCGCCATTTTGAAAAACGCCGCCATCTTGGATTAAAACGGTTTTTGAAAGTGCCTCTGGGTCTTAATTTCATTGTATGGCCATAAACAACATTCCTACCAAGTGGCATCTTTTTATCATGGTTTGCAGTTTTCCATCAGTTAGCTCCAGGGCTGTCACCCAAACAGCGAAAAAGAGCTTCGCTCTAGCGCAATGTTTTCTTACGATTTGAATCTGATGTTTACATATTTAGCAATGAAATTTCAATCGTGAGTTGTAGCGTTCTGATGATCACATCAAGATGCAGCAATGGAACTTATTAGATAGATTTGACCTCTCTTCTGCTTTTTAAGAAGATTATTTTTGCAGTCAGGTCATCCATTGCACTTCAACTTCAATTACTCAACTGGTTTCCGCCTGAAGTGAAGTACGAAAAAAGTGCCAATTCCAGCATTTCATATGTGATCATGGTGAATCCGAAATGCATTGATGCAATTTTTCCTTTTCAGGCCACTATTAAAAGTGCAAACTATTTTGAGAGATGTGAAGAGTGTTTCGGAAAAGTGAAACAAACGAAAGAAGCAAAGGGCCTGTTAGCTTCTACCCATTATTGAACAGTATAGCAGCCTATATATGTTGCATCTCTGTTTCCGTGTACAATGCAGATGAATGATTATCAACCTTGTTGCTATGCAGCTAAGGTTTTCAAGATTACGTACGTGTTAAAAGTCGCCTGCAAAGTATAGTGACGAGAGAATTTTTTATTATACGCGTTCCGTTTTAAAATTTACTGGTAGAAATAGTCAACAAGTAAACATTGACAAAAATAAATGCTGATATTGGCTCCATAAGATAAGGACGGGGCGTCAGTTCAGTCATTTCGATTCTTTTGGGGGCTGGGAGAGGACAAAGTATTCCATGCACATTTTTGTGGGAAACAACAAAAAACACTCCCCCCATATGTGTTGAAGCAATCAGTTATCAAAGCGAGGGGTGGCATTTGATCCCCCTGGCTCCAAAATAACGGGCCTGATGGAAGTTCTAATCTAGATCTTCAATCTTGTGACAGCTTTATGGAGGAGAATTCGTCAATTTCTAGGGGCACAATTGACGACTCTGAATTCTCTTATCTTTGATTCATGATCTGTTCCAAGAAGATCAGAAGGAAAGTTTAATTCTGAATTTTCTATTGCGACGTTCGCGGACATAAAGGAAGGACATCTAGTGAACAGATTTTGCGCAATGACAAAACGCGCAATGAATCTTGAAAAAGAAAAAAAATATGAAAGCTACTTTTTTTTCGTTTTTCGTGAATTTTAGTCAGTGAAACTCCCTGCGAAAAATAACAAAATTACTGTTCACAGTTAGATAACTAATTTCGGAAATTTTACGTTAATTCCCAGCTATTTACCCTGAAGGAAGATTCAACAAAATTTTTGATTTCGTCAATTCCGTTACAGGTAAACTAAATCTGCTTCTACGTGACAAAAGCAACGGAATAGTTGTTCTCAAATCTTTCGAAAAGCTCTTTAAGAGGCTACTATACGCAGGGCCGTCATTTCAAGTTTTTCTCAGGGTGGGGGGCAAAGGGTCCAAACACAATGCAATTTCATCGGAAAACATGAAAAACCGCGCCCACTTATATGCAAATAATGTTTTGCATATAAGTGGGCGCGGATTTCTCTAAGCCATTTACGTTGATTGCTCTAAGCCAGGGGGCCCAAATGACCGGCCTGACTATACGCTAGTGATACAGTTTCAATTCAAAATTTAGCGACTGAAATCTCATACTTTTCCAGATGCGCCCTATTCTCATTAATTGGCGATGGTGTCAGTTAACGCGTTGTGCAGCTAAGTTAGATAAAACCCAAGCTTACAGACTTAACTCGCTGAAACGGTTGGGATCAGCGACATTGCATACATCCGACAATCTACAGAGGCAGGGTTGCCAGAGCGAACTGCAGTCGCCACGTCCCTCCACCAATCGCGGCAACCTTGACAGAGCTACGCACCTTTGTTTATGGTTGGCTTCCTTAAAAGAGTAGTTGCACGACACCTGGCTGTTCTGCAATTGGTCTTCACGAAGTAGTACGATCCTTTATTTAATGGACTTGCATTTCTTTCGTTACTGGAAGCGATATTGAAATGCAATTTAACTTAAATGGAAACTGTACAAAAGTGCAATAGTGAGAAGAGTTAAAACATCAAGCAATCAAGATTGGATTGTAGAACGTGTTTCAGGGCGCATAAATTATAAATCTCATGAACTTGTTATCGAAATTTAAAGTCTTAAAGTCTGCCGAATTTTTAAAGTAAAGTCGCTAAATTTAAGCGAGTGTCATTGTGAGCGATGACCGCAATGACAAACAAAAAATTAAATGATTCATTACCTCAATGAACCTATTTTGTATCTGGCCATTTGTTGAATCAAAAAATAATTTCCGATTGAGCTGTTTTCCTGTGCGTTTACAGCATATAAAAGCTTTCGTTTGATTCCTTCAATAGCGTAGATTAATACTTAAATTTCCTAACCGTTTGCGAGTGTGTATGCAGGGCCGATCACACACACTCCCAAGGTTCCCGCAATTAACACTACACGTGGTTTTGCATTTTAGATGGATGAGCGACGAAAAATGAAGGATGAATAACTAAACTTTAAATCAATAAAAATATTATCGATTCGTATTATCTCAAAAATAAATTACTTAACTAACAAATAAAAAAAATATTAAAAAAAAAAAACTTCTGAACATTTGATTTTTGAAATTAGTTTCCTGTGCGTCTATAGCGAGTTTTACACTCTTTTTAATCGTATTTATTTGTAATGTTTAAACGTTGTCTATTTTTACTTATTTCACGTAGCAAACTTTTCGACTGCTGTTTTACACTTATTAGAAATGTTAGTCATCAATCATTTTTGCATGTAATTTTTTTTTTTTCGAAAATAACAAACTAATAAGTTTTAATTACACTTATTACCTGTCTTCACATTTAAATAGTTTTCTGGAAAATTTTTGATACCAAGTGCAGTCTTATTAATTAACTAGATTTACCCGCCACAGCTTTGCCCGTGGTAAATTTTAAAGAACTTTTACTGCTGTCGCTGTATCCATATTGCACGAATTTAAAAGAAACTAAGTACAGTAAGAAAAGGAAATTCAAGCGCAATTTTACCAGTGTTTTGAAAAAAGAAATATCTGCCATGTATTAGCAAAATGGTAATGTTTAAGGTCTAAAACTGCGAGTACGACAGCTTCCCCTTGGCGAGATTCACCTTGCTTAAAGCAAGGCTTCACTAGATAGCGTTTTATACAGGCTGTATCATTTCTCAGAACATCAATGGTAAAGATTTGCCTGCTAGAGAGCGCTAAACAAGGACCACCCAAACGTTTGTTTACATTTATTAGCATGTTGTTTCTGCTGTAAAAAGCGATGTTTATCCTATCTTTTAGGGTTAAAAATTTTGATATAGTTAACTGAAGACAGTACAGAGTGCATTGATGCCGAAGGCCTTATTAGTATTGCTTTTAAGGGGAAATAAATCCCCCTTTCAGGTAAAGTTGGTCACAACTCATGATTCAGTCATACGACATTCATTCATCTGTTTACTTTCTTCAAATTAACAACATATAGCAATGGCGTTCAATTTTGACATCTCTGCAGCCCCAAAGCAGAATACTTTGTGATGTTCTGCAACGTAAAATCATTCGACCAAAATTGTTCTGCAAGTACTTCAAGCATAGAAACGTGACTTTTTTTAAAAAAAGATCCCAAAATCAAAATTTACATGTAGGACCATGACAGGAATATTTGTTTATTTGTCTTGTACACAGTTTTAACTGCAAAGGAAAGCATGAAATTAAGATTTCAGGCTCATATTTTTGACAGAAAATGGAAAAACCTGTACTATGCCTCCATTCTTCGCAGCTAAAAGAGCTGCTCTGTTCCTTCAAACATCCAGGAACTCTGAGTACTTTGATACCACATTAGAAATCATGTTTTCACTCGGAATAACAGCACATGGCCAATAGTACAACCAAGTGATGGCTACACAAAGATGTTGAATGTAAAATGTTTACCTCATATAGCTAATCATTTACGGATCAGTCGTTGAGGAGGGCGATTACGGGGCATAAAACAAGTGTAGCCAAAGATAATTTTCTGCAGAAATCTATTGGTTTTCGGCAAATATCTTTTACTAAACATGCAATTTTGAAGCAAATTTTGCAGATTTTGTGCAGTTCGAATTGAATCGAAACTTCTGCAAATGTCGCAAAAAATTCGATCTGTTGATTTTAGCGCGCAATTTGAAAGAAAATTTGGAGAAATCTGCAGAAGAATCTTTCGTCATAAAAACTTATTGCAGAGGAAAATCTGCCTTTTCTACAGGAAATTTTTCCTTACATTTGAGCAGAATTGTTCTGCAGTGCAAGTATCTGTTCTGCGACGTACGTTCCAAATTTAGCAGTATTCTGCTTTGGGGCTCTGCAGTAACAAAATATACGCTTAAATTCACCGACGATAAATAAAAAATGTAGCAATGAAATAATATTGTTCTAATTTACTATTTTGTTTCATTATTGTTGCTCACACGATCTTAATTGCTGCGCAAAAGTTCAGATATTCATTTTGATGGCGTTGACGCATCAGAGCGATAAATGGCGAATCTATTCGTCGAGACATTTCATTTTGATGCCCCAGAATGAAATGTACCGTAATGAAGCGATGGTGTACAGCGGAAAGACGATTGACAACAAAACATATTAATTTTTTTTGTTACAACGAAATAAGCATATATAATAGCTTGGTACAAAAGAGCAACAATACAAGTACGAAAAAAATAAACAAAGCTACAATATTGCGACGACCAAAAGTATCATGGCGAACTGTGGACTGAATTTTAAAAAGTTCTATGGCAACCCGTTGGTAGTATTGGCTCGCTTAGCGAATAGATTTCACCATTTATCGTTCTGCGGTGCCAGTGTCGTTTCATAGTTAATTAACAATTAGAATCAATTAAAATGAAAAATAATTCGCTAACTAATTAAAATAAGCCGTTAAAATGCAGAATAAACCAACAAATAAAACAAGCTATTAAATAACGTTTAACCCTAGCATCAATAACCGAATTAACACCTTAATCTCAATAGCCGGGTACCCGGGTACCAGAGACGTGCCGTCTGGGTAGGCAAGGTAGGCAGTGCCTACCCATGAAGAAAACATACCAATTTTTAATTTCATTAAATGACATACAATCTGCTGATTGGAAAATATAAAGGCATTAAACAGCGACTATAGTAGAAAAACACGGAAATGTTCATTTTTCTTCCTTAAAAAAGCATCGACTACCGCTGCTTTTCGACCACTGTATCTACACCATGCATCGTCTCAGGAGGTGCACGTGCCCCGCACTTTTCTCCCCTAATGTTCGAAAAGCGGCGACGAAAGGCTGTCCGAGAAGTGCCTTTGCGGTTTCTTCTGTTCTCCGCCGAAACATGTCTGCGTCATGCGCAGAACCATGCCTGTGGAGTCTGACTTTTCTACGTTCTAGACGTCTTGTACGCCGTCTTTCGTACAGTACTGTTGAATACTTGCAGTTTGCTATCTCCATTTCGTGTTTTGTTTTTCATATGTTTTTTTTTTTTTTTTTTTTTTGTATCCCGCTTTTCCGCAAGATTAAGTTGAAACTGTATCCAATATGGATATGAGATAGTTTATAAATTATCTACCTATATGCAGGCGAATATTCCTGCATATATGTATATAATTTGTATAATAAGTAAACATCTTTCATATTTGTAAGAAAAGCAGTCAAAACTTTGTACAATTGATGAAGTTAAAAATACAAGACAACGTGTCTACAAGTACAAATAAAAGGTTAAAATAGAGTTAGAAAACTCTAGCAGATAGCTATTTCGGGGCTATTATGAATGAAGTCCCATCATCAGTGCAAAAAGATGATGGTTCACTGACACCAGTCAAGTGAACCAGGAATGCGAGAAACGTGAGGGTAAATAAACAGAACAGGAACAGTAGGTACGCAGAAACTATTACGTCAAGGGTTGGACACGACACGACAACTGCGCAACAAAAAATTACGTCACAGACGAAAAAGTTTTTAAAAAAGAGATTTCCAAATGTTCGGGAAAGGAGGGGTGCTAGACAGATCATTGACAACTAAATCTGAATTTTTCCAGATATAATAGGATTCCCAAAAATCTAAATCAAAAATCGAAGAACAACTATGGATAATTTTTGCAGAGGAAAAATCAAAAATATGGCCACATGACCAACAATGTTGGGCAATGGAAGAGCGTTTGAAATCCTGTTTTTTAACACAATTTTCATGTTCTTTAACACGGAATTTTAAAGCGCGTCGTGTCTGTCCTATATATGTTAATTTACATTGGCATGAAATATTATAAATACCCCATCTATCAAGACCCTGAACAGGATGTTTGAGTTGCGAAAATTGTAATTTGTTCACTGGAGAAAAGGCGACCGAAAAATTGAACTTTTTTAAAATTCTGGCAATCTGAAAGCTGATTCTGGGAAAATATGGTAAAACAACGGTGTTGGAATAGTTCTCACAATTAGGTGTTTGATTTCGACCAGTAGGATTGATTAATTTCTTATAAATGTTATCTATGACACTGACTGTGAACCCCCGGTCCATAGCAATGCTTTTCAAATAATTAAGCTCAGCAGAAAGTAAACTAGAATTGGAACAAATGGACAAAGCACGGGAAACAAAAGTTCTAAAAACAGCTAATTTTTGTTTGGGGGGGATGAGCAGATAATTTATGCGGCGGAAAAATTATTCCGCCGCATAAATTATCTGCTCATCCCCCCAAACAAAAATTAGCTGTTTTTAGAACTTTTGTTTCCCGTGCTTTGTCCATTTGTTCCAATTCTAGTTTACTTTCTGCTGAGCTTAATTATTTGAAAAGCATTGCTATGGACCGGGGGTTCACAGTCAGTGTCATAGATAACATTTATAAGAAATTAATCAATCCTACTGGTCGAAATCAAACACCTAATTGTGAGAACTATTCCAACACCGTTGTTTTACCATATTTTCCCAGAATCAGCTTTCAGATTGCCAGAATTTTAAAAAAGTTCAATTTTTCGGTCGCCTTTTCTCCAGTGAACAAATTACAATTTTCGCAACTCAAACATCCTGTTCAGGGTCTTGATAGATGGGGTATTTATAATATTTCATGCCAATGTAAATTAACATATATAGGACAGACACGACGCGCTTTAAAATTCCGTGTTAAAGAACATGAAAATTGTGTTAAAAAACAGGATTTCAAACGCTCTTCCATTGCCCAACATTGTTGGTCATGTGGCCATATTTTTGATTTTTCCTCTGCAAAAATTATCCATAGTTGTTCTTCGATTTTTGATTTAGATTTTTGGGAATCCTATTATATCTGGAAAAATTCAGATTTAGTTGTCAATGATCTGTCTAGCACCCCTCCTTTCCCGAACATTTGGAAATCTCTTTTTTTAAAAACTTTTTCGTCTGTGACGTAATTTTTTGTTGCGCAGTTGTCGTGTCGTGTCCAACCCTTGACGTAATAGTTTCTGCGTACCTACTGTTCCTGTTCTGTTTATTTACCCTCACGTTTCTCGCATTCCTGGTTCACTTGACTGGTGTCAGTGAACCATCATCTTTTTGCACTGATGATGGGACTTCATTCATAATAGCCCCGAAATAGCTATCTGCTAGAGTTTTCTAACTCTATTTTAACCTTTTATTTGTACTTGTAGACACGTTGTCTTGTATTTTTAACTTCATCTTTCATATTCACGTTGTTTTATTGCTTTTTACATTTCATGCGTTTTTAATGATATATATTATTTCACAAATCTTCGCATCTGCCTACCCTAGGCATTCATTGACGGCACGTGCCTGCCGGGTACCCACTTCGAATTTCAAGCACGTAGAGCAGAAACCAGCTCTTTTTCGCGACTCCTTTTACTTAAATGGAACAGTTCTTGACACCCTCGTCTCGTGGGGTACAATCGTAGGTACTCTAAAGAAAAATAAACCAAACATTTCGCCTGAAATGTTATCGCCTACATCTCGAGAGACCCAAAGTTCCTTATTCGAGTTCACTAGTGATGTAACCATATGTTCTTATGTACCCAAGCAGAAAAAAACTGTGATATTGCTGACAACACTACATCATGACAAAAGCATCTCTAGAGCTGACAAAAAGCCAGAAATAATTTTGTTTTATAACAAAACGAAATCTGGCTTCGACACAATTTACTAGATGCTTATATACGTCTCAGAGGCAAACAAAGAGATGGCCTCTATCTTTTTTCTTCAACGTTGTGGACATTTCAGCTTTAGCTGCCTATATCATTTATAAGGCAAATGTCAACTTGCAAAGTCGTAAAAACCATAATTGTCGTTTATTTTTGCGCCAACTAGGCGAAGAATTGTGCCTTCCTACAATTCAGGTCAGATAAACGAATACTCAAGCCATGAGGCGCTTTTCTACAAAATCTGGCGTAGAAAGCTTCTTGAAGGACTTCAACACAGTACATGGGGGACCTTCAAGCTCCAGTACTACAATAGCGGGACGTGATTCAAGTGGACGAAAGAAAGTCATTGGTGCTTGCCAACTTTGCTTCTACTCTCAAAAAGCTTCGCAGAAAAACAAGAAAATCGCGCATAAAGTGTGGCAACCCAAGTTTGTGATCAGCATTTGGTTTCAATTTGACAATGTCAATTATGTGATAAAATGTCATTTGTTTTATTTTCATTGTCTGGCTACTACCGACAATAATAAAAAAATAATAATGTGTTTTCCCAAGTATTTTTTCGAAAATTATATTTGTCACACTAAAAATTAAAAAAAAAGCAACAAATAAACAAAAAAACATTAATAAGTGTAATAAAAATGAATAACAATAATAATTGTAATATTTGATTACATTTTTCCCAATAATAATCATTAACTTCTAGCAGGAATGCGGAAAAAAGTAACGGGTATCCGGGTACCTGGTTATTGAATAACGGTATAGGAATTTTTAGTGCTGAAAAAAACAACCAAAATATTTTTTTGAAAACACGATTACAACTTTGTTTGGTTCAGATTCGTGCAAATAACGAGGAATAAGAGCCATTTGACCAAGTCTTAATTAGAAATTGTAAAAATTGAGATCAAAGTAGCAAATGTGTACCCGGGTACCCGGTTATTGACGCTAGGGTTAAAAAAACTGAAATAGAATTGAATGCCAAATTGTAAAATTGTCGCCAACAAATTAACTTTTAATTTTGTCGCCATGGTTGCTCCTTTTTCTCATATTTTACATTGTAATTTAGATTTCAGCGATAATTATGTTTCACCTCTTTTTTAAGATGATTATGTTGCACGTTAATGGAAGCTTTTAAGTTGATCTGGCGAGTTCTTTTTAAATAGAAACTCCCATATTATTTAGTAACTTTTTTTTATTTGGCGCACTTTATTTTACTTTCAACTACTAATCATATGTGTGAAATTAGAAACAAAAAGGCTCGATTTCGGTGATTGGAGATCTAGCTATCTCTCCCTATTGGCGTCAAATTTTTGTCGCCAATGCATGCGCGAGGGACATCTTTTCTTCGCAAACGTAAATTAAGGGTCACCAAAATGAAATAATTATCACCATAAATTTGACAACTGCGCCAGATTCACAATTATCGAAATATTCCCTTGTTCCGTGGAATGTTAATCAGACGTGGAAAATTAGATACTTATCCATTAGCCGGGAGAAAGCAAAAAATTGCCAAATAATGTATCGCTAAGTAATGTAGGATTCCACCAAATTTCTTACAACCATATTTGTTTACCGTTGAGCGTACTTTTGTTCCTTTGATAGATTCGTGATTCTCTTCGCTGGCGACATTGGCGATTTTTTTTTCGCTTGGCCCGACTAAGCTCCATGCTCCACATCAGCGTAAAACGCGACCGAAACTGAAGGCAGAAACCGAAAATCCGGGTACTTTCCATAGGAACACTATTGAATCCATTTTACGCTTCTGCTTTATTTTTCTGCTTTACGTCAGTGTGGAGCAGGGCCCTAACGGATAAGTATCGAAAATTAGACATGCAAATAAAATAGAAATTTCGAGAAGAAATTGATAAATTTGTATGGAAAAATCTATCGGAAAATGGAATATACAAAGTTAACTGCTTTTTACCTTTTCACTGTTAAATGTACTTTTGCGAATTATTATTTTTTTTCATAAATAATCCGAGAAAGGAAATAAGAGAGAAAAAATTTATTGCTCAAAAACCAAAATAGGTTTCATAAAATTAAAAAAGTAAGTAATCATTTGAATAAATGATTAAAATGAGGCTGGAAATTTATTAAAATTACTTAGTTTAAAAACTAAACAATGTGCAAGTAAGATATCTGAAATTGACTTCACTTCAATTACAAAAAACACTCCTTTGGAGTATGTAACATATTTCAAATGCCTTCGTAACTTTTTCATAATCTTTTCTGTCGTCATCAGAAAAATCAAAGGTATTTTAAAAATCTACGCGTCTTCACCAACAGAATCTAGCAGCATGGCTACTTTTACTTCAGATGTCTTTTCTTCCGAATGCGGTCAATAAATGCAAAACTTCTGCTTAAATTTTCGCCAGTTATACACCACATGTCTGTCTTTACCGATTCCCATCGGCGGTCGGTAATATTCCATGTTTTTCTGTTTCTTTGAAGTGGTTCAAACTTGCGACTGTGACATGTTATGTTTTCGTGAAAATACCATACGGAACGTTCACTTAATACCTTTCGGACATTTCTTTCATTTAAACTTAATTCAACATCAGCATCTATGCTATCCAACTAATAATGCATTTGAATAATAATATCAATTATCTCGAGCACCCCTTGTTCTTAAGATTTGACTCTTGAGGCTGTTGCATTCATAAGTAATGTTACATATAGTACAAAAAAAATGGAGGAATACGCTATGAATTATATAGTATTAATTTAGTTTTAAAAAATCAAAGGAATTTTTCAAAATTTCGGCTACGAAGTGCAAACGATCAATATGTGGACTAATTTTGTACCAGTTTTCATAATCGTACGTGGCGTAAATTTTCTAGGAGAGCGTTTGACACACGGCCCATGACGTCATCAAACTTAGATGTTGTTTCTATAGATTGATACTTCGAGAGCAGCAATTACTGTATGTGGCAAAATCCGCTACTGCTCTGGAACCACGCCACCAATCCTAGCAGAGCAATATTCCTCATCTGTCTTTGATGAAACAGTTGCCAGTATGTGCTGCCATCTGCCGCTGACTCGCGGAGTGATAAAGAGATTATATTTTGTTTCATTAATTTTATTGTTTGCCCTTTTCGAAATAATTAATTCAGATATTATCTTTTAAATTTGAAAAAAGAAATCGTATGAACTATTGTTTTTAAATTGAAACTAGCTTTTTTAGACTATGCATGGGAAAGGAGCGCAAATACCAAACGAGGGTCTTTACCTGCTACAATCTGTCGTTTGGATCGAAGTTACCAATCCTAATAAAGTAATATCCATTGCATATGCATGATGATGCATGTTGGGGACGCAGCGAAGAGGTGGGTCGGGGATGGGTCAAGCCCTTTCAGGAGATTTTACTTTTTAACAGTAACACCATTCCTAATACAAAAGTTTGCGAAGGAATTTTTTCAGCTCTCTCCCAGAAGGTGAATTGTGACTACGCTTGTGACCCAAGCACAGACTTAGCTCTTTCTTTCTTATAATAGGCTTACAATATTATCTTCATATCATTATGACAATATTTGTGCAATTGTTATTATTACGAATAAGTAGATAATTACTTGCAAAAGAATAACAGTATGAAGTGCAATTGCAAATCGAAAAAGAAACTTGTGTAAGTAGTATAAATGTTGATATTATTTTATTTTTCAATATGAAACTGTTTTTTACCGGACTTGAGAAAATTTAGGACAAAGTTTCAAATTTTGGGAATTTTAGGAAACTGAACACTTTTTAGGAGATTGAGGAATTCCTAGCCCTTGAGTAGTTGAAATTTTGTGTCCATGTGTTGCCAAATCTCTGCCAACCAAAGCGTGAGAATAAATGTACCACAAGCGAAAAAAATAAATAAACAGAAGGGTAATTCATCTCCTACGCGCAAGTGAGAATAATAAACAATTTGTGATTACTCAAACAAAGGTTAAACGTTTTCATTTAGTGCGCCTCCCAGTAACAAAGGTATTTCAGCTATTATAATAAATGTAGTAGATAAATATCGGAGTATAATAAAAGTAACGCCATCTCTCGGGGACGCTGTTTCACCTTCCCGTTCTCACGTGACACACTGCCACGTGTCATCACCTGCAATCCGCGACCAAGAGGTGCGGCGATCGAAATGTAACAGGGCGGATAGAGCCAATGCCTCCTAAATACTAAATGCCTGCAACTTTCTGGTTTTTAGCACGGAGCAAAATTTCATTCTTGGTTCACGATACACTGCCATCTACCAGAGTTCTTCGAGAAAGAGAAATTAACGATTGGTTCATTTCTAAATTTAAATTTAAAAATCAACCAATCTAAAAAAGTTTAATTCGAATATTATTTGGATCCATCGCCAATAGCTGCAAAATGCCCTTGGTTCACGAAACACGGCGCGTTGTCTTGTAGAGCGGAAAGCGCCAACTTCGCAAAGTTTAGTGTTGCTGTTTTCGAAAACATTTGAAACCATCTCCATATATTATTTCTCTAAGCCGAATCCTATACCCGGTCGAAACTCGCTCATTTCTTTATCGAATTTCAAGAAAATTTATGATTTTGAAGCTTATCCCGCGGGCTATTGACGAAAATTAGACCCACCCTCTAAAAAGTGTCGGTTCGTTTTTTATTCGAACTTCAATTTTTGGGCACAAAATTGACTCTATCTAGCGAAATAATTGTCGTATCGTCTCCATTTTGATTTCATTCGAAAGATTAAAAAAAATGTGTTCTTTAGAACGTTTCTCCGCTAGCGCCGCGTAACGAGAATCTCGAAAATCCACGTTTAAGCGACTTATAAGCGATTGAAGTTTGAAAAAGTTAAATTTTTTGCTCAACTGTCAAAATCGTTACATTGTTGCTCAAATCAATTTTAAATGCGACATTTCAAGCCAAGGCTTAGCTCGGTAAACCTTAATTGTAACTTTTATTGTTTCAAAATACTATGGTAGTTTTGCGATAACGTTAGTATTTAGTTTAGTAGTAGCCTTAGGTATTTGATTTTAATATAGGGTATCACTTTTGTAGTAGTTGTAAAAGTGAACGTGTCTCTGATCTCTTCGAAAAGTTGTCAGAACGACGGCAGTAGATGGCGATGTTGTGCAAATGAAGCCAATAAAAATTGTCGTATTAAATTTTAAGTTTAGAGGTTTTTTTTTTTTTTTTTTTTTTGCGGAATTCCGCACGGGTCACCTAGTGTTACTTATTTTCTTTAACAAAAATAATTTTCCTTCAAAGAAAAAAAAAAAAAAACTCGTACATTTGTCATGTGAGCTTTTTAATGATTAATTTTAATGATAAATTAGTCCAGGTCGAAAAAGATCCGAACAAAGTCGGTTTTTTATTAAATTTGCTTGGAGAATTTTGAATAGTTGGAAGGACTTATCTAAATTTAACGATGAGCTGTTTAAAAACAAATCATTGATTTCTTTAATTTCGTCAGGAATATTGATGACCTCCATAAGAAAGAGGGCCATCATCAATTTTTACGGGGTTGTCTGTAGGAGGGGGCAATGAGAACTGCGGCTGCATAAGATTTTTGCGGTTGCTCTTAAAGAGCGGTCGCTCGAGCTACATCTTAGGGTTCGGGTAAGCCCGGCAGCCTCTAAAGGAGGCTACGTGGTTTTCCCCACAGTTTTCACAGCAAAATTTTCCATAGCACCTCGACTGGGGCAGCTGTCCTTAGCGTGCTCCCCTCCGCGCACAATGCAGACAGCCTTGCGGTTGCAGTTCGCTACCAGGTGATTGAATCCCAGGCTGGCGCAGCTTTGCAAAACGACTTTACTGTTACGATAGGTTACTACGTTAATGGCAGTAAACATAATAGATTGTACCAGAACAATTTTACTGGACTGTTCACTGTCCAGAAGTTAAATTTGGAAAAGTGGAAGGGTATCCCTTCCGGTCATTCGGTTAATTTTGAAAACTTCAAAGTCAAGTTGGCAAAGTTCCTCCGCAAGGTCGTCGATGCTGGTGTTTGAGGGGAGTTCTCTAAGAAAATATTTTTGAAGTTCGGGGCATCTGGGGCCCTTTTAGAATCGAATTTAATATTATTTGAGGCCAGTTATTGCAGGGCCAGTAAAAATGCTTCTTTCTGTACGTTAGTTGTTAAAAACAAGATTTTCTACTGGAAAACTGGGTTTTCACTGTCTTCATAAGATCTCCCGAGCAAGAACAAATAACGTTTTAATCTAACCTACAACTTTCCATTCATTTTTAAAAGTTCACAACGTTAAAACCCCCTACAACACCAAATCATGTTTTATCATCCGATTCCTCGGTTTTCACTCTGCATTGATCCACACATAAAGGGAAAAATATGATCCCTTTTTCAGTTTCGAAATCGCGACTTGCGCCCATTCCGAGTTCTGTCGGATTTAAGGGGCTAAAAAATTCAAAATTGTAGCAGTAGTACGACATACAAGAATTTTGCCTCATTTTGAGCCCAAATAGAAGATGCTATCTCAAAATGCGCGAGTTTGGGAGATTTTTGGCCAGTAATGTCACTCTGTGCGCTGTATCCATATTATAGTACAGGAATTTGTTTAAAAATTTTCTTATGTATTTTGCAATCGATACTTGCAAATTTTACAATGAAATATCTGAATTATTTCTTTTAGTAAATGGAAAGTAAATTTGAACATTATATATTTTTGTAAAAAAGGTTAGTTTATACCTCAAAAACGCATCTAATATTATGAGAAGAATAAATTTTGCATTATGAAGATTTCTTGGCTTGAAAATAAATGCGATTTTTCAGACAACTTCGAGGCTCTATATTTCTGAAACTAGCAAGATATCACTATTAAAATTTTCGCTCATAACATATTTACTACGATAAAAAGATTATCCAGTTAAATTTGGATAGATATTCATTCAGTCCGTTTTTAAGTTATAAATATCAAATTTAGCATTTTTCCCCCAAGAAGCCAAGTTTGACCAATAATGTATTTAAAAAAAACTTTCTTCAAATGCTTCTTCACGCTCACGAAATTCGGCAATATTTCGCCCAGTAGTTCGCGAGCTATAGGGCTCCAAAATCCTCCTGTTAATTTATAACCACCCTGTATCTAAAAAAAAGGACTTTCTTCAAATGCTTCATACTGCTCCCAGGAATAGTCCTTTGAGATATCTATTCGAGAAAAGAAAGTAAGAATGAATCTTAATTCCTTCCATGGCTATTTTATGCTAAAATAGTAAAATTTCACATGAAAATCCTACTTTAGAGCCAATTTTTCTGAAACTTGTTAATACTTGTCAGAAAAATGACTGTTATAGAAATTTAGGGCATTTTCTGCTCAATCAAATGGTTTTTAAATCGTTTTGATATATTCACAAATAAAAAAGTTTAAACATCGTCGTCAAGTACTCTTTTCATGAAAAATCGCTTTCGCAAAGACTGAAAAGTGGTCCCAAAAAAATTTCAAAGGTTTAAAATGTTTTTAAACTATTGTTTCAACCTCGCAATATAGCAGCTAGCTAATAGGCTAATAATTTTAAGAAACAAAAATAGTGAACAATATCGTTTTCCTTTCCTGCGGCTTCCCATGTCTGTCTGTTCCTCGAGCGATGTAACTCGCGAAGAACAGTTTTGCGCGTAATTGTACCACGACGAATATTGCAATCGCGGTTCAGTTGGTTATTACCATTCCCTGATATAAAACCCTGGTTGCAACTTATTCATCGGAAACTTAGCAGGGATAAATGGCGCAATACCGCCCCCGGTGGGCGTTTGAAAGATGTTAAGGGGAGGTGAACGTGTTTTGGGCAGTAAGGGGGCGGTGGATATATTTTGAAATTGGCTTGAGATTACGTGTTTTGGGCGGGGGCGGTAGGAAAGCCTCTTCTCATAGATTGGTGAAGATCAGGAGTGGCCCAATAAGAGATCACGGGAGGCAACGGCGCACGCAAACAAATCATTTCAGAGGGGGCTGAGCAGAGACTTAGAGAGAAGAGGGCGCAGGGAACTTCAGAAAATTTAGATAAGAAAAAATTAAAAAGTTCTCTTAATTAAAGTAGCGGTTCTCCAACAAGTGCATACACTATTTTCGCAAATTTGTGTTTCAATTAGGGGAAAAGGGGGCACATAGGCACATGTGAACAAACGATATTGTTGAGGAACTGCTCGAACTGAGTAGATTTTGAACCATATTATTTAATTATTTATTTTGTAAATTGCACATTTATTTTAAATTGACGCTTTGGCAGGTGGCGCTGTAACGAAGTACCAGTTAGTTGCCTTAAAAGCACTCGCCACTTGCCCAACTGCTAGAGCCTATTGCTTGTCATGCAAGCTGTGTGAGGCCAGATTTTCGAATGTTGTATTTCAGAGAAATAAAGCGCTGTGAGTTTACAACTGTCTCCTTTATGCCTGAACAAGTGATTCTATCATATACAGCTAAGTATCATAATTATTTATCGATCCTGAATGATGTATGTTATATATTTAAAGTTCCTTATTGTTGGTGAAGTTTATCTTCAGATAATGCGCGGTCAAATTAGTTAGAACTAAAATTTTCTCTTTAGGATATGCATTACCCAACAGATATTTTAACCAGTTAACATGAAGAGAAAAATCTGAAAAAAATATATGTAGATGGTAACACAAGTGATGGAATGTGGGGGCAAAGTGAAATGGTAAAGTATTTTCAGTTTGCAGCGCCACCTTTCTAGCAATATTTTAACAAAGTCCCCAGACAAACAATCTATTCCTGTCAACAACTAGATAGACATACAGATCAACGAAAAAAATTAAACAAGTCCTTTTAAAAAGTTATACACTTATTGTAATATTCGTCTTTTTTCAAAAAAAAATAAATTTATTCTGAAACCTATAAATTGATTGTAATTATTATTTTAATGACTAATTGAGATCTACTAGTATCCGGTACAGTACTTATTTCGTTTATATTAAGCGAATTTTGATTTTAAATGTTCAATGAAATTAGTGAAGTGCACGCAGGGCAAAGAGAAATAGTTAATTTCGTTTAGTTAGGCACTCATTTTTTAAATCACGTACGTCCTTATTTGTTAATTAATTTACATTCTTTTACCTATTAATTCACTTATTTATTCATTCGTTCACTTATTTTCTTATTCGTTCCCTATTTTATTCTCACTCATTCCTTTTTCTCATGAACTAATGAGTTCATTAATTTGCTTATTTATTTATTCGTTTATTTTCTATTGATAAGTCATTTATTCGTTTGTTTACATGTCTATTTGATGCAAATTACTGTTAATCATAAAATAGAACATTTTTCATGGTAAAAATAATGCATTTTTCACTTTGCCCTATGGTTTTTTAAGGTGGAAACTTTCTACCTTTTTTTAAAGGTGCAAAATGGCTGCCAAAAATGAAAAATAATATTTCAGCGCAAGTTGTCACACAAAATACATTATTCAAACTTTATGTACAATAACTTTCAGAACAAATTTCTGATGCGTTCATTTTGAAATATGTCAGCTATCTAAACTATTGCACTTTGCCCCACATTCCCTTACATTTGCACTAAAAACAATAGAATATAAAATTTAAAGAAAAATCAAACACATTTCAGAACTTTAGTTGAAAATTGCTCTCAGAAGTAAAAAATAATTTTATTCCTTGAACGCAATCCGACACTAATTTTAAACATAAATTTTGAAGTCGGAAACGATAGGTCAATTTATGCTCAACTATATATTTTGCATTTTTCAGAAAAAACATTGAAAATGAAGAACAAAATATTTGTACTATTACATAAGTATGTGGTAGTCAAGTAATGTACGCGAAAGCGATTAAAGAATCTGGATCAATTAAAATTTATATTTGTAACTGAGTTTCAGTACGCATGATTCTGTATATTGTGTTTTTGTCTTCAGCAAAACTTATATTTAAAAAAGGTATCGATGGTGTTCAAAGAGCAACACTGTTATTTTCTTTTTTGCAACAATTTCCAACTGAAGCTGTGAAGTCGGTTCCATTTTGTTTTTCCAAAAATATTTTATTCTAATTTCCAACCGTGTGAAAAAGTGGCCCTATTCTTCTGTCCGTATGTTCAGTTGATTTTTGTTTAAACTTCATTTGATCTGGGTTGAAATTTCATACTTTGCCTCTGGATGAATTCATTATACAAAATTCGTAATATTCATCTTTTTTTTTTAAATAAAATATAATCTTTCCTTATATTCCTTAACAGAGCATAAAAAATTCTTAATTTTCACCAATAGACATATGTTACGATGTTTGACTTTTGTTCGCATAAGAAAGAGTAAATAGAGTTCAAAGATTCTTACCTTTTCTTCAACCCCTACTCCCTCCGAATAAAACAAAAGAAGAAAAATATATGTCATAACTCAAAACCGTGTAAAAGTGAAATGAATGAAATGCAGACTGAGAAAACAAAATAATCCTGCAAGAAAAGAGACAAGTCTCTCCTCTCACGGTTGGAGTCCGCGGATATGCGAGCGTCACTCACTGTTAATATCGCGCCTCATAGTAGCTCCGCCCACTTTTTCTCGGTAACCAGCCCGGCGGACAGCCAGACAGTCACCAGTCTACGAATGAATTTGACCAGTTCTCGGCTCCTTTTTCTCGTCTGCTTCAAACCATTTCTTCTTTTAAAAATTAATAATGATATATAGAAACATTTCATAACATACTTTTACGTCATCCTCTTAAGGTCACGCTTCATACTCTCCTGTACTTTTCCTCAAATGAATCATTCAGTTATGTGTAACAATAATAATAGCATGAACTGCTAATCCTAATTGCAAAATAATATATAAAGCGGATCATACGAAAGAAGTGTGATTGTGTCACTGGTGTAGCCAGAACTTATCTTCCGTGGGGTAGTCAAAACATTCTTAATGCTCTTATAAACTGCTGTATTTGGATTAGTAACAATTTTAAAACTAAACCCTCTGGAGAACAGGGCCCATATTGTTTTTAGGGGATTAATAAGATTGCTTATTAAAAAGAAGGATACTGTTTTTTCCTATACCACCGTAATACATCGTTTAATTGAAACATATTTTCCGTTTTTCGACTTGGTAATGGTTCGAGCCTTTCTAGGTACGAGAAAATACTCAAAACAGTCACGAGAAATACTGTATTATTCTGTTTTCACTTTCTTTTTGTTTTCACTTTATGCATGAAAAAATTGTTATTTATAAAAGTTGCACAGTCATAGAAAAAAAAAAAAAACGAAATACGCACTTAACTCGAAGGCCATTAACACTAGAGACACGTGTTATATGTTATTTTTTCGGGAATAATGCGCTCTAAAAATTTCTGTTGGTAAATTTTTGTTAAGGGGTTGTCTTCATATGAAAAATTTTCATCAACTTTAAGATTTTCTATGACCCCTCCTCCTTTTTTTCATCGCATATTTGTAATCAGCAACATAATTTAACTTTGTTTTCCCAAATCGTTTTAAATTTGCTCCAGCCGTTGCTTCACAATTGAACTGAGAAAACACCGTCCCGTAATGTAAAAAAATTTTTTATACTTGTGCATATAATACCTAAACCACGTTAGGTACGGCAAAGATTGTTTTTTTATATCAAAGTATGAATCAACAATAAAGACGTTGAATTTTTATGAATTATGAAATTAATATTAGAAAAATGATGATCTGGAACCATATTATTATATATTGATGGAGAAACTAATATTATTCATATACAGGGTGTCCACTCCAATCGTGGACCAATAGCTAATTTCTAAACCGTTAGAGATAAGCATATAGTTTATTTAGGAAAAAATCTCCAAATTATGAAAGGAATTTTGGGTCTATTCAATGTTTTTCAAAAAATCAAATTTTAAAAGAGTTACGAAATTTAAATTTTTATACAGCCCCCCAGTCCTATCAATCATATTTAGTAAAACATTCTCAACACTGTAACGTTTAAAACTAAAAAAAAAATCACTCTTCTACCTCAAAAATTGACCGAGTTATGACGTTTTGAAAAATCAAGATTTTGCATTATTTCATGACGTCATCGAGAGATCTCTCAAGGGACCGTATGCGAAATCCTTCAAAAGCTTGCTTTTTCAAAACGTCATAACTCAGTCAATTTTTGTGGTAGAAGAGTGATTTTTTTTTAGTTTTAACCGTTACAGTGTCAAGAATGTTTTACTAAATATGATTGATAGGACTGGGGGGCTGTATAAAAATTTAAATTTCGTAACTCTTTCAAAATTTGATTTTTTGAAAAACATTGAATAGACCCAAAATTCCTTTCATAATTTGGAGATTTTTTCCTAAATAAACTATATGCTTATCTCTAACGGTTTAGAAATTAGCTATTGGTCCACGATTGGAGTGGACACCCTGTATAATCCATAATATTTTGATGGAGAAACAATCTAGAAGTAGTTTCAAAGGAGAATCCAAAATGGGAGCTCAAATTATTCAGTTGTTTTTAAGATATGCTAAAAGAACCATTTTTCGTCCGTTTTGGGGCCCATATTCAACTATGCAAACTAAAACAACAGCAGGGAATTTCCATGTAACGAAAAAGGGATACACTTATCCACTAGTTTCAGAATGTGTTTAGCGTTTTTATATAGTATTTAGTTCTCAACAGTAATCATTTGTTGAAAGCGAGACGGTAAGTAAAACTGCTGAGTATATTTGAAAACTGGTAGACGATCCAATTTTTTGCTAATTACTGAGAAGTCTGCTTTTATGCAACATGCAGTAATTCCGTCAATTTTTTACGTGGATACTTGATTTTCACAGAAAATTGTGACATCTCGGAAGGTTATTCGAAATAATCTGTAAGGATTGGAGTTTTTTTTTTTTTTTTACTCTGAGCCACGGTTTTAACATTATTATCAATCCTAGTACAGTAGTTTATATAAATACAAACACTTTAAAAACGTAACCTCTCTCCATAAAGTATATGCTGCCTGAATTCGTGCGCAGCTAAAAGTACGCATCTATCTTTGTTTAATCAAAATGATTGAATGTTGCATTTTTCCCTTGAACTCTTGCAGTAATGTTTTCTCTCCTAAGTTTTAAAACATATTCTGACTTTAACAAAACCCGAGAATTTTTAACTAATTACGAACAGCAAACGTTCTATAGCGATTAGCTCAGTTAATTTCTTCGAAAAATATGATTTGTCTATTCTTTGTAAACTATGACCTTGAAAGTAGCATTTTAAATGTAATGGTCTCTAAATCGTTGGTCGGTCATAACTTCTGTTCTACTGGTCCTAAAGTAATGCCGCTTGGTATCCAGCTTAATTTTGGCCCTCCGCGCCTAATTATGTAACCAAATGTAGGGGTTCCCATTTGAAAATTCAGATATTGTGTTAATTTCGTTTTGTATATAGCCCCTTATCAAAACTTAACTCACTCAGAAGACACATTTCTTTTGTTCTCAGCATGTACAGCAGCCGAATAATTCAGTGTTTCCTTTTTTTTTCTGTGATTACAAATTGAAATAGAATGATGGAATGTGAGTTGCAAATTTTTAATCCAACGTTTTATAGCACTAACGCAGGGATACTGCAGACATGAGTTTCGTCAAATTTTTAATCCAACGTTTTATGGCACTAATACTGCCTGCGTATTAGTGCTCTCGATTGAAAATTTGCAATTTATAATTTGCACTAAGGTAACCATTTTCTTCTTAATAGAATGTGCTTAGCGTCCAGCGAGTTTGTGGCATGGGAACAAATAAGACAGCGAAGCATTATTCTTCGATTTGTTGTTGAGTTGTCTTGTAAAGCTCTCGCAAAAGCCTAGACCAACAATGAGGTCGGAGGCATGATTCGAATAGGTAGTATTTCGATAGCCAGTTCTGATTCACACGTAATTAATGACAACGAAAGAATTGAGATTTCGTTCAATAAATTTAAAACTTTTGCAAAAACTCGTATTGTTAAATCCACTTGGACTCGGGACTAAAGTAGCATTTCATTTGTGAGATCGGGCAAAGGGGAATGCAATCACGCCAAGTTCAGTGAAGAAAATATACTTGTCTGAGCTTATGCCAGTTGCCAGAGCTTTGTCATAAATGAAACAGAGAAGCCGCACAGAGTGCAGAGCTACTGTGCAGAGATTCCGCACAGTAGCGGGAGCAGATATTGACTTATTTTCCCAGCTGGTTCATAACGGGCAGCACATTCGGCGGACTCGGCATGACTTCTCGCGCACTGGTAGGCGCGACATATTAGACATTTCGGTCTTCTACTACATTATTGTGATGACAACCTTTTACAATCCAATTTTCCGCGCTGACCCAGTAATAGGTAGAATAGTGGTGTTTCAAGGGGTTGCGAGAGGGGTCGCTTGCAAGCCACTTTTTATATTAACAAAAAATAATAATGACGAAAAAATACTCCAAATAAAGAATTTTATTTGTTTTTTAATATCTTATCTTTAAATATAAAAATTGAATGCATGTATGAATACACCTATGTAAGTATGCCCTGTACAGAATCAAAAACTACACGTTTAATTTCGCTAAAAATTTCACAATTTGTGTCCTCACTAAGCACATCAAGGAACCAATTAGAAAAAGATAAGACAGGGAGTTCTTTGTAAGAAAAGCAGTCGAAAAGTTTGTACAATTAATGAAGTTAAAAATACAAGACAACGTGTTCAAAAGTACAAATAAAATATTTAAAAAATATTAAATAAGAGCTTGAAAATTCTAGCAAATAGCTATTTTGAGGCTATTAGAAATGAAGCCCCATCATTAGTGCGAAGAGGGGGATGGTTCAACTGACCACAGTTGTTATTCCACAATTTTAGCTCAAACTTCTGCATAAAATCTCTAATTTTTACTTTCTTCTATATCTAATATATAGAAGAAAGTATTGGTTTCGTGAAAATTTTCGAATGTCGAATTTTGACGGATTTGCACGTTTTGAGGTGCGCTGAGTCCATTTCGACCATTTTTGGAAAATGTCTGTCTGTGTGTGTGTGTGTGTGTGTGTGTGTCTGTCTGTGTGTGAGTCTGTATGTGTGTGACCAGTTTTTGTGGCCGCGCTAGAGCAAAAACTACTGCATGAAATCGAACAAAAATTTTTGCACATATGTACCACCATGTGAACTGGTGCACCTGATCTCATTTAACGAATTCCTCCAAGGGGGGTGGAGCAATCGCACGTGTTCTGCGCGTGGGTGATCGCTATATCTCAGGAAGTAACCGGCGGAATCAAGCGAAAATTGGTCCATAGGTAGACCCTACTGAGTACAGGTGCTGATTCAATTTGCGTGTCAATATCTCGAAGGGGGGTGGAGCAATGGCACGTGATATGCGTGGGGGTGATTGCTATATCTCAGGAAATAACCAGCGGAATTAAACGAATATTAGTCCATAGGTAGACCCTACTGAGTACAGTTGCTGATTTAATTTGCATGTCAATATCTTGAAGGGGGGTGGAGCAATCGCACGTGTTCTGCGCGGGGGTGAGTGCTATATCTCAAGAAGTAACCGGCGGAATCAAACGAAAATTGGTCCATAGATAGACCCTATAGAGTACAGGTGCTGATTAAATTTGTGTGTCAATATCTTGAAGGGGGGTGGAGCAATCGCACGTGTTCTGCGCGGGGGTGATTGCTATATCTCAGGAAGTAACAGGCGGACTCGAACGAAAATTGGTCCATAGGTAGACCCTATTGAGTACAAGTGCTGATTTAATTTGTGTGTCAATATCTCAAAGGGGGGTGGAGCAATCAAAAGTGCTTATTTTGTCATTGCACCTACTGTATCTCGAGAAATATTGCTGAGATTTGAATGAAATTTGGAATAACACTAACCCAATATGGAAGCAAGCATCGATTAAATTTTGGCGCCAATCGCCCCAGGGGGAGGGTGGGGTGGTTTTTGCGCTTAGTCAACAATGCGAAAAATTAATTCATTAAAAAATCGCTTTCACGCTATTTAATTATCAAAACAGCTGAAAACTTTCAATGATTTGAAATTTTTAACTGTTGCCAATTTCTTTTTACTAACAAATAAAATGTTTGCAATTAATCTAAACAAGGCTTTTGTAATGATTTCCAATTTCGCTCATTTATTCTGCATTTGCAGGGTTATTACGATAATTGGGAAATTGGAGCTGTTTCCAATTATTCGGGCGAGTACGTATTTTATTTTGTAACTGGAATTCATAAGATAGATATAGAAGAAAGTTTCGTGACGGCCACGACAGCTAGTTTTTAGAGTCTTTCTGTATCCTTTATTAAGTGCTTCCTCTCAACTTCTCCCCAATATCTAATTTTGCGTGCGATATTGTCTTTGCTTCGCGTGGTTTTCTGAGGCGTCTCTTGATTCAAACAGTTAAGAAATGTTTCTGTCGTGAGTATTCACCCTTGAATATATCGTCGGCAACATGTTAAAATTACGAATGTGAAAATTGGTTCTTTTCAAGAGAGCCAAAACACTGAATATAATTTATTTTTCACCCGACGTGTTTGGTGATTTTCAATTTTTAAATTGTTATAGATATCTATAAGTGTAAAACAATCGTTTGAAGGTATCATTTTAATTATTTGTAAAATTCGAACCTTAAAACGCGATTTTTCACATTCGTTATTTTAGCATGGTGCCGACGATATAATATTGCTGCTTTTATTTTTTAAAAGTAGAAACGCAGCTTTCTAGAAAGTCATCCCAGATAAATAACACATTTAAGTTTGGTTTTACATTGTCCTTCACGCCGTTTGAACTGACCACGTTGTCACAAAAAATGCCTTATTCGATTTCGCGTGTTGCATTTTAACCCGCGCGACGCCGGGCCTATCCACTAGTTCTAAATAAATAAATTAATAATGTTTACAAGAAGAACAAACAAAAATACAGTAGCACTATATCGCGATTCCACTTGTAACGCGAGTTTTTCATGATTTTCAAGTGAACGCGAATTCCTAGCCTGTAAAACACGAAATTTTTGGAAGGGGAACGCTGCGCTATTGATTACTTAACATTGGTTTTGTGAGGGATTTTCTTCGTCTTTAGCATCTCTGTTAAATTGTTCTGTTAAATGGAGAAAAACACCTGAACCTTTAAAATAATGAGCTGAATTCAAATATGTAAACAGTTTCTCTCCATCACCATCCCCGCAGTTTTTTTTGTAACATTCGACTACAGTTTGAAAGGAATGCGCATTATCGCATTCTTTCCAAGCACACAGACACACACACACACACACACAAATAAAAAATAAATAATAAAACCATAATAATAAAGAAATAAAAGAAATAATTTAAATTAAAATGATCAGTAAATAATTTAAATGAAAAAAAATTAATAAATAATTTAAATAAGTAAATAAATTAGTTTAAAAAATCGACCCAAAAATTTTTAAGGCGCAACTTGCGCCATAATCCCCCCTGTGTTCACACCTGTGTCTTAGAGTTTTTTCTTTCCATCATGGTTGATTTGAAAGCATTTCCTTATTAAGCAGTAATGTAATAGTCAACTTTAAATTTAGGCACTTTTTTTGTAATTTCTCTTCACACTGTTCTGTTATTCTCCTCCAAAGAATTATTCCTACAAAGAATAAATAATAAAAATTACATTAATTACTCATCATGGCGTTGAAATAATACCGTGAGTTGCTCATTCCTACAAAGAATTAATAATAAAAATTACATTAATTACTCATCATGGCGTTGAAATAATACGGTGAGTTGTTAATAAAAAAGATATTTCAAGTTCTGTGCAATAGTATTGGTAGCTCATGGGGCAAAGTCCAAGGAAGCAGTGCTGAGCCGTGGTTGGTCAGTTGTTAAGCCGGCGATGGTGTGACGTGACGTGGCGCCGTCTAGCGCCAAGAGAGGGAAGGTGCCAGTTCCTCTCCTGTAGCCATGGGAGAAAAAATGGGTATTCCTCAACAAACGTCGGGCATTTTTTTTTCTTGGAATTCCGAGTCAAACGCTACAGCAACCCCTGCGCCAATTCCGAGAAACTCCAGTTCAACATTGACGCCAAACGAGTGCCCACTTTCCCTGAATGTTAGTTTTCGTGTCAGACCGGGCAACTAAGGGTGGTTGTTTCCGCGGCAGGACCATGCACGAAGAGTTCTCGAGACACGCCCATTACGGTCGGCGTCTCAGTGTGAAAGTGCTGGGTTTTTTTGGGGTGCAGAGCGGGTAAAGTCCGATTCTTCATTTAAAAGGCTTGCAGTTCTCTCAGGACTGGTAGTGATTATAGGCTACTGTCCCCTTACCTGGGTAGTATTATACTGAAAAATGTTGAAACAACTAGCAATCAAAATAGCATTGTTGAACGTATTTCTGGACGCATACATTATTTGCCCTAATGAACTTGATATCAGAATTAAATGATAACCGTAATGACAGTCAAAAAATTTAATGATTAATCACCTCAATGAACCTATTTTGCATCAGGTCATTTTTTGAATCAATAATCATTTCCGATTAAGCTATTTTCCAGTGCGTTTACAGCATTTTAAAGCTTTAGTTTGATTCTTACTTTGGTACTTAAATTCCAAACCGTTTGTGAGTGTACACTCCAGGGTTCCCCGTACTTAACACTACACGTGGTTTTGCATTTTATATAGATGAGAGACGAAAAATAAAAAATGAATGACTGAACTTTAAACCAACAAAAATATTATTGATTTGTTTTATCTCAAAAATAAATTACTTAACAAACAAACAAACAAAAAAAATATATATATATATATATATTTTTAAACTCTGTATATCTTCTGTACATTTAATTTTTGAAATTAGTTTCGAGAGCGTCCATAAAAAGGATGCGCGAGCAGCAATTGACCCACACACGCACCAATTTTGGTAGGAACTAAGCCCCATGAGAAACTCATGGGGATTAGTTCTATATGTTCCAATACATATTCTTCGAGAGGTAAGGAATAGGGTGGGGCGAAAAATAAAAAGTTTTTCAGATCAACTTCTAATAGTTGCCAAAAGTTGTCTTTGGTGATAGTTAGCTTTTGTACAAAATTTGAGAAAAATCGGTTAATATCTTCAGGGGGCGCTGCGATCGCAAAGTTTTATAATAGCTTTTATCGGGATTTTATGGTTAAAATATGAAAAACAATGCCGTTAGCTAATCTCATTGCATTTTTTTTACTCATAAAATATATTCATGCATTCAAAGCATATGAAATAACTCTCAAAAAATTATTTTATATGATATATTTATATTTCAAGCATTTAAAAAGAAACAAAAACGTGAAAAAAAAGTGATTTTTTTTAAAAATAAATATATCAAAAAAATAATGTTTGTGAGTCATTTCATATGCTTTTAATGCATGAAAACTTCTTTTGAGTAAAAAAAACGCAAAGACAATAGCTAAAGGCATTCTTTTTGATATTTTAACCATAAAATCCCGATAAAAGCTATGATAAAACTTTGCGATCGCAGCGCCCCCTGAAGATATTAATCGATTTTTCTCAAATTTTGCACAAAATCTAACTATCACCAAAGACAACTTTTGGCAACTATTAGAAGTTGATCTGAAAAACTTTTCAGTTTTCGCCCTACCCTAGTAAGGAAGCGCTGCAAAGAAGTTGCCATTGTCGCTCAATGTGGGAAATTCCAATGGACAAGCGGAACGATAATATAGCAGCTTGAGCATTGCAAAAAAAAAAAAAAAGAAGCAAAGTGCAGCTACCCATGAATTTAGAAATTCTCCAAGGGATATCCTATCTTGTGGCATACAAAAGGTTTTGCCCTCATATCTCATGGAAAGTAGATTTTCAATGGGTAAACATGGGTCTCCTCGCCATCTCTGACTGATCATAATTGCACTTATGAACTTCTGATGCACAGGGTAATTTAGATCTGAAACCAACGGCCGGCGAACAGATATTTTCCGACCTGTAGGAACTTAAAAACTAGAAATTAAAATTAAAAAAAAAAAAAAAAAAATTATTGCGCATTTCTTTTTAGTATTTCAAAGAAGGCTGAGCCCATACCATCTCAAAAATCTCCACTGAGCACTTAATTTAGCGAAACAAACAAACAAAAAATAAAATACGATTGTGCTGTGGGCTGGCGCTAACTAAGGCTACTATAACAGAAGCTCTATATACAGAAGCTCTAGCGCTAACTAGAGCGCATGACAACTGAAACACAGTGGACCTCCGAAAACTCCCCCCCCCCCTCGTGAATGACTCTATTCCACCTCAGTTAATCGACCGGTTCCATCGGTTAGTCGCTGTCCTGTCCTTTAATATTTTTTTTACACCGAGGGTCTTTCACGCTGTTTTTTCGGTGGTAATTTACTGACTGCGGAAAAACGTTAGGGCGCTATGGTGGTTATTCACTTTCAAAGACATTTTTTACATTTCATGTTAGACTTTTTAGCTACAATTAAATGTATGTGTTGTTTTGTTGTTTTGTTTTTACATCTTGCATATACTAATATCGTTTTTTACCTGTATTTCGGATTATCCCTTAAATTCGCTTTTCAGCGACGATCGTGCCACGGATAATCGGGAGTTGCATTTCGTGCATGACACATTTCTTGTCTCACTTCAGTTGAGAGAAATCTGACGACAAATGAAAACCCGCTGTGCAATCTTACAGTAAGAACTGCTGGATAGCTTGTCGCCAATTTGGCATGTTCTATAATTTTACAAAAATTCTGCTTTAAAATGTTAAGAATCCACCATCAAGTAAATGACAACACCAAGAAAAAATCTAATGCACACAACACTTTTTGCAATTTTAGTCACCAATCCTTTTTGCACGTTACTTTTTTTAGTTAAACAATAAATTAATAAGTTTTAATTACACGTTACCAATCCTAGCAGAGCAATATTCTTCATGTCTTCGGTGGAATAGTTGCCAGTATGTGCTGCCATCTGCCGCCGAAACAAATAGGGAAAACTTTAAATCTTATTACAGTAGAGAACCAATTATCCGGGATGTTTGGGACCACAGCTATCCCAGATAACTGAATTTCCCGGTTTTCTGGATCGATACGAAGCGATATTTGGCAATTGTTTATAAAACCCAAGTTATGATAACAAATAGTAATGCATCTTAAAATCTGAAGAGAAAACGATCAAGAAGTGCTTATAGATATTACAATATTAAAAATTTCTGAGCTATATGCCACTTATATGGTATTTATAAAGAAACCGTTCATATTCATTTAGGTATTTCAAAGGGAAAAAAAAAAAAGCTCTTCATTTTTTAGAAATTGCCGAAAATGCGTATTTTAAAAAGTGGTGGAAAAATCGACAAAATGTTGCCGGTTTTCTGGTTTCCCGGTATTTTGGTTCCCGGATAAAAGGTTCTGTACTGTATTGAAATTTCCGTCGCTTATATTAACGTATGCTAGAGACGCTGTGGGTCGGGGAATGGGTCAAACGTTTTCAGGAAATTTTATTTTTTAAGAGTAACACCATTCCTGATACAAAACCTTGCAAAGGACTTTTTTCACCTCTCCCCCAGAAATTAAATTATGACTGCGCATGTGACACAAGCACGGACTTAGCCTTTTCTTTCTTATGATTAGCTTACAATATTATCTTCATATCATTACGACAATATTTGTGCAATTGTTATTATTACGAATAAGTAAATAATTCCTTGCGGAAGAATAACAGTATGGAGTGCAATTGCAAGTCGAAAAAGAAAGTTGTGTAAGTAGTATAAATGTTGATATTATTTTATTTTTCAACATGAAATTGTTTTTTACGGGAACGTGAAAAATATCTCTAAGACATACGCGGACCGGACTTGAGGATATTAGGAAAAAAAAAATTTCAAATTTTGGGAATTTTAGGAAACAACATTTTTTAGGAAATTGAGGAAGTTCAATCCTTGAGTGGTTGAACTTTTGTGTCCATGTGTTGCCAAATCTCTGCCAACCAAAGCGTGAGAATAAAAGTATCACCAGCGAAAAAAATAAATAAACAAAAAGGTAGGTCATCTCATACGCCCAAGTGAGAAGAATAAGCAATTTGTGATTACTCAAACAAAAGTTAAACGTTTTCATTTAGTGCGCCTCCCAGCAATAAAGGTATTTAAGCTATTATAATAAATGTGATAGATAAATAATGGTGTATAATAAATGTAACGCCATCTCTCGGGTACGCTGTTTCATCTTGTCGTGCTCACGTGACACACTGCCACGTGTGACACACTGCCATCTGAAATCCGCGACCAAGAGGTGCCGGAATCGATATATAACAGGGCGGATTGAGCCAACGCCTCCTAAATACTAAACGGCTGCAACTTTCTGGTTTTTAGCACAGAGCAAAATTTCATTCTTGGTTCACGATACACTGCCCTCTACCAGAGTTCTTCGAGAAAGAGAAATTAACAATTGGTTCATTTCTAAATTTAAATTTAAAAATCAACCAATCCAAAAAACTTTAATTCGGATATTATTTGGATCCATCGCCAATAGCTGCAAAATGCCCTTGGTTCACGATGCACTGCCATCTACAGGAGTTCTTCGAAAAATTAACGATTGGTTCATTTCTGATCTTTAAATTTTAAAATTATCCAATCAAAAAATAACAACGGCATTATCGAATTGCCGCAAGGTGGCGTTTTAAAGTAGAACCCATCTCGACGGTAGCGAAGCAAATATTCTAGGTATTTAGTATTTAGGAGGCGTTGATAGAGCACGCTGCTGCGAAGAAAGGGTCCCAACCTAAACGAGTCGTCGGAGTTGCGCGTGGTCTTGTACAGCGGAAAACGCCAACTTCGCAAAGTTTAGTGTTGCTGTTTTCGAAAACATTTGAAACCATGTTACTTATTTTCTTCAACAAAAATAATTTTCCTTCGAAGGAAAAAAAAAAAAACTCGTACATTTGTCATGTGAGCTTTTTAATGATGCCATATTTTTAAAGTATAATTTTTGGAAAGGGAGGGATCAAAGTGCAATTTTCCTGCAAACTGCTCTTGAAATATTAAATGGCAGGGTGAAATAGAACGCAATATAAAATTGGGCCTAGGCCTTGGGAGTTCCTAGGGCGAAACACTCTACTTCAGAGTTCAATTGTGTGTGTGAGAGAATTGCCCGGAAGGAGGCTGTGATTGGACTGTAGCTAAGACGTTTGAAATGGAGTCCTTAGCAATTTTAAATTTAAATTAAAGGGGGTGAGGAGGGGTAAGGTTAGCATTTTAAAGAAAAAAATAATAAATTAGTCCAGGTCGAAAAAGATCCGGACAAAGGCAGTTTTTTATTAATTTTGCTTGGAGAATTTTGAATAGTTGGGAGGACTTATCTAAATTTAGCGATGAGCTGTTTGAAAACAAATCATTGATTTCTTTAATTTGGTCGGGAATATTGATGGCCTCCATAAGAGAGAGGGCCATCATTAGTTTTTACGGGGTTGTCTGTAGGAGGGGGGCAATGAGAACTGCGTCTGCATAAGATTTTTGCGGTTGCTCTTAAAGAGCGGTCGCTCGAGCTACATCTTAGGGTTCGGGTACGCCCGGCAGCCTCTAAAGGAGGCTGCGTGGTTTTCCCCACTGTTTTCACAGCAAAATTTTTCCTAGCCCCTCGACTGGGGAAGCTGTCCTTAGCGTGCTCCCCTCCGCGCACAATGCAGACAGCCTTACGGTTGCAGTTCGCTACCAGGTGATTGAATCCCTGGCTGGCGCATCTTTGCAAAACGACTTTTCTGTTACGATAAGTTACTACGTTAATGGCAATAAACATAATAGATTTTACCAGAACAATTTTACTGGACTGTTCACTGTCCAGAAGTTGAATTTGGAAAAGTGGAAGGGGGGGGGGTTACCCCTTCCGGTCATTCGGTTAATTTTGAAAACTTTAAAGTCAAAATGGCGGAGTTCCTCCGCAAGGTCGTCGATGCTGGTGTTAGAGGGGAGTCCTCTATTAAAATATTTTTGAATATCGGGACCTCCTGGGCCCTTTTAGAATCGAATTTAATATTATTTGAGGCCAGTTATTGCAGGGCCAGTAAAAATGCTTCTTTCTATACGTTAGTTGTTAAAAACAAGATTTTCTACTGGAAAACTGAGTTTTCACTGTCTTCATAAGATCTCCCGAGCAAGAACAAATATTGTTTTAAACTAGCCTACAACTTTCCATTCCTTTTTAAAAGTTCGCAGCATTAAAACCCCCTCCAACACCAAATCATGTTTTATCATCCGATTCCTCGGTTTTCACTCTGCATTGATCCACACATCCAGGAAAAAATATAGTCCCTTTTTCAGTTTCGAAATCGCGACTTGGGCCCATTCCGAGTTCTGCCGGATTTAAGAGGCTAAAAAATTCAAAATTGTAGCAGTAGTACTTCATACAAGAATTTTGCCTCATTTTGAGTCCAAATAGAAGATGCTATCTCAAAATGCTCCAGTTTGGGAGATTTTTGGCCAGTAATGTCACTCTGTGCGCTGTGTCCATACTAGAATACAGGAATTTGTTTAAAAATTTGTTCTTATGTATTTCGCAATCGATACTTGCAAATTTTACAATGAAATATCTGAATTATTTTTTTAGTAAATGGAAAGTAAATTTAAACATTATATATTTTTGTAAAAAGGGTTAATTTATACCTCTAAAAACGCATCTAATATTATGAGAAGAATAAATTTTGCATTAGGAAGATTTCTTGGCTTGAAAATAAATGCGATTTTTCAGACAACTTCGAGGCTCTATATTTCTGAAACTACCAAGATACCTCTTAACATTTTCGCTCATAACATATTTACTACTATAAAAAGATTATCCAGTTAAATTTGGATAGATATTCATTCAGTCCCTTTTCAAGTTATAAATATCAAATTTAGCATTTTTTCCTTAAGAAGCCAAGTTTGAGCAATTATATATGTAAAAAGGACTTTCTTCAAATGCTTCATACTGCTCCCAGGAATAGTCCTTTGTGATATCTATTCGAGAAAAAAAAGTAAAGATGAATCTTAATTCCTTCCATTACTATTTTTATGCTAAAAGTGTAAAATTTCACGTGAAAATCCTACATTTGAGCCAATTTTTCTCAAACTTGTTAATAATTGTCAGAAAAATGACTGTTATAGAAATTTAGGCCATTTCTGCTCAATCAAATGGTTTTTAAATCATTTTGATATATTCATAAATAAAAAAGTTCTAAACATCTTCGTCAAGTACTCTTTTCATGAAAAATCGACTGAAAAGTGGTCGCCAAAAAAATTTCGAAGGTTTAAAATATTTTTAAACCATTGTTTCAACCTCTCTATATAACAGCTACCAGCTTAACTAGTAATTTTAAAAAACAAAAATAGTGAGCAATATTGTGTTCTTTTCCTGCGGCTTCTCATGTCTGTCTGTTCCTCGAGCGATTTAACTCGCGAAGAACAGTTCTGCGCGGAATTGTATTGAAAACAAATTATTGAAATTATCCAGGAATCGCGGTTCAGTTGGTTATTACCATTCACTGATATAAAAACCTGGTTGCAACTTATTCATCGCAAACTTAGCAGGGATAAATGGCGCAATACCGCCCCCGGTGGGCGTTTGGAAGATATTAAGGGGAGGTGAACATGTTTTGGGCAGTAAGGGGGCGGTGGATATATTTTGAAATTGGCTTGAGAGGACGTGTTTTGGGCGGGGGCGGTAGGAAAGCCTCTTCTCATAGATTAGTGAAGATCAGGAGTGGCCCAATGAGAGGTCACGGGAGGCAACGGCGCACGCAGACAAATCATTTCAGAGGGGGCTGAGCAGAGACTTAGAGAGAAGAGGGCGCAGGGAACTTCAGAAAATTTAGATAAGAAAAAATTAAAAAGTTCTTTTAATTAAAGTAGCGGTTCCCCAACAAGTGCATGCACTATTTTCGCAAATTTGTGTTTCAATTAGGGGAGAAGGGGGCACATGGGCACATGTGAACAAACGATATTGTTGAGAAACTGCTCGAACTGAGTAGATTTTGAACCATATTATTTAATTACTTATTTTATAAATTGCACATTTATTTTAGATTGATGCTTTGGCAGATGGCGCTGTAACGAAGTACCAGTTAGTTGCCTTAAAAGCACTCGCCACTTGCCCAACTGCTAGAGCTTATTGCTTGTCATGCAAGATGCTTGAGGCCAGATTTTCGAATGTTGTATTTCAGCGAAATAAAGCGCTATGAGTTGGCAACTGTCTTCTTTATGCCTAAACAAGTGTATTTATCATATACAGCTAAGTATCATAATTATTTATCGATCCTGAATGATGTATGTTATATATTTAAAGTTCCTTATTGTTGGTGAAGTTTTTCTTCAGATAATGCGCGGTCAAATTAGTTAGAACTAAAATTTTCTCTTTAGGATATGCATTATCCAACAGATATTTTAACCAGTTAACATGAAGAGAAAAATCTGAAAATAAAAAAAATATATATGTAGATGGTAACTAGTGATTGCAAAACCGGTATACCGAATACCGGTATTTCGAGCTATTTTCCAATCTCGAAATACCGGTATTTACTGAGGCAAAATACCGGTATTTTCGGTATTAGCGAAAAAAATGAATAATTTTTAACCGATGAGCTTTTCATTTCATTTATTATATATTTACTGTTACTTTACATGAGTCTTTTTTTTATCTAAGGGAAGCTACAAAAATAAATTGTTTGATGCCAAAATATCACTAAAAAACCCAAAACTACTGATTCATAGAGAATCATTCTCAAGGAAAAGCTTTTTTGTTGTCGCCAATATAAGCTGGTATACTGTATCGCTATTTATCTCTATACTTGGCGGTATTTTCCTCTTGTCTTAGCACTTTTAGTCTTTGCACATTTTTCAGCATATATTCATTGTTATCGAATCACTGCACTGTCTTTGCACTCGTTACGTTATGGTAGTTATGATATTGTGAGTTAGTGTTTTAAACTTTTGAACATTTAGTTTTTTTTTTTAAATTGGTGAGTTTTATAGTCTGATTGTTTCACTGTACTTTGCTCAAAATATTTTTGACGCACAATTGTCGAGTTTTACTTGTTCATAATGGATAATGATGAATTCAAAGAACATAAAAAATAATCTGACATTTCTTCGACTTGGTTTTACTATTTATATTATGAAAAAAATATGCTAGCAAAATGCAAAACATGTTCAAGGATCATCAACGTTTTTGGAGGCAGCACAAGTGGCAGCACATAGGCATCTGAAATGTTGTCACATTTATCATAAATTTCCTTCAACAAGGTTTGGAAAAGCAAGCAACAACTCTTCCTGAGCAAGAACAAATTGATGAAGATGATATTGAAGTGGAAGAAGAATTCTCTCCAGGAAAAGTTACAGCAAGTCATAAGTAAGAAAATTGCCACAAACAGTACTAGTATAGCACCGAAAACAGATGTTTCCAAAGCCATCAGAAGAGTAATACAATTATTTGAAGACGAAGGACTTTGGGGTAAGTACTTGGAGCGCACCTAACGTGCATTGTTAACAATACCCCCTACCAGCGTCGATTCCGAGCGCGCATTTTCAGCTGCTTGAACTATATGTACAAAAATTCGCTCCAGATTGAATGGCAGTTCAATCGATAGACGCTTTGTGTTTTTTAAGATCTTATTTTAAAAATCAGCAGTGGAACAAGTTCTTTTTTTTTTTTTTCAATTGATATTGACACCAGGCAGAATTTTTTGTACGCTGAAAAAATGATTAATTTTATCTGTTTTTTTTTTTAATGTCATATATTGCTCACTGTTTTGCATTTATTATTATTTGACCAAAATATTTGTTCTCTATAATATATTTGCATAAGATAATTTATATTTTTGTGTAAATTATTGAACACTACAACAAAACAAGTATGTTTTTTTTTTTTGAAAAATTTCAAATACCGGTATTAATACCGGTATTCCGGTATTGGCGTTTTAAAAATACCGAATACCGGTATTGTGTTTTTGCTCCGGTATTGCAATCCCTAATGGTAACACAAGTGATGGAATGTGGAGGCAAAGTGAAATGGTAAAGTATTTTCAGTTTGCAGCGCCACCCATCTAGCATGTTTTAACAAGTCCCCAGACAAACCATCTATTCATGTCAACAACTTGATAGATATAAAGATCAACGAAAAAAATTATACAAGTCCTTTTAAAAATTTGATACACTTATTGTAATATTCGTCTTTTTTCAAAAAAAAAAAAAAAAATGTTTTGAAACTTATAAATTGATTGTAATTATCAATTTAAGGAATAATTGAGATCTACTACAGTATCCGGTACAGTACTTATTTCGTTTATATTAAGCGAATTTTGATTTTAAATGTTCAATGAAATTTGTCAAATGCACGCAGGGCAAAGTGAAATAGTTAATTTCGTTTACTCAGGCACTCATTTGTTAAATCACGTACGTATTTTTTTTTTAATTAATTTACATTCTTTTACCTATTAATTCACTTATTTATTCATTCGTTCACTTATTTTCTTATTCGTTTTCTATTTTATTCTCCCTCATTCCTTTTTCTCATGAAATAATGAGTTCATTAATTTGCTTATTTATTTATTCGTTTATTTTCCATCGAAAAGTCATTTATTCCTTTGTTTACATGTGTTTTTGATGCAAATTACTGTTAATCATAAAATAGAACATTTTTCATGGTAAAAAAATGCATTTTTCACATTGCCCTATGGTTTTTTAAGGTGGAAACTTTCCACCTTTTTTTGAAGTTGCAAAATAGCTGCCAAAAATGAAAAATAATATTTCAATGCAAGTTGTCATGCAAAATACATTATTCAATCTTTATGTACAATAACTTTCAGAACAAATTTCTGATGCGTTCATTTTGAAATAGGTCAGCTATCTTAACTATTTCACTTTGCCCCACATTCCCCTACATTTGCACTAAAAACAATACAAAATAAAATTTAAAAACAAATCAAACACTATTCAGAACTTTAATTGAAAATTGCTCTCAGAAGTAAAAATATTTTTATTCTTTCAACGCAATCCGACACTAATTTTAAACATAAGTTTTGAAGTCGGTGCAGAAACGATAGGTAAAATGATGCGAAACTTATATTTTGCTTTTTTCTGAAAAAACATTGAAAATTAAGAACGAAATATTTGTACTACAACATAAGTATGTGGTAGTCAAGTAATGTACGCGAATGCGATTAAAGAATCTGAAATAATTTAAATTTATATTTGTAATTGAGTTTCAGTACGCATGATTCTGCATATTTAGTTTATGCCGACAGCAAAACTCATATTAAAAAAAGGTATCGATGGTGTTCTAAGAACAACACTATTATTTCCTTTTTTGCAACAATTTCCAAGTGAAGCTCTGAAGTTGGTTCGATATTTTTTTCCAGAAATATTTTTATCTAATTTCTAATAGTGTGAAAAAGTGGCCCTGTGCTTCTGTCAGTATGTTCAGTTGATTTATGTTTAAATTTCATTTGATTTGAGTTGAAATTTCATACTTTGCCTCTGAATGAATTCATTATACAACATTCTTTAATTTCATCGGTTTTTTTTTTTAAATAAAATAATCTTTCCTCATTTTTCACAACATAGCTTAATAAATTCTTAATTTTCACGAACAGAAATACTATGTTACAATGTTTAATTTTTGTTTGCATAAGAATGAGTAAATAGAGTTCAAGGATTCTTACCTTTGCTTCAACCCCCCCCCCCCCCCGAATAAAGCAAATTAAGAAAAATATATTTCATAACTAAAAAACGTGTAAAAGTGAAATAAATGAAATGCAGGCTGAGAAAGCAAAATAATCCTGCAAGTAAACACAAGTCTCTCCTCTCATGGTCGGAATCCGCGAAAATGCGAACGTCACTCACTTAAAATCGAGTCTCGTCGTAGCTCCGCCCACTTTTTCTCGGTAACTAGTCCGGCGGACAGCCAGACACTCACCAGTCTATGAATTTGATAAGTTCTCCCGCGCCTTTTTCTAGTCTGCGTCGAAACATAACCTTCTTTAAAAAACCATAATGATGTATGGAAACACTTTGTAACATACTTTTACGTCATCCTCTTATGGTTACGCTTCAGACTTTATTGTATTTTCCCTGAAATGAATCATTCAATTATGTGTACCAATAATAATAGCACGAACTGCTAATCCTAATAGCAAAAAATATATATAAGGCGGATCATACGATAGAAGTGTGGGATTCTGAAACTGGTGTAGCCAGAACTTATCTTCCGTGGGGAAGTCCAAACATTCCCACTTCGCTTATCAACTGCTGTATTAGGATAAGTAACAATTTTAAAACTAAACCCTCTGGAAAACAGGTCCAGATTGTTTGTTTGGGGATTTAGCAGATTGCTTATTTGAAGATAGGACCCTGTTTTTTTCCTATACCACCGTAATACATCGTCTAATTGAAACACTTTTTAAGTTTTTCGACATGATAATGGTTTGAGCCTTTCTAGCTACGAGGAGAAAATACGCAAAACAGTGACGAGAAGTACTGTATTATTCTGACATATCAAGCGTCTCCTACTTATATGTTATGTTTTTGTCTTCACTTTACTCATTAAAAAGTTCTGTTATTTATAAAAGTTGCACAGTCATAAAAAAAAAACGAAACACTCGCTCGTACTTTAAGGCCATTAACACTAGAGATACGTGTTATATGTTATTTTTTCGGGAATAATGTAATCTACGAATTTCTATTGGTAATTGTTGTTAATGGGTCGTCTTTATATGAAAACTGGCATCAACTTTAAAATTTTCTGTTACCCCCCCCCCCTTTTTATCGCATATTTGTAATCAGCAACATCATTTAACTTTGTATACCAAATCGTTTTAAATTTGCTCCAGCCGTTGCTTTACAATTGAACAGAAAAAAAAACGTTCCGTAATGTTAAAACTATTTTTCAAACTTGTGCATATAATACCTAAACCACGTTAGATACGGCAAAGATTGTTTTTTTATATCAAAGTGTGAATCAACAATAAAAACGATGAATTTTGTATTAAATATGAAATTAATATTTGAAAAAATGATGATCTGGAACCATATAATATTTTGATGGAGAAACAATCTAGAAGTAGTTTCAAAGGAGAATCCAGCAGGGAATTTCCATGTCATGAAAGAGAAATACACTTACCCACTAGTTGCAAAATGTTTTTAGCGTTTTTATATAGTATTTAGATTTCAACAGTAATCATTTATTGAAAGCGAAATGGTAATTAAAACTTCTGAGAGCATTTTAAAACTGGAAGACGATCCAATTTTTCGTCCATTAGTGAGAAGTCTGCTTTTATGCAACATGCAGTAATTCAGAAAACTTTTTACGTGGATACTTGATTTTCACAGAAAAAACGTGACATCTCAGAAGGTTATTCGGAATAATCTGTGACGATTGGAGGTATTTTTTTTATTTCTGAGTCGCTGTTTAAACTTTATTGCTAATCCTAGTACAATAGTGCATATAAATACAAACACTTTTAAAACGTAACCTCTCTTCAGAAAGTGAGTGCTGCCTGAGTTAGTGCGTAACGAAAAGTGCGCATCTATCTTTGTTTGATCAAAAAGATGGAATGTTGCATTTTTCCTTTGAATTTTACAGAAGGGTTTTCTCTCCTAAGTTCAAAACATATTCTAACTTTAACAAAACCCGAGAATTTTTAACTAATTACAAACAGCGAAACAGCAAACGTTCTATAGCGATTAGCTTAGTTAATTTCTTCGAAAAATATGACTTGTTTACTCTTTGTAAACTATGACCTTGAAAGTAGCATTTTAAATGTGGTGGTCCCTAAATCGTTGGTTGGTCATAACTTTTGTTATACTGGTAATAAAGTTTTGCCGCTTGGTACCCAGCTTACTTTTGGCCCACCGTGCCTAATTATGTAACCAAATGTAGGGGTTCCCATTTGAAAATTCCGACATAGTGTTCATTTCACTTTGTATATAGCCCCTTATCAAAACTTAACTGACATAGGTTTAAAGAAGACTTTAATCGATGTCAGAAGACACCTTTCTTTTTTTCTTATCATGTATAGCAGCCGAATAATTAGAGTGTTTCGTTTTTTTTTTCTATGACTCTACAAATTGGAATAGAGAAATAGAATGTGAATTGCAAATTTTTAATCCAATGTTTTAAAGCACTAATACGCAGGGATACTGCAGACACGTGTTTCGGCGTTACAAGGAGCGCTTTTTCAATGCTAGTCTCTTTGCATTATTTTTGCTCAAAAGATGTTTCCATGGATTAAAAGCATATGAAATGACTTACAAACATTATTTTATATCATATATTTATATCTCCAAAAATTACTTTTTTTCACTTTTTTGTTTTCTTTTAAATGCTTGTAATATAAATGTATCATATAAAATATTTTTTGTGAGTTATTTCATATGCTTTGAATGCAGGAATATAACTGATGAGTAAAAATATGCAATGAGATTAGCTAACGACATTATTTTTCATATTTTAACCATAAAATCCCGATTAAAGCTATGATAAAACTTTGCGATCGCAGCGCCCCCTGAAGATATTAACCGATTTTTCTCAAGTTTTGTACAAAAGCTAACTGTCACCAAAGACAACTTTTGGTAACTATTAGAAGTTGATCTGAAAACCTTTTTGTTTTTCGCCCCACCCTAATGCACAAACATCCGACCACAGCGGATTAGTCGGAGGTCTGTGCATCCATAAGCTCCTAATTTTTCGCACTGAAAAAGGCGCGCCTTGCAACGCCGAAACATGTGCCTGCAGCATCCCTGCGTAATAGTGCTACAAAATGTTGGATTGAAAATTTGCAAGTTATAATTTGCGTTGAGGTAACCATTTTCTTCTTAATAGAATCGGCTTAGCTACCAGTGAGTTTGTGGCATGCAAACGAAATAGACAGAAAAGCATAATCCATTGATTGTTATGGATTATTTCACAATTGTTTTAGACATTTCTTAACCCGCGAGCACTCGCACGGGTACTCTCAGACCCGGTCATTATTTAAATTCGCTGCCAAAAATCACCCCTTCACCGGAAATGGACGAGGTCCACAGTAGCTGCGTTCAGGGTCACCTTCTTACTGATCACATGTTTTTCAGGAATGTACAGACCCTCCTTCCCCCAAAAAATACCGGTTCGGGCCTCAGAGGCCCGGCGCGAGTGCTCGCGTTACTCATTCTGCATTGAGAACGCGAAGAAAGAGGTTGCAAAATGCTTCGCAATTTGAGATAAAGATGAAATAAAGAGGTTGCAGACTTTGTAATTAAAATTTAGTGTTCAAAACACAATTTTTTCTGCTTTACAAACTCAATTTCCAGAAAAAAACCGCTCCCGGCCTGCGAGGCCCGGCGCGAGTGCTCGTGTGACGCAAAGTAGCGCGAGTGATCGCGGGTTAAGAAAGCCTTGGCCATAGATGAGGTCGGAGGCAAGATTCGAAGCAAGCGTCTAGGGGCAAGACAAATCCCAATGTTAAAAACTTGGTCGTTTTTCGACTTCACTGAGGAGGGGAAATCTACGGTTATCACCTTCTTCCGTAGGGGGAAAGGGAAATCTTGTTCTACGCTAGCCGCACAGAAAGGACGAATCTCTGGGCGAACTCGCTGTTCGCGTATGCGAATGTTTTGAATTTGAATGTTTGTTTGAACAAGTTACTGTTGAAACTTTCATAAACCGCTTTGATCTTCGCTAGACAAATCAATTATTAACCATAATGTACACAAATTCATTCCGCTAAACTGTAAGGTCAGTTATGTATATCAAATAATGTAGAATGTTTACATTCGCGTAATGCTGATGTTATATTAAAAATGTTTTAAAGTAAAAAAAAAAGTTTGAATATTTAAACTCTATAGGTAGTTTAAAGAATCTTATCCAAACAAACTCTATTAAATGACGTATCCAGATTAACAGTAGATGTAAAATAGAGGCAATATGTAATAGCATAAAAACCGTAATAGTGATCTTTAACTACATGATAGAATTATTTTAGACCTGTGCAGTATATAGTCGGGGCCATCCGAAAAATGGGGCGATCGATCCGGGTGCCGAAACACACAAGAGAGCGCCCGCAACTGATATTTTGCTGTATTTAGAATTTATAATTGTTATTATTTTAAAAATTTGTTTAGATATTTTTGAGTATTATTATTTTTTTTTTTTTTTCAAAAAGGAGAACATATTATATTTATTTCTTATATTTCTGATACCCACAGGTTACATATTACATGTTCAATTTTATAACAATTAGAAAATAAAATTGGTCGGTACTTTTCATAAACATAAGCTTATCACAGTAGTTAGTGCGATTTCTGAGTCTAAAAGAAGACCGATATATATTTTAGGTGTGCTAAAGTGTTCATACTAATATTATTTGTATGTGGGGAGAGGGTTGCGCCAGAAAATGTACGCTACGGGTGCCGTCGTCTCTTAAGACAGCCCTATTTACAGAGCGTAATTTTTCACCTCCCCTCAGGGATGGATACAGATTCTTTTTTTTTTTGAATGGAGGGAGGGGGGGGGGGCGGCACCGAAAAGGAAAATGTGATTTCCCCCGAGAAATATTATTTTTAATAAGAAAAGTTGTCAAGAGAATCTTTTAAAATTATTTTATAGTCATTTACAGTGCTTTTAAGTTCAGAAATATCAGTGGCGTATATAGGTTTTTATTTTGGAGGGGGCCTATAAACCCACGCTTACCCCCCCCCCCCCACACACCAAACTTTCTTTTTTTTTTTTTGTAATTATTGTAAGACTCGAAGAAATTTTCAAAATTGAAGTAAAATAGTGTGATTTTTGGTATAGATAGGGAATAAGGGAGTTTTCGGTTCCCTCCGAAGCATTTTTCAAAATTGAAGTTAATTCTAGGCTATCTTTGATAACGTTAGAAGTTCGGCACTCCTCTGGGAAACTTACTGAAACTAATGCTCTGAATGAGCAATTTTAGGCTATCCTTGTTAACGTTAAAGGAGTTCTGAAGACTCGAGTCTTGAAATATTTCGACACTGCAGCACAACTCAAGATATGTTTGGTTATGATAGAGTAAAGGAGAACGAGAGGAGATTCCATTCTGATTTTTTTTTTTTATTTTTATCTGAAGTTCATTTCAAGTAATCTTCGGGAAGGAAGAGTTCAGACATCCTCCGCTGAAAGATTTTCGAAAGTTAGAAACGCAACTACGGATTCTCTTTAAAGACGTTAAGAGACAAGGGGTTGTTAGGCGCCTCCTTCTGAAAATTTTCAAAGTTGCAAGCTTAACCGTGTAATTTTAGACCATCTTTGACAGTAACGTTATCAAGAATTCTCCTCCAGAAATATTTCGAAATTAATGTTTTAACAAGTACTAAGATTAAATTAAAAATTTAAAAAATGACCCGACCCTGATTGCCGACCTCATACTTAAACGAACTTCACTAATCTAAAAGCAATTTAAATTTAAATATATTTAATTGTTTTCGGGAAGACATGGTAAACACGGAAAAGGAAAGATGATCATTTTAAGTAAATTTTCTAGTCGCAAAGACAGAATAAAAAAGTACTGATTGTAAATTCTTTTAAAATCCTTATACTAAAATCAGTTAGAAGTATTTTACTAGTTAACAAAAACTGGCAACAAATAAGCATTTTAAATCATTGAGTTGTCTTTCCTTGTCGGCCACCAATGACATCAGTTTGCAATCGCGTGAATAAGGGGTTAACGGCATTTGGTAAAAAGTAAAATATGAGTTAAAAAGTTTTCTAAAGGTTAGTTCGTTTCCTTTTTGTGCCTTTAAATGTCAGTTATTATCATTCTTTTAATCAGTGGCGTATATAGGTTTTTATTTCGGAGGGGGCCCATATAATCAAGCTTAGCCCCCCCCCCCCCAAACAAGAAGAATGAGAAAAAAGAGAGAAACGTAATTTGCTGACTAATAATCTGCATATGTTGAATATTTTTCATCAAAAGATTTCTATTCAAAATGATTGGGATTTTTTCTATGCGTTTTCTAATTGAAATATCTTTAGTGTCCCAAGCCACGTTCTTTTTTCTCTTAAGTAAAGCGTAAGGACTCCCTGACCCTCTTGGGTTGCACCACTGCCTGGTGCCATCTAACGAATTAGTATTAACAATAATTATTTATTTATTTATGTATTTCAAGCTATGTAAATAATTTAAGAGTAAACTTAAACCGAATAAAAATAACTACCACAACAAAAATTAAAAAAAAATAATAATAATTTTTTTTCGGGGGGGGGGGGAGGGGGAACGGGTATAGGAGGGAAAGTCCCTCTGGGGTCTTTACATACACCTTTGAAAACAATGTTAATAGAGAATTGGCTTTTTTCTCAAGGATTTTTTTTTTTTTTAACAAACACGAACCGAACACCTACTTTTGGAAAAATCTTTCTCGATTTCGTGGAAGGGGGGATGGCCTCGCTCGCTTCCCCCCCCTTGAATACGCCCTTGCTTTTAGTTGCTTTTTGTTATAGTTAATGATGAAAAACAAAACATATTTCAAAGTCATATGAGATTTATATGATATTTTCAAGTTCATAAAATACGATTTTAAATATCTTTATTAAAGAAACTATGTTCATTTTATGTAATTTTTACTTGTTTTTATATTTTCTTAGTTTGTTTCTTTTATTTTGTTTTACTCTATTTATTTTTTTATTTTAAATTCTTTTTTTATTTTTTGCACGTTTTGTTTCTTTGGTCACAAGTTTTTTGAAATTTGTCCTATGCTTAAAATGCATTTAATGTCACTCGCTTAAAACCAATAATAATTTCTTGAAATAAAAAATTTACAAAAAAAAAAAAAAAAAGCATTAAATTAACATTACTTAAAGTAATTTTTATTTTATTTTTAAATGTTAGTGGATGAAATTGCACCACATGCAGCTCCCTGCTGAAGCTCATGTGCCATAAAAGTAGAATTAATAGTTTTCGTGATGTATTTTGTTGCTTTTCCTTGCTTAATAATTATTAATTTTATTTTTTTTAAGCCAATGGGCGTGAGAACGCATTCCATGCCCCCCACCTATCGATGTTCATGCACGTACACATAAGATTTGCGATGTATTTGTAGTTTCAGAAGTATTTTAAAGTTCTTCGCTTTTTAATTGATTAAACTTTATTTTTAAAAGCCAGGGTGTCGTTAAAGTGCAATCTCCTGCCAGCACCCATAGACTTAAATGGCTTTTGTATTTTTTGTGATGTAGTTTAAGTGTTTAAGTTATTTAGTTGTTTTTCTTTTATTTAAATTTAGTAAGAAAAATAATTATTAAAAAACATCGTTTTCAAATAAAATCAAATAAGTGCTTTATTTTTTAAATATCCCCCCCCCTCCAAAAGGGAGGGGGCACAAGAACACCCCTTTGTAACCCCGTGCCGTCACCCTTGTCTGACGGTTTGACAGCGTTGTAAAATTGCATTCAAGGAAAAAAAACTTTAGTATGACCATGTGACGTACGTATCACGTCAATTTTGCATCCATTAATCGGGATATGGGTGATTCTACAAATACGGATGTATATCTAACATGTAGATTTCAAAAAATTAATTTAAAATCAAAAATCTGAAAAAAATCAGCAAACTTTATAAGTTGCATAATTAAAATAGAATATCAGCAGAGCTTAAATGTTTGTATTTTATTGTATTTTTGGATTTTTGTTTTTTTGAAGGCATATGTGAGTGATAAAAAGGACATGTGGATGACACAATGGGTATGTGAATAACACAATAAGTATGTGAATAACACAAACACAATAGGTATATTAATGAAATTTTTTAACCTGTAAACTGTTAGACATAATTTTTAAACATTATTGAACTGAGAAAAAACAGTCCTTTAATGTTAAAAATATTTTTTATACTTGTGCATATAATACCTAAACCACGTTATGTACGGAAAAGATTGTTTTTTTATATCAAAGTATGAATCAACAATAAAAACGTTGAATTTTTTATGAATTATGAAATTACTATTTGAAAAAATGATGATCTCGAACCAGATAATATTTTGATGGAGAAACAATTTAGAAGTGGTTTCAAAGAAGAATCCAAAATGGGAGCTCAAATGATTCAGTTGTTTTTAAGATATGCTAAAAGAACCATTTTTTGTCCATTGTAGGTCCCATATTTAACTCTGCAAACTGTAACAACAGCAGGGAATTAATGAAAGAGAGATACACTTATCCAGTAGTTGCAGAATGTTTTTAATGTTTTTATATTGTATTTAGATTTCAACAGTAATCATTTGTTGAAAGCGAAACGGTACATAAAACTGCTGAGTATATTTTAAAACTGGAAGACGATCCAATTTTTTGTCCATTAGTGAGAAGTCTGCTTTTATGCAACATGCAGTAATTCAGAAAACTTTTTACGTGGATACTTGATTTTCACAGAAAAATGTGACATCTCGGAACGTTATTCGAACTAATCTGTGTCGATTGAAGGTATTTTTTTAAATTCTGAGTCACGGTTTTAACATTATTGCTAATCCTAGTATCGTAGTTTATATAAATACAAACACTTTTAAGACGTAACCTCTCTCCAGAAAGTATGTGCTGCCTGAGTTAGTGCGTAGCGAAAAGTTCGCATCTATTAATATCTGTTAATATCCTCAGGGAGCGCTGCGATCGCAAAGTTTTACCATAGCTTTGTTATGGATTTTATGGTTAAAATATCAAAAAGAATGCCTTTAGCTTGTCTCTTTGCGTTTTTTTTTTACTCAAAAGATGTTTTCATGCATAAAAAGCATATGAAATGACTCACAAACATTATTTAATACAATATATTTATATTTCAAAAAAATCACTTTTTTTCACTTTTTTTTTTTAATACTTGAAACATAAATATATCATATAAAATATTTTTTGTGAGTAATATCATATGCTTTGAATGCATTAATATAACTTATGAGTAAAAAAAATGCAATGAGATTAGCTAATGCCATATTTTTCATATTTTAACCATAAAATCCCGATAAAAGCTATGATAAACTTAGCAATCGCAGCGCCCCCTGAATATATTAACCGATTTTTCTCAAATTTTGCGCAAAAGCTAACTATCGCGAAAGACAACTTTTGGCAAGTATTAGAAATTGATCTGAAAAACTTTTTATTTTTCGCCCCACCCTAATGCACAGACATCCGACAAAAGCGGATTTGCCGGAGGTCTGTGCATCCATTAGCTCCCACTTTTTCGCATTGAAAAAGGCGCTCCTTGTAACGCCGAAACAAGTGTCTGCAGTTTCCCTGCGTATCAGTGCTATAAAACGTTGGATTAAAAATTCACAATTTATAATTTGCACTAAGGTAACCATTTTCTTAATAGAATGTGCTTATCTACCAGTGAGTTTGTGACGTGCGAAAGAATAAGATAGAAAAGCATAATCCAGCGAATGAGTATTGATTGAACTAATTCCACTCAAGAAAGCCTTGGCCAACAATGAGCTGGAGGCAACATTAGGAGGGAATACTGTAGCCAATTGGTTCATACATATCCAAGCTCACATTGTTAAATCCACTTTGACTCTGGTCTAAAGTATCATGTGTGAGATCTGGGAAAGGGAAACACTCTCACGCCAAATATCTGCCGATATCAGTGAAGAAAATATGCTTTTCTGAGCTTATACAAGGAAGAAAGTTGCCAGAGCGGTTTCTTAAATGAAACAGAGGAGAAGGGGGATCAGAGCTTCTGCACAGTAGCGGGAGCAAATAGGACCTTTTTTTTCAGCTGGTTCATAACGGGCAGCACATTTGGCGGACTGGGCATGACTTCTCGCGCACTGGTAGGCGCGACACATTAGACAATTCGGTCTTCTGCTACATTATTGTGATGGCAACCTTTTTCAATCCAATTTTCTGCGCCGACCCGGTAATAGCTAGAATAATGGTGTTTCAAGTGGGGTGCGAGAAGGGTCGCTTGCAAACCACTTTTTATTCCAACAAAAAATAATAATGACGAAAAAAAATACTCCAAACTAGAATTTTATTTGTTTTTTTGTTATTACTCTTCACACTTTCCTGTTATTCTCCTCCAAAGAATTAATAATAACAATTACACTAATTACTCATCATGACGTTGAAATGATACGGTGAGTTGTTCATAAAAAAGATATTTCAAGTTCTGTGCAATAGTATAGTTACAAATTACCTTTTGGAGGAAAGATAAAAAATGACTTCATAAACTATTGTATTAAGAATGCTAAATCCTAAACCTCTGCCAATTGCTGGGTGCGTCCTTGCGCTGCATGCGTCATTATTTGTTATGGATACTGCGGTGATAGGATTGGTAACTTTTCTTCGAGCGAAAAGGCTGTGTGTTGAAGGATAAGACTTTATTTTGATGTTTGCCCACCGTCTCCCATCACGCATCACGAAAATGAAACATCTATTTTGACCAACTAAATCTTTAGATTTTAGCCTCAATATAAAAGGAAATATCTGAAATAATACTTTCTAAAAGTGCAAAAAACAGAGTTAAAAACGCAAAATATAGAAGGTATGATTGTGAGAGCCGTCAGCAGATGGCAACGCCATACGGGGTACTGGTCTTTCCAAGTAAGAACAAGCGTCTAAATTCACAACCCCGGCAGTCGTTGATTATATCAGAGTTGGGCGTGCCTCTAACGAAATTAGAAAGTTAACTAATTAATGTCGCTGTTCTTGGCTTAGAAATCAACTGATTGAAAATTCTTTAAATGTAAAGATCCGTAATTTCTTCTGTTGGGGATGTCCCTCCCCAAGATAAAAAATGTCTTTCTATTTTATGTTGGAAAGCGGTTGGGACTGTCTACTTTCTGTTATACATCGATTCTCCCACCTCCTGGTTGCCGATTGTAGATTATAACACGTGTGAATGTGTCACATGAGCACGAGAATGATAAGGGTAACTCGTTCGTCAAACCCCAGTACGAACTGTGTGAACCCTACGTATTCGCAATGATACAGATTGCTTTAATTTACGTTCACGTGATCGAGACAAGTGAGCACGAGAGTACAGCGGCAAGAATTTATTCAATGACAATGGAATTGCTTCGGGAGCGCTTGAGCGGAATGCCTGTAATCTCCTGTCGGATGATGTCGAATGTGAGTTGGTGTAAAATTCTTAAGGAGTGAGGTGGTAGCTTATTGGGCAAAGTCCAAGGAAGCAGTGGTGAGCCGTGGTTTGTTCGGTTGTTAAGCCGGCGGTGGTGTGACGTGACGTGGCGCCGTCTAGCGCCAAGAGATGGAATGTGCCAGTTCCTCTCCTGTAGCCGTAGGAGAAAAAATGGGTATTCCCTCAACAAACGTCGGGCATTTTTTTTTTTTCTTGGAATTCCGAGTCGAACGCTACAGCAACCCCTGCTCCAATTCCGAGAAACTGCAGTTCAACATTGACGCCAAACGAGTGCCCACCTTTCCTGAATGTTAGTTTTCGTGTCAGACCGGTCAACTAAGGTGGTTGTTTCCCCGGCAGGGCTATGCACGAAGAGTCCTATCTCGAGACACGTCCATTACGGTCGGCGTCTCAGTCTGGAAGTACTAAGTTTTTTTTTTTTTTGGTGTACAGCGGGCTACGTCCGATTCTTGATTTATAAGGCTTGCAGTTCTCTCAGGACTTGTAGTGATTATAGGCTACTGTCCCCTTACCTGGGTAGTATTATACTGAAAAAAGTTGAAACAACTAGCAATCAAAATAGCATTGTTGAACGTATTTTTGGACGCAAAAATTATTTGCCCAAATAAACTTGATGTCAGAATTAAATGATGACCGTAATGACAGACAAAAAATTTAATGATGAATCACCTCAATGAAACTATTTTGCATCAGGTCATTTTTTGAATCAATAATCATTTCCGATTGAGCTATTTTCCAGTGCGTTTACAGCATTTTAAAGCTTTAGTTTGATTCTTACTTTGGTACTTAAATTTCAAACCGTTTGTGAGTGTACACTCCAGGGTTCCCCGTACTTAACACTACACGTGGTTTTGCATTTTATATAGATGAGAGACGAAAAATAAAAAATGAATAACTGAACTTTACACCAACAAAAATATTATTGATTTGTTTTATCTCAAAAATAAATTACTTAACTAACAAACAAAAAATAAATATCTTCTGTGCATTTAATTTTTCAAAATAGTTTCGAGAGCGTCCATAAAAAGGATACGCGAGCAGCAATTGACCCACACACGCAACAATTTTGTTCGGAACTAAGCCCCATGAGAACCTCATGGGGATTAGTTCTATGTTCAAATACATATTCTTCGGGAGGTAAGGAAGCGCTGCAAAGAAGTTGCCATTGTCGCTCAACGTGGGAAATTCCAATGGACAAGAACGATAATATAGCAGCATGAGCATTGCAAAAAAAAAAAAAAAGAAGCAAAGTGCAGCTACCCATGAATTTAGAAATTCTCCAAGGGATATTCTATCTTGTGGCATATAAAAGGTTTTGCCCTCATATCTCATGGAAAGTCGATTTTCAATGGGTAAACATGGGTCTCCTCGCCCTCTCTGACTGCTTATAATTGCACTTATGAACTTATAATTGCACTTATGAACTGATGCACAGGGTAATTTAGATTTAAAACCAACGGCCGGCGAACAGATATTTTCCGACCTGCAGTAACTTAAAAACTAGAAATTAAAAAAAAAAAAAAAAAAAAAAACGATTGCGCACTTCTTTTTAGTATTTCAAAGAAGGCTGAGCCCATACCATCTCAAAAATCACCACTGAGCACTTAATTTAGCGAAACAAACAAACAAAAAATAAAATACGATTGTACTGTGGGCTGGCGCTAACTAAGGCTACTATAACAGAAGCTCTACATACAGGAGCTCTAACGCTAACTAGAGCGCATGACAACTGAAATACAGTGGACCCCCCAAACTCTCCCCCTTCCACCCCCTTGAATGACTCTATTCCACCTCAGTTAATCGACCGGTTCCAACGGTTAGTCGCTGTCCTGTCCTTTAATTTTTTTTTTTTTTTTTGTTTTTACACCTAGGGTCTTTCACGCTGTTTTTTCGGTGGTAATTTACTGACTGCGGAAAAACGTTAGGGCGCTATTCTGCCGTGATTCACGCACAGAAGTGGTATCTGCACTTTTTGTCAAAATTGAGTTAAGGTCACCAGGTAGTTAATAGCCACATATTTCATCTAAATACGATGTGGTATGGTCATTTGTTCATCGGAAGTATTTTTCAAAAATATTTGAAAAAATTTCATCTGAATCAAATACATTGAGAAGCAAAACTTTAAACGGCAATTTCTCATTTTGAAGTCGTCTGCAGATACGACTTTTGCGCTTAGCGCGGCAGTATTGGTGGTTGTTAACTTTCAAAGACATTTTTTACATTTCATGTTAGACTTTTTAGCTACAATTAAAATGTATGTGTTGTTTTGTTATCTTTATTTTACATCTTGCATATACTAGTACCGTTTTTTACCTGTATTTCGGATTATCCCTTAAATTCGATTTTCCGCGACGACCGTGCCGCGGATAATCGGGAGTTGCATTTCGTGCATGACACATTTCTTGTCTCACTTCAGTTGAGAGAAATCTGACTACAAATGAAAACCCGCTGTGCAATCTTACAGTAAGAACTGCTGGATAGCTTGTCGCCAATTTGGCATGTTCTAAAATTTTACAAAAATTCTGCTTTAAAATGTTAAAAATCCACCATCAAGTAAATGACAACACCAAGAAAAATTATAATGCACACAACACTTTTTGCAATTTTAGTTATCAATCTTTTTTTCACGTTACTTTTTTTAGTTAAACAATAAATTAATAAGTTATAATTACACGTTACCAATCTTTGCAGAGCAATATTCTTCATGTCCTCGGTGGAATAGTTGCCAGTATGTGCTGCCATCTGCCGCCGAAACAAATAGGGAAAACCTACAAATCTTATTATTGTAATATCCGTCGCATATATTAACGTATGCTAGAGACGCTGTGTGTCGGGGAATGGGTCAAACGTTTTCAGGAGATTTTATTTTTTAAGAGTAACACCATTCCTGATACAAAACCTTGCGAAGGACTTTTTTCACCTCTCCCCCAGAAATTAAATTATGACTTGTGACACAAGCACGGACTTTGCTTTTTCTTTCTTATGATTAGCTTACAATATTATCTTCATATCATTATGACAATATTTGTGCAATTGTTATTATTACGAATAAGTAAATAATTCCTTGCGGAAGAATAACAGTATGAAGTGCAATTGCAAACCGAAAAAGAAACTTGTGTAAGTAGTATAAATGTTGATATTATTTTATTTTTCAACATGAAACTGTTTTTTACGGGAACGTGAAAAATATCTCTAAGACATACGCGGACCGGACTTGAGGAAATTAGGAAAAAAAATTTCAAATTTTGGGATTTTTAGGAAACAACATTTTTTAGGAAATTGAGGAATTCCAACCCTTGAGTGGTTGAACTTTTGTGTCCATGTGTTGCCAAATCTCTGCCAACCAAAGCGTGAGAATAAATGTATCAATAGCGAAAAAAATTACCCCTTCCTGTCATTCGGTTAATTTTGAAAACTTTAAAGTCAAAATGGCAAAGTTCCTCCGCAAGGTCGTCGAGGCTGGTGTTAGAGGAGAGTCCTCTAAGAAAATATTTCTGTAGTTCGGGGCGTCTGGGGCCGTTTTAGAATCGAATTCAATATTATTCGAGGCCAGTTATTGCAGGGCCAGTAAAAATGCTTCTTTCTATACGTTAGTTGTTAAAAACAAGATTTTCTACTGGAAAACTGGGTTTTCACTGTCTTCATAAGATCTCCCGAGCAAGAACAAATATTGTTTTAATCTAACCTACAACTTTCGATTCATTTTTAAAAGTTCGCAGCATTAAAACCCCCTACAACACCAAATCATGGTTTATCATCCGATTCCTCGGTTTTCACTCTGCATTGATCCACACATCCAGGAAAAAATATAGTCCCTTTTTCAGTTTCGAAATCGCGACTTGGGCCCATTCCGAGTTCTGCCGCATTTAAGGGGCTAAAAAATTCAAAATTGTAGCAGTAGTACGACATACAAGAATTTTGCCTCATTTTGAGTCCAAATAGAAGATGCTATCTCAAAATGCGCCAGTTTGGGAGATTTTTGGCCAATAATGTCACTCTGTGCACTGTGTCCATACTAGAATACAGGAATTTGTTCTTATGTATTTCGCAATCGATACTTGCAAATTTTACAATGAAATATCTGAATTATTTCTTTTAGTAAATGGAAAGTAAATTTGAACATTATATATTTTTGTAAAAAGGGTTAATTTATACCTCTAAAAACGCATCTAATATTATGAGAAGAATAAATTTTGCATTATGAAGATTTCTCGGCTTGAAAATAAATGCGATTTTTCAGACAACTTCGAGGCTCTATATTTCTGAAACTACCTAGATACCTCTTAATATTTTCTCTCATAACATATTTACTACTATAAAAAGATTATCCAGTTAAATTTGGTTAGATATTCATTCAGTCCCTTTTCAAGTTATAAATATCAAATTTAGCATTTTTTCCCCAAGAAGCCAAGTTTGAGCAGTTATATGTATAAAAAGGACTTTCTTCAAATGCTTCATACTGCTCCCAGGAATAGTCCTTTGAGATATCTATTCGAGAAAAAAAAAAAGTAAAGATGAATCTTAATTCCTTCCATTACTATTTTTATGCTAAAAATGTAAAATTTCACGTGAAAATCCTACTTTTGAGCCAATTTTTCTCAAACTTGTTAATAATTGTCAGAAAAATGACTGTTATAGAAATTTAGGCCATTTTCTGCTCAATCAAATGGTTTTTAAATAATTTTGATACATTCATAAATAAAAAAGTTCTAAACATCTACGTAAAGTACTCTTTTCATGAAAAATCGCTTTCGCAGCGCCTGAAAAGTGGTCGCCAAAAAAATTTCGAAGGTTTAAAATATTTTTAAACCATTGTTTCAACCTCTCAATATAACAGTTAGCTAATAAGCAAATAATTTTAAAAAATAAAAATAGTGAGCAATATCGTGTTCCTTTCCTGCGGCTTCTCATGACTTTCTGTTCCTCGAGCGATTTAACTCGCGAAGAACAGATTTTTGCGCGAAGATGTTGACGAAGATCCTTAAAGGCTTCGAGGAATCGCGGTTCAGTTGGTTATTACCATTCCCTGATATAAAAACCTGGTTGCAGCTTATTCGTCGGAAACTTAGCAGGGATAAATGATCAGTACCTCCCCCGGTGGGCGTTTGGAAGATGTTAAGGGGAGGTGAGCATGTTTTGGGCAGTAAGGGAGCGGAGGATATATTTTGAAATTGGCTTAAGACGGACGTGTTTTGGGCGGGGGTGGTAGGAAAGCGTCTTCTCATAGATTGGTGAAGATCAGGAGTGCCCCAATGGAGGGTCACGGGAGGCAACGGCACACGCAGACAAATCATTTCAGAGGGGGCTGAGCAAAGACTCAGAGAGAAGAGGGCGGAGGGAACTTCAGAAAATTTAAATGAGAAAAATTCTTTTGAATTTCTGAAATCAATGCTAATTTAGGATGACAAATATTATATCATTGAATTTTTTTAGCATTGTAATTATTGTTGCGGCCGAGAGGTAAGGCATTTTGATAAAAACCGGAAAAGAAACAAAAATTAAAAAGTTCTCTTAATTAAAGTAGGGGTTCCCCAACAAGTGCATGCACTATTTTGGCAAATTTGTGCTTGGATAACATAAATTTTGAGATGTTTTTTACTATTGCTCCCAATGTTCTGTTTCAACTAGGAGAGAGGGGGCACATGTGAACAATCAATATTGTTGAGAAACTGCTCGATTGAGTAGATTTTGAACTTTATTATTTAATTATTTTTTTTTATTTGCTCATTTGTTTTGAATTGATACTTTGGCACTTGGCGCTGTAACGAAGTACGACTAGAAGAAAAAGTCTTGTTGACATAATGCATATTTTGGAACTTTTCATTTCTTACTCAAATCTTCTAAAGATTTCTACTGGACTCTGCAAAGCATCAGTTAAACAAATTGATAAATATAAAACTACATTTCCCTCACATTTCAGGATCTTTGTTTTTACACCGGCCGCACACAATAATTTTTATTATAACTCTAGTAGTACAACAAACAAGGACTCTTTCCATATAACAAGCATTTCATTGTTTCAGCATGGCCATTTCAGCAGCAAGGCTCAAAAATTCCTCTTGTATTTCCCGAAATACCATCTTCTAAAAAGGTCGCTCAGTTACCACATCAGGTATATCATTATTTGTAAATCCAGCATATCTTTCAGTGAAGGAACCACCACAATCTAATTTTGATGGATTAAATAAGTCAGAAATGCTTTTCATAGAAACTAAATTAACAAATGAAATCTTGAAAGAGGTGAAATGTCTTAAGCGAATTTACGTCACGCAAGTGTAAAACAAACTGCTCTCAAAAAATTGTTGGTGCTTCAAAAATGGACTGTGTGCACCAATGTGTAAATTCTGCAATGGAAAATGTTGTATATCTCTGTAAATTACTAGCCAGTTCAATTCCGAAAAATCAGCTTGTATATAGCCATTACACATAATCATTGTACATAATTGCTTGCTCAGATTTATATTGAAATTCAGTTGTTTATTTTGTTATAAAGGGTTACTTTTCAATAACAGCACAATATGATAAGTAGTAGAGAAGTTGCTTAATTAACACAGCACTAAACTTTTTATTACAGCAATTTTTTTTTCTTCTCTCATCTTTTAGAGAGAATAAACTCCTCAAATCGTTTAATGAGAAAAAAACTTGAAATTTGTTTTAAAGCTTTTTCTTTAGAATTTCGCAGTTGTATAAAAATATGATCGTGCCTGCCCCTCCCCCCTATTTTATAGGTGCAAGCGTAACTTATAATTCTGCTGAATGTGAGTGAAATTTCCATGACATTGCGTATTTTTTTTTCAAAATGTTTGACGTTTTTTTATTACTTTTTTCGTCCATAAAGAAAACTGGTTTTATTTTAATTAATCAAAGATAAATATTCATTCTTAAGGAACAATTCAAACGGTTTTTTAAGTTTTGAAAAAATACTAGTTTTGCTTATGAATTTTAATTTCTGTTTTTATTTTCAGTTTTGCAATACATTTTTATGAGTAAGTTTTAAAAAATATGCTCGGGTTTTCCAAAGTTTCGGATTTTTGGGGTTCGGATTGCTGGGATTTTAATGCAACTAAATTGTTTTTCTTTAATATAGTGCTTTCAGATACATAGTTGGACACCCTTAAACCGGCCCCTGAAAACAATTTGGAAGATTTTGATCAATTTCAGTGTTTTAGAAAAAAACGAATTTTTAATGAGTATTATTAAAATTAATCGGTTTTAAGCTATTTTGACGGTTTTCTAATCTTTGTTTAACATAATTGAACTCTAATAAGATGATAAAAAAGGTGTTTTTTGAAAAAGAAATAAGAAAAGCAATTTCGGACTTTTTGACCAAAAATGGCCGCCGGAGGGGTTTGGGTGGGGATTTCGGAATGGCTCCCCTTCTAAAAATGTTTATAAATACATTGTCTACATACACACCAACTTTCATGCTTTTATCACAAAATGCAGTTTCCGTCTATATTTTGACCATAGCCCCTCTACTACCGAACGCGTTCAAAAACAAAACTTTAGCGCTAACATGTTCCACGCTTTCTCCACAGCAGTAAACGGCCAGAATCACTTGTCGTCGGAATCGATACATAACAGCGCGGATTGAGCCAACGCCTCCTAAATACTAAATGCCTGCAACTTTCTGGTTTTTAGCACAGAGCAAAATTTTATTCTTGATTCACGATACACTGCCATCTACCAGAGTTCTTCGAGAAAGAGAAATTAACGATTGGTTCATTTCTAAATTTAAATTTAAAAATCAACCAATCCAAAAAACTTTAATTCGAATATTATTTGGATCCATCGCCAATAGCTGCAAAATGTCCTTGGTTCACGATACACTGCCATCTACCGGAGTTCTTCGAAAAATTAACGATTGGTTCATTTCTGATTTTTAAATTTAAAAATTATCCAATTAAAAAATAACAACGGCATTATCGGATTGCCGCAAGGTGGCGTTTAAAGTGGAACCCATCTCGACGGTAGCGAAGCAAATGTTCTAGGTATTTAGTATTTAGGATGCGTTGATAGAGCACGCTGCTGCGGAAGAAAGGGTCCCAATTTAAACAAGTCGTCAGAGAGGCGAGTTGTCTTGTATAGCGTATTATCGCCAACTTCGCAAAGTTTTGTGTTGTTCTTTTCGAAAACATTTGAAACCATGTTACTCATTTTCTTTAAAAAATAATTTTCCTTCAAAGGAGAAAAAAAAAAAAAATAATTCGTACATTTGTCATGTGAGCGTTTTAATGATTCCATATTTTTAAAGGGTAATTTTTGGAAAGGGAGGGATCAAAGTGAAATTTTCCTGCAAACTGCTCTTGAAATAATAAATGGCAGAGTGAAACAGGACGCAATATGAAATTGGGCCTAGGCCTTGGGAGTTCCTAGGGCGAAACCCTCTACTTCAGAGTTCGATTATGTGAGAGATTTCCCCGGAAGGGAGCTGTGATTGGACGGTAGCTAAGCCGTTTGAAATGGAGTCCTTAGCAGTTTTAAATTAGAAAAAAGGGATGAGGAGGGGTAAGGTTAGCATTTTAAAGAAAAAAAAATAGTCCAGGTCAAAAAAGATCTATTAGACAAAGGCAAAGGCAGTTTTTCATTAATTTTGCTTGGAGAATTTTAAATATTCGGGAGCACTTTTCTAAATTTAGCGATGAGCTGTTTAATATTAAAAATTTCATTGATTTCTTTAAGGGTTGCAATTTGGTCGGGAATATTGAAGGCCTCCATAAGAGAGGGGGGAGGGCATCATTCGTTTTTACGGGGTTGTAGGAAGGGGGGGAGGGGCAATGAGAACTGCGGCTGCATAAGAATTTTGCGGTTGTGAGCGGTTCCTCTTAAAGAGCGGTCGCTCGAGCTGGATCTTAGGGTTGGGGTACGCCCGGCAGCCTCTAAAGGAGGCTGCGTGGTTTTCTCCACAGTTTTCACAGCAAAATTTTCCCTAGCCCCTCGAATGGGGAAGCTGTCCTTAGCGTGCTCCCCTCAGCGCACAATGCAGCCAGCCTTGCGGTTGCAGTTCGCTACCAGGTGATTGAATCCCTGGCTGGTGCAGCTTTGCAAAACGACTTTTCTGTTACGATAAGTTACTACGTTAATGGCAGTAAACATAATAGATTGTACCAGAACGATTTTACTGGACTGTTCACTGTCCAGAAGTTAAATTTGGAAAAGTGGAAGGGGGGGTATCCCTTCCGGTCATTCGGTTAATTTTGAAAACTTCAAAGTCAAGTTGGCAAAGTTCCTCCGCAAGGTCGTCGATGCTGGTGTTTGAGGGGAGTCCTCTAAGAAAATATTTTTGAAGTTCGGGGCCTCTGGGGCCCTTTTAGAATCGAATTTAATATTATTTGAGGCCAGTTATTGCAGGGCCAGTAAAAATGCTTCTTTCTATACGTTAGTTGTTAAAAACAAGATTTTCTACTGGAAAACTTGGTTTTATCTGTCTTCATAAGATCTCCCGAGCAAGAACAAATATTGTTTTAATCTAACCTACAACTTTCCATTCCTTTTTAAAAGTTCGCAGCATTAAAACCCCCTGCAACACCAAGTCATGTTTTATCATCCGATTCCTCGGTTTTCACTCTGCATCCAGGAAAAAATATAGTCACTTTTTCAGTTTCGAAATCGCGACTTGGGCCCATTCCGAGTTCTGTCGGATTTAAGGGACTAAAAAATTCAAAATTGTAGCAGTAGTACGACATACAAGAATTTTGCCTCATTTTGAGCCCAAATAGAAGATGCTATCTCAAAATGCGAGAGTTTGGGAGATTTTCGGCCAGTATGTCACTCTGTGCGCTGTGTCCTTATTAGAATATAATAATTTGTTTAATAATTTGTTCTTATGTATTTCGCAATCGATACTTGCAAATTTTACAATGAAATATCTGAATTATTTCTTTCAGTAAGTGGAAAGTAAATTTAAATATTATATATTTTTGTAAAAAGGGTTAGTTTATACCTCAAAAAACGCATCTAATATTATGAGAGGAATAATTTTTGCATTATGAAGATTTCTTGGCTTGAAAATAAATGCGATTTTTCAGACAACTTCGACTCTCTATATTTCTGAAACTACCAAGATATCATTCTTAACATTTTCGCGCATAACATATTTACTACTATAAAAAGATTATCCAGTTAAATTTGGATAGATATTCATTCAGTCCCTTTTCAAGATATAAATATCAAATTTAGCATTTTTTCCCCAAAAAGCCAAGTTTGACCAATTATATATAAAAAAAGGACTTTCTTCAAATGCTTCATACTGCTCCCAGGAATAGTCCTTTGAGATATCTATTCGAGAAAAAAAAGTAAGGATGAATCTTAATTCCTTCTATTACTATTTTTATGCTAAAAATGTAAAATTTCATGTGAAAATCCTACTTTTGAGCCAATTTTTCTCAAACTTGTAAATAATTGTCAGAAACATGACTGTTATAGAAATTTAGGCCATTCTCTGCTCAATCAAATGGTTTTTAAATCATTTTGATATATTAATAAATAAAAAAGTTCTAAACATCTTCGTAAAGTACTCTTTTCATGAAAAATCGCTTTCGCTGCGACTGAAAAGTAGTCGCCAAAAAACTTTCGGGGGTTTAAAATATTTTTAAACCATTGTTTCAACCTCTCAATATAACAGTTAGCTAATAGGCTATTAATTTTAAAAAACAAATATAGTGAGCATTATCGTGATCCTTTCCTGCGGCTTCTCATGTCTGTCTGTTCCTCTAGCGATTTAACTCGCGAAGAACAGTTGTGCGCGAAGCAGTTAAAGGAGCAATTCTACGACATCGAGGAATCGCGGTTCAGTTGGTTATCACCATTCCCTGATATAAAAACCTGGTTGCATATTACTGTAAAGGCCTTTAATTTCGCGGGCCGTAATTTTCCTCGAAAATGAATATATCGGTGATTTCGCGGGCCGAAAATTTCGCGAATTTTGCGTGTACAGAACCGAAAGTTGAAAAAGTCCAAAGTATGTCTTTCGCATAAAGCATTTTAAGATTCAAGATTGATTATTCAAGAAATAGCCAATCAAGTATGAGCTGCCTTCTGTTACTTATATTCGAGAAATATAGTTGTATATTATTCAAGAAATAGTTTTGTCAAGAGGAGGCTTGTAACTGTGCAATAAATCATAAAATTTTGGGGTAAGTGAAACATTTCTGATTTTTTTATTATTATTTGAGGCGGGGAAAAAAAAATTCGCGAGGCCTAAATTTTCGCGATTACGAAGGGCTCGCGAAAATCGCGAAAATTAAGGCCTCGCGAATAAAAAGGCCTTTACAGTATTTATTATAATTTTTAATGATAATAATAATATATCGGTCATTTCAGCGAAAATGGTACAAATCAGTTCCGATACTTCAGAATTTTGATAATTAATTTTAATATTTACCACCAATTAATTGTATTTTTTTATTTGTTCTCCACCTAATTGTGTGTAACCAAGTATTACTTATTTAGGCATAAGCCATTTATAAAGGACTCAAAAAAAAAAAAAAAAAAAAATTGGTAAAAGAAGGAAAAAATGATCTGCCCATGCTTCAAATTGCTAGGACTTAAAATGCAATTTAAGATAGAGCTGAAATGCAACAACAAAATCATTTGCAATACACAGCACAAACCCCCTTGACACCCTTTTTGCTGATTTTTATGTATGTAAACAAAAAAAAATCTTGGAAAAACACTTCCCTACAAGCAAAATTTCTTGCATCAGCCTTGACAGATCTTGATAATGTACTGATGGCGTCAGTATTAAATTTAAATTACTGCATACAGACTGTATAAAGATTAAAAAGTAAATATTGCAAAAACAGCACGTATGAAAGATTATATTCATCTTTCAATGTCCATACTGATTTCCTCCTGCAATATTAAGACTGAATACATGTTGTCAGCGTCAGGATTCAAAAGGAGCATTTGAGAAACACTGGTTTCATGCTGTTGCCGTCAGGGTCATTAGCAAACAAAGACCCACGCTCCCGACCCACCTGGATCTTTGTTGAAAGTCACGCATGCGCACTTTTATTCCCAGCATTCCTAGTTTCTTGTATCGTGGGTTTTTTTCTTCGGCGTTATCAAGAACATGAGAGCGAGTTAGCTTGCACGTGGTATGATACGCAGTTTGGCTTCGTTAAAAATCTGTTTGCTTAAGCGTGGAATATGATTGTGTTAGAAATTATTTGAATCATTCTTAACTGCCTTTATTTAACAAGTGCTATGCACAATAAATATCGCGATCAATGGCAGAAATTGGCAAAAATAAAGTTTTTCGTTCTTAAACAAAGCAGACAAGGGATTATACGCAGTCACGGTTTTACCATAAAATGACTTCAAGCTCGCTAGTAAGTTTAATTTTATTCAATAACTATTTATGTTATTCTTGAAAATAAATTAGTTTTTTGTCTAAGTGTATTTTTTAAGCTGACATCCACTCAGAAATGGACTTAGATTTTTTGTTCATTATCTGCGATATTTATTAATATTTCTCCATAATTTTAACCAGGCATTTTATGTATTAATAATTCGAAAAGAAGCATACATTTTTAAATAAATAAAATATTGCATTGTATTTTTAATAGTGCGACTCATTCTGTTAAGCAAAAAAAAAAAATAATAATAATAATAATAATAAAATAAATAAATAATAAAAAATCTAACTATGTTTTTGCCGCTATATAAGAAGTCTATGAATTTTAACATGTAAAGTTTAATCGAAAATCAATGAAGTAATTTTCATTATCCGCAATTAAATTGCAAATCGAACGAAAGCAAATCTCTATGTGACTTTTCAATCATGTGTCAGCTAAAAAATAATTCTAAGATAAAAAAAATTTTGCTTGAAGAATAAAACGAATAGTTAGAGAATGAAATTTACTTCGTGAATTTGAAGCGAAAATAACACACACAAAAAAAAAAAAAGAAAGAAAGAAAGACCTTGCAAGCAATTGCACCTTGTATACAGACTAATTTCACACTGTTATATCAATGTATCCTGCCATTTTAATGTCAAGATAATATGTATGCAGGATTACAATAACTACCACTTCTTGCATGCAGATTGATTTCACACTGTTATGCCAGCATTTTGATGCTTCAAAGGCAGAGCCCACCCTGTAACTCGACTGATATTAGGCTGCATACACCTTGCCAGTCAACATTGGGGCAAGTCGCTGACAGCTCTTAGAGAGTAACATAACATTATTCAGGCAGCATTTAGGCAAGGTGATATTTGCCGACGCGTTAACCTTTATGCAATCCTGAGGCAAGATATTTTGCTTGCTGGGTTATTTATCTTTGTTCCTAGATTTTTTATGTTTCAACCTGTCCACTCTGTTACAAGCCACTCAGAAATAAAATAAGCAATTGCATTCAATGTGATATTCTTTTTAAAGAAGTACAAGTAATGTATCTGCTGTGATCAGATTACTTTGATACATTGAATTAAATAGCCGGTAGGGCTGGACGATGTAGGAATTTCTACATCGTGATGCATCGTTAACCTTACATTGCGATGTTACGATGCATCCCAATGTTAAAGAAAGAAAAAAAAAAAAAACATTTTTTTTTTTACTGAAGTCATGAATTGAGAAGTGAAATCATGAAAAAAAAATATGTCTTAAAATTTTCCAAAAGAGCGAAATTTTTGGGAGGTTACAGTGAGTTCCCATTGGGATGCGTCCGGTGTTGAACAAATAAAGATTCATAAACAAAGCACATTTTTGTCTAAACAATGCCATATCCTTCACATTACCTTCAGTTTATAAGGTGCAGGTTTTCATTTCAAAACTTGATCAACTTTCAATAGAAGTGCTAAAATTATCACTCTAAGCTATCAACTTTTTCACTGGTTCCTAACCTCGGAACGAACGGTTATCGTGATTAATCACACCGTTTCTAACCGGAGTCGTAAAATGCGGTTGATTGGCTCATTGCAAATCCAATCGCCTGAAAGGGACGTCATTTCAATTTTTTCCAGGGGGGGGGGGGCAAAGGGTCCAAACACAATACAATTTCATCGGAAAATATAAAAAACCACGCCCACTTCTATGCAAATATTAGGGGGACCGGAAAGTAATGTCGTTTCCCATCATTGTCAATAACCTTTTGCCATCTAGTGAGTAAATTTTCAATCCCTGATCGATAAAAATTAATTGGTTTTTCGGCAAAATATCTAGAGATGGCATTTTGGATATCATCCAAATTTGCAAATGTTTTGCCACTTAAAAAGTGTTGCAGCGCTCGGAATAAGTGGAAATCCGATGGTGCAACATCGGGCGAATATGGTGGATGAGACAGCACCTCCCACCCCAATGGAGTCCCTTCACGCAACGTCACAGGTCGCGCTAGGTCACGTGTCAACTGGGAAGCCGATGTAAGCAACGGGGATGAAGCGTTGAAAAGCATTACTGAAGAACCGTTCTTTTTCTAAACAAAATGTGTTGCTTGTGGGTGCACTAAGGTTGCAATTGAAGTCAATTGCAAAGAGAAGTTATTTTTCATATTTCCTCATACAAAGAAGGATCATTTAAAAGTTTTGTTCATAAAAATAAAATGTGAAAACTTACGGTAAAAAAAACATTGTTTTTTGCAGATTATTTCGATGAAGAATACTTTAAGTGTCAAAATTTCACAAAAGAGTACTAATAAAACAAGGTGCGACCTCTACAAAATTATTTTTTAAGACAGAAAAGAAAAGGAGATATTTAAAGTGTTTAAATGCTTCATCGAGTCTAAGTGCTGTTTTTTTTTTTTTTTTTTGAAAATTAAATTGTTTCCCCCCAAATGTTTTCATAAATTTTACATAACATTGAAATATATGAAATCCCCAGCTAATACAAATCAACCAACGAAGCTCTACAGATAAGTTGCAGATTAATAAAGTTGTGAACTTTTTTTTAAATGTCCATGTAAGTTTGCAAAATAAATTTTCTTTTCTTCTTCTTGCAAAAACAAAAAAAATAAAACAATGTAGCATTTCTAATTAGTACAAATTTTCCTAACAGGTACATAAATATACAACGCAGAACAATAGAAGTTTTTCGAAAATTACATGGAGAAAAAAGTCCACGTAGTTTATTGTCTTTATTTATAACTATTATTATTTGTTATTATATTTTATTATTTTCATTATTTTACATTTCATTAAAAAAGGCATATTTCAGCCAAATCTTCATTTTACTACTTCCTTCACTACTTAAAATTTATAGATAAAAACATGTAGCATAAATGAATTATTTAGTGTCTATGAATATTTCTCTGGCCAATATTTAAAAGACCTGGGTCTGACCGTTGCTCTGCGGAGAAAATATACTTTAGTTAATATAGGTTGAAAAAAAAAAATATATATGAATCTTCTGTTTCAAAGAAAACTAATGATTTCAACTGTTATTTTGCGATTTTCATTTTAAAGCATTCATTTTGCTATTAACCACTCTAATAAAATATTTTTTCTTGTAAAACAGGAAGGAACTGGAAATTCATTTCGCAATGTTTTCATCCCATTATTGTGCTGACATTTTTCTCAGCATTAACGTGAATAGACTTCGGTGAGCTCCCTCGCAAGATCTGTACGTGTCCATTCTCACCCCCCCCCCCTCTATTAAACGATTGACAAAAAAACAAAAAAAAAAAATCCGTGTAGTGCTATTTTTCCGTATTGCACGCCCTGAAACATTGTGAGCCCTCCCCCCGTGGGGCACTATGTACGCTACTGTTTCTCCGTATACATATAATAAAAAATGTTTAAAAGCACAAACCTGTTGTATGTCGTTGAAAAAAAAATCTTTATCGAAGAATTCAAGAAGCAAATAGCTGAAAAATATACATATATTGCTAAAACGTACAGTTGTAATTTAATCATCAACTATTGTTATTAATTGACAAAACTTTTACTGTTTTATCCAGTACTAATTTATTACTATGTATAAAATGCATTTGATTAAAAATTTTGGTAGCGTGAAACATTACTTATATACCACCTAACATTTACAATTTCATTGGATGGTACTTTTATGAATAAAATCTAAATATTCTTAGTTTCGTAATGGCAGAATTAAAATTTCTTAAAAACAGATCGCATAAATATATGACTGAGTATATATTTAATGGTTCTATTGTAGACAAAGAAAACAAATTATAAAGCTAATTTGATTAGTGAAAAAAAAGAAAGAAAAGAAAAGAAATAAAGCAAAACAGAAGTTTCACATTACGTCCTATATTTTTGCTTACAAAACCATGGGTATTTTAATTGTATTTGCCCAATATATTCACACACAAAATAATGTTTATATAAATGCATATATTTTAGAAAAAGTCAATTTCAATTTTAGCAGAAAGTCATTTTACTATACTAGGAGAAATTTAAAATATGTATTCATTACAAAGAACATTTTTTAAAAATAAATTAAAAACAACTTTTTATGCTGTTTTTAGAGTCTTAACTGACACTTACAATTTTATTCTAAAATTACCTCTCTCATGCTAAGAAAAATTCAGAGAGAAATAAACTAATGACAAATATTACGAAGTAAAAAACAGGAAAAGTCAACTCTAAATAAGACACTAAAACTAAATCAATCTGACCTAAATCACAATGAAAAAGATTAAACTAAACGTAAGTACTATATTATTAATTACAAAAATAGCGTAAATAGCCAAAGCAAACTAATTTTGATCTGCCAACTCCAGTTAAAACTCAATACGAAAGCATGTTATCAGAATAGTAATCCTAGTCGACACGTGACATCTAGTGTGCTGCCCTCTAGCGGTGAATTGACTCCATTCATTAATTTTTTCTAGAGTTCGCCTTGCGCAGTGCATTGTCATGTTGGAGAATGACGCCTTTTCGGTTGACAATCGCTGGCCACTTTTCAATTAAAGATTGATTGACTCGCTGCAATTGTTCGCTGTAGAGGTCTGCAGTAACAGTTTGTCCAGGTTTCAGTAATTCAAAATGAACAATGCCGCGAATACTCCACCAAACACACAAAAGCGCTTTTTTGGGGTGTAAACCTGGCTTAGCAGTACTCCGAGGGATTTCATTTGGAGAGAGCCACTGCCTTTTGCGTTTTGGGTTATCATACAGGACCCATTTCTCATCTCCTGTGATCAAGCGATCAAAAAACGCTTCTGTGTTGTGTCGTTGAAGCAATAAGTTGCATGTGATTGATCGGTTAGCCTTATTCTGTTCGGACAGATTATGCGGGACCCAAACACCTGCTCTGCTTACTTTCCCAATCTACTTCAAATGTTCTTGGATGGTCGACCAAGGTTGGTTGAGACTGTTTGACAATTCCTCGATCGTCTGACACGGATTTGCTTCCACTTCCGCCCTTAACACGTCGTTGTCTAACGTTGATGGTCTTCCTGATCGATACGAGTCGGAAAGATCAAAATTACCCGATTTGAACTTGGAAAACCACCTTTGGCATTTACGAATGTCCAGTGCATTTGGATAAACATCGCAAATGTTTTTGGTAGCAACTGTTGCGTTATTTCCCTTGCGAAACTCAAAGAGCATGCAATGCCGGATGTGTACCTCTTCTATTATTTGGCTGGCCATTTTACCCAAAATTACAAAAAAAAATTAATTCAATTGTCTATAAGTAAAGAAATCACTATAACCTCACAATGTCTTTGGTACGCCTCTGAACCAAACAATGAGCTGACAAATGACAATCAAGTATTGGCATGCGCAGAAACGACATTACTTTCCGGTCCACCTAATACATTGATTTCTCAAAGCCAGGGGGGGAAACTGCCCCCCCCCCCCCAAATGACGGGCCTGTCGCCTGACCTTAATTTTTTCACATTGTTCAGAATTTGATTTGGTTTGACTTGTGACCAATTCAACACAGTTGTTACAGATTAGAGATTAATTTGGCACAAGTAACATGGATCTTCGTCAATGATTGCTATGCTGCAGTGGCGTATCCAGGGGGGGGGGGTGCCAAGGGACCAATGCACCCCCCAAGAATTTGTAAGACTATATAAAAAATGGTGGCACCGAATTTTGAAAAAACATGTAACCTTCATGTAAATATGCTTCAGGTTTTTTCAATGAAAAATACTTTATGGACACTGAAATAGTGTCATATTATTTTCTGTTTTCGACAATAAGAAGCAAAACTAATTGTTATTCTGTAATTATGGAAATGTAAGAGGAAAATGTGCGATGTACCCGCGCCTTATTGTTCTTGCATGATATTCATTTTTGTAAAAAAAAAAAAAAGCAATCTTTGAGCAATGTTCAATAGAAAAAAACTAAATAGAAATACTGCGTTTTTAAAGTTTCACCATATTTCTTGATTTTTTTCCTTTCTCATCACAGTGTCGATGTTCGATGTGCACCCCCCAAAATCAATTCCTGGATACGCCACTGCTATGCTGGATTTGGATTGGCTCGCTGCCAATTCAACACCGCCGGTGTATCGTACATCGGTGCGGTGCCGATGCATCGGTTTACAGGAGAATTCTAAACCGGTGTAATGATGTAGAGCAGCGGTTCCCAACCGGTGGTTCGCGAACCCCCAGGGGTTCGTGAGGTGCCTGAAGGGGTGCGCCAAATTTTTATTGTAATGGCGGACTTGAAAAAATTTTCGGAAAAAATAAAGAAATATTCAATTTACATATATAGTTATTGCTCTTTTAAAATTTGAAAACAAGTCGAATTTTTCCATCTCTATCTGGCTCAAAAAAAAGTCTCTAAAAATATTTCAGTGGTATAAATAACCTTCATAAATTACAGTTTTCTTTTTCTTTCCAAAACACGACAAAAAGAAATATCCCTCTGACTAAATGTTCAAGTGGGGGCATGCAGAATAGTTGAATTAGCTGTGGCGGGGGTAGCGAAAGCCTTGAAAAGGCGCCATCAAGAGGTTTCATGAAGAATATGCATTTGCAAGTAAAAAAAAAAAAAAAAGAAAGAATAGTCAAGCAATACATTATTGGCGGATCTTGAACCTTGTGGATTACATGACAGCAAAAGGCTCCAAATTGGAAATTTATTACTGGATTGACCACTGAGACTTTCAGACATCGAACCCAACTATCAACTCCTTTGTTCCCTCAAGCAGCCACAAATACTGTCGAATCTTTTATCGTAAAACCTTCCTCGCATCTGCGCATGCCTGAGGTCTCTTTGGATTTCCTCAAAATAGGGGAGAAATGCGAAGTAACATTCAACAGGAAGTAAGAAGCGAAAGCACCGGCAAGTGCGTCTCCTTATCCTATCACCCCTTTTTAAAATGGAAGCGATCGTGAGTGCCAGGCGCGCAATACGCAGCTAGACAGTATCCCATTAAGTTTTTGGTATAACTTTAATATACCCCCCCCCCCAAAAAAAAAAAAATTAAGCGCCAAATCTGGCACTCCCTACAGATTTTTTAGGGTTGCTTTTTCTTATTTTGGTGTTGCCAATTTAGGTTTTTTTCAGCTTTTTGGTTTTTGCTGTTGCCAAATCTAGTATTTTCTTGTTTTTTTTTTTTTTTGAGTTTTTTTAAAGAGTTTTGTAACAACAATTGTTTTGTGGCAACAACAGAAACAGGCATTTTGCTTGGCGAGAAAAGAATGTCGCCAAATTTCCGATTTGGGAGGGGGGGGGGTATATCAAAGTAGTTCCAAGTTTTTTTCTTCAAAATCAAGGTATGTTTTAAGAACTAATTTATTTTTTTGAATAACTTGTTTATTATTTTTCTTGTATCTGTAGTTTCAATTTATTATAATGTCTCTATTAATCGGTGTTTAAAATAGTATTTTTGCATATTGCAATCAACTGCTATGAAAAGGAAAAGCAAATTTAGTGTTTTTTTTACTGTATTCTTACATGTTACTTATTTTAAGACCAGGGGGTTCGCAAATTTTTTCCGATGTTAAAAGGGGTTCGCAAAGAGAAAAAGGTTGGGAACCGCTGATGTAGGGTGTACACTAGGGTGTCCCAAAAAAACCGAAAGTCGGAATTTTGTAACACATACCCTCTTATTTTTTTTCCTTTTACATCAAAACAATTGTAAAAAAAGTTTCATGCAATTTGAACAGCGGTAACCCGTGCCGACTTGCGTCCGAAAGTGCAAACTAGCCCTTTTTCACTAGGCCAAATCGGAAAAAACTTTTTTCGGAAATTCAAAATTTCATGTTGATAAAACGCTTTCCCTAGATACCAATATGTCCCAAAAAATCATTTATCAAATTAAAAAATATTTAGGTACCCTAAACGAGGTTTAAAATTCATAATTTTCTTCAAAAAATAGCTTTTTTTCTACGTATTTTGTAAACAACGAAAGATAAATTTTAAGAAATTATCAAGATGAAAAATATGAAGCATAAGTATATAATTAGAGCTAAATATAAGTTTTTTCTCTCATTTTATATTTATTTTTCCCGGAAATTACTCAAAATTCAGGTTTTTCAAGTTTTAAGTTAAAATTTTCCACTTTAAATACCATTTTTTTTACAAATGAAATTAAAAACCAATGTAAATAAAGCACAAATTGGGTAGAAAGTACAGCATGTACGCAGTACATGTTGTACTTTCCACCTAATTTGTGTTTTATTTACGTTGGTTTTTAATTTCAATTATATTTCAGCACAAAGCTTATTTGATCATTTTTCATGTGGGGCAAAGTGAAATAATCAAGTTTATTTGCCTACTTCAAAAGGAACAAATGGGAATTTTGTTCTAAAAATTTTTGTACATTAAGAAGGAATAATATTTTTTTTTTATAATACTTTCGTTGAAATATTATTTTTCATCTTTGACAGTTATTTTGAACTTAAAAAAATGAAAAATTTCCACTTCAAAAAAACATGGTGCAAAGTGAAAAATAAAATATTTTTGTTATGAAAATTTTTCAATTCGACGATTAACAGTAATTTTCATCAAATGAATGCGTAAATAAACGAAAAAATAATTATTAACGAAAAATAAGCAAATGAGCAAGTAAATGAATAAATAAATTAATTAATGTGTGAGAAAAAATGAGTGAATAAAATAGAGAATGAATAAGAAAATGAGTTAATGAATGAGGAAATAATTAAGTAAAAGAATGTAAATGAATTAATAAATGAAGAAATACGTGAGTGATTTAATAAATGAATGAATAAGTATACGAAATGAAGTATTTCACTTTGCCTCATCCACTTTGCCCAGCTTGCACTTGACAAATTACATTGAACATTAAAAATCAAAAAATGCCTAATTTTAACTAAAGGACTGCACTGGATAGCAGTAGTTCTCAATTAATAGTTTGGATGATAATTACAAAAATCTTATCCTTTTATAATAACAAGAAATATTTTTGAAAAACCACGAATATTACAATAAAGGTATCAAATTTTTAAAATGGCCGAAACGAAAAAAATGGGGGAAGGAAGTAACTAATTGCTTAATTAGTTACTTCCTCATATTGCGCATTTGTAACCCGTTATTTTTATTATTTTGCAGAGAAAAGAATTGATAAGTTCACATCATTTAAAAGATAGCCTTTGCTTACTAGGCTCAAAATTGATGATAGTTTTCTCAATGAGAGTCCTTCTCTATGGGCAAATAACACTTTTTCCTTGAAGGAAAAAGGATGGTCTCCGTGTTTAAACCAGTAAATGATACAGCTGAAAGAGCTGTAAAAATGATGCAGGACTGTCATGGTTTGCTAACAGTTGATGAGGAGCAAAAACACTTTTTGTTGTGTTGCGTCCAAGAGCACCGAAATATATACTCTGACTGCAATAAACAAACATTAAAACGATAGTATGTTTAGTAATGTTTATTGTACTGTAATATTGTAGTAAATATATGTTGTAAATAAATCGTTGTCAAGTTTTTTTTATTTATTTTTTTTAATTTATTTATTTTAACTATTTATTTATTTTAAATTACAGCTACATTTAAAGAAAATATCAAGTTCCAAAATCACTAAAGAACATACTTCCAGATGAATAATAAAAAAAAAATGTAGCATTTAAAATGGAAAATTTTAACTTAAAACTTGAAAAACCTTAATTTTGAGTAATTTCCGGGAGAAATAAATGTAAAATGAGAGACAAAACTTACATTTAGCTCTAATTATGTACTTTATGCTTCATATTTTTCATCTTGATAATTTGTTAAAATTTATCTTCCGTTGTTTACAAAATACATAGAAAAAAAGCTATTTTTGAAGAAAATTATGAATTTTAAACCTCGTTTAGGATACCTAAATATTTTTTAATTTAGATAAATGATTTTTTGGGACATGTTTGGATTTAGGGGAAGCGTTTTATCAACATGAAATATTGAATTTCCGAAAAAAGTTTTTTTCGATTTGGCCTAGTGAAAAAGGGCTAGTTTGCACTTTCGGACGCAAGTCGGCATGGGTTACCGTTGTTCAAATTGCATGAATTTTTTTTTACAAATTTTTATGTAAAAGGAAAAAAAATAAGAGGGTATGCGTTACAAAATTCCGACTTTCGGTTTTTTTGGGACACCCTAGTGTACACCGGTGTTCCGCGATACATCGACGCATTACCCAGCCCTAATAGTCAACAACTACGATAAACCTAAAATTCTTTGCTGATGATAGTTAATTTGCACTGTGAGATGTCCATTCTGTTACAGTCGCATTAATGGTGCAAAAAATATTTTTTCTTGAAATTGCAGACAGAATTAGTTTTAGGATGTTTAGTCCATTTTATACTTGTTCTGTAGTTAACTTTTCTTTACAATTAGAAATATATTTTTCAAACCTCATTTGTCTCCTCTATTTCACAAAGTGGCTAAACTATTCAAAACCCTTAATGAATGACTCATATACAAGCCATTTGCACTTTATTATGCACAAATAAACAGAGAATAATTTTTAAAACAACGATTAGTTGGCGAAAATTACTTCATTTGATGAACTTATCTCGACCATTTCAGACATGATTTGTACCATTTTGGCTGGAATAACCCATAAATATAACATTTGCATCTAAGAATGTATTTTTATTTTTGGATCTCCGCAGGATATCCGCAGGATATCCGGCGGCACAATTCCGGATATCCGGTATCTGGTGTGTGATGAGCCACCGGATATCCGATATCCGGTCCATCCCTACTTTGCACCCTAGAAATATGCTGTTATCGATATCTATACATATAAAAATGGATGTATGTATGTTTGTTCCTTATACAAATCCAGTTTTCGTCGGATTTTCAACAAAATTAGCACAGAGGTTCCTTGATGCACTAAAATTCACATAGTCGGGGTTTTGAAATTTTAAAAAAATCCAAAAAGCACTAAATTCAAACTTTTTGTCTCAAAATAGCCATTTTCTTTCACCTTTTAAATAGAGTAATAGAGATAAGCCTTTAAGCATACAAATTGATAAAATGTAACACGTTTAAATAAAAGTATTTTCCAACAAAGATTACGGTTAACAATGAATTATCAATTTAAAGTTCACCTATTTCATTTTAGCATGCAATAAGTTTTTATATTCCTATGTGGATATAATTCATTCAAATATATTTTAGAGCTATGTTGTATTAATAAACACCCGGGCAACGCCGGTAATAATCTAGTTAGTTTATAAGAGAGCATATAAAGAAACTTGTTTTAAATCGTATTGTCAACGCTCAATCTAGAAAACAAACAAGCAAACAAGTGAGAATGCTTCAGATCCCAAAAATAGATAAAAATATTTTTTCATACATTACATACATTAATCAAAAGCCAGAATACATCGATATGTTTTCTTGTCATGATATGGAAATTACAAAGCCACCTTTTATACGTAATTTAACAACACAATATTTACAAAGATTACTGGAAAATGAGAATTTAAATATGATTTCTGAATGCGCTCTTTTTAAACTTCCATTCAAGACTCAATCAGTTGAAAGAGCTGTCAAATAGGTCACAAGCTCTTCAAAATTGGTATGTAATCACAGGAAAAGAAAAAGTTTAGTAAAAACGAGGATATCTGAAAGAAATATTAGATCAATTTACGACACAAAGGAACAATTTAACTCTTAAAGACGTATCTAAAAAATGTAAATCCGTGCTGGCATTGGTTGGAAAGTTCACGTGTAGGACTCGAAGTGCGGTCACCTCCTCGTGGTGAGTCATGGGGAGTTCCACGTGAGCTAGCGAAGAGTTGCACTGTTCAGAGTAATAACAAAATGAATAAAAACAGATTTGAAGACACTTCAAGTGAATATTGAGAAGAAATACTGAGTTAAAAAAAGTTGAAAATATCAGAAATTTTGGGAAATTTGATGAACTTTGAGCGCAATACACAAACTGAAATTATAATCTAAAATGGTTCAAAAAAATTCCTTGTGTATTTCAAACCTTTTTCTTCCATTTAATATCCACCCGTCACTAGCTTAATCATTTGTAATATTTTTTTAAAAAATTTGAAAAATATTAAAAAAATCAGAAATTTTAAAACTTTAGGCCAAATGCGCAGACTAAAGATGCCGTCGCAAAAGTGAAATATTTTACAGAATTGTTACTTATCCTCATTCACAGTAAATGAAAGGTACCTGTTTACGAAATAAAACATTTAACATTCAAACTTTCGCGGTTTGGAAACGCGGTTTAATTCCTTATTACAATGGACAACTACAGCATCTCTTAAATTTTCCAAATTGTTATGCTATCTTATCAAAAATGATCACCAAAATTCGAAAATCCAATTCATTTTCCGCAAAAAAAATTATTTAATTACTTATTAAGCATTTTAATCGCCCCAAAAGTGCCGCGAGGAGAAACGATCTCTGATTGGCTTGACGTCATTCGTGCCTGACGTATACCACGCCCCTCTCCTTCGCAATACGTTTTTCAATGCGAGTTAAACGCTGATGCTTCTTAAACTTTATTATTTCTTACATACATTTAATATTTGAAATAAAGCTTTGATTTATAAATATTATTGCGTGTTGAAACAATTATTCTAGATAGCCAACATGAATAGTTTGGCTCAAATAACAGAGTAAATGATTATGTAGTTCTTATCACTGAAGCAGCAGTTCTCTTTTTGGCTGAGATGTGCAAGCTCAGGGGTATTATTTTCTCGTTTGTTTTTCATTTTGCAACGTTTAAATAAGTCCTGAAAGTTAATTTACACGAGAATATATTTTTTTTTAAATGTAAACCTTATTTCTATCAGCTTGATTCACACTAAAAAGAATAAAATAAACTAAATATTTTATTCCTTGACAGGGGTACCCACAGGGGGGGGGATTATGGCGCAAGTTGCGCCATCAAAATTTTTGGGGGAATTTTTTTAAACTAATTTATTTATTTAAATTATTTATTATATTTTTAATCAAATTATTTACTGATTTTTTTAATGTACATTATTATTTAATTATTTTTTTTAATTTAAATTATTTCTTTATTATTATTTATTTATTTATTTATTTTTGTGTGTGTGTGTGTGTGCTTGGAATGTTGAGAAATGGGGAAAAAAGCGATTCTATTCTGCGCATAATTAGAACTTTAAAATATATATATATATGTATATAAAAATAACAGTTACAATTTAAAAAAATTAATCAAAATATTTTAAAAAGTAAATAAATATTTAAAAATAAATAAATGATATTAAAAAAAAATAAATGAAATAAAAAAGAGGGATAAAATAAAAAGCACCAACAGGACTGTGAAAAATTTTTGGGGGGGAATTTGCGCCATTGGCTTGGGGGGGATGGGCACCCCTGTTCCTTGATTACAATGCTTAAAAATTTCAGTTGATCTTAATGTATTTATATTTAGATAAATGCTAAAGCAGCCAATAAAATTTAAATCAAAATTGAGAGAAGAAGCCAAATAGGCGGTAGCGTATGAGCTACTAAGCAGTAAACCGCCTATATCTTCTTTTAAATTTTTATTTAAAAAAGTGGGTGGCTAATTTAGCATTAACCGAAATATAAATAAATATTTTAAAATCAATTGAAAATTTTGAGTATTGTAATCAAGAAATCAAATACTTATTTTATTTTAAACTTTTTATTGCGAATCAAGCTGATAGAAATAGTCTTTCAATAAGAAAAAAAAAATGTTTATTTAAAAATTGTTTTGTTTTGAAATTTATTTGAAATAAATGGTTTTGAAATTTAATTAAAAATAAAACTAAGATATCAGGTAAAAAATAATAACAATAACAATAATAATTAAAGAAAAAAAAAGATTTTGACTTCAGTTTTACCATAAATGTACTGCGCATAAAAAGAGAATGATTTACACTTACCGTCAATCTGTTCGTTAAATTTGTTAATAAAAAAATTTGCAGCTACAATTATTTTTCATTGTATTTGGAAATAATTAAAATGCCAAAGCAAAATGTGAACATTAGGGCAGAGAAAGTAAACTAAGAAATAATCTTTAAAAACGGGGTGGATTTAATGGTTGAGTTCGTAAGTTAGTGGCTTGACTAACCATTATTGGATAAACTACCACTATCACATGCATGTGATTTTAATCTTCCCTTTCAAACAAATTAATGTTTATAAAAATGTAAGGAAAGATCTCGAAGAAATTTCTACGAAGGTTGTGTATAGTACTTTGAAAAATAAATAACCTTAATAGAATATCTATTGCAATAATGTTTCATGTAAATCGATGTGCACAAGAAAGTGAGGTTGGAAAATTCATACTTTTGAAACTTAAAAAGAGGTAAACTCTTAATTATTTTTTTTTCGTTTTGAGCATTAAACAAACACAAAACCATGAGCAAAACGAATCACTTTTCATAACTCGAAAAATCACTTATAATTTCTACAAATGGGCAATTCCATGAAAGTGTGGAAAATCGTTGAAAAAATTAAATTAAACTAGTGTGATTAATTTGCATATTTTTCGATTTAAAAGGGTTGAAAGTGTCTTATGCAAAATAAGTTTCCGTCTAGAACCTAGTTTTTTAGTTTTGGCAGCACTTTGAAGTTGGCATTAGAATGTTTTATTCTTGGTGAAGCAAATGGTCAAACTTTCAACGTCGGTAAGTTTCACTTTTTTTCTTTAGATAACTGTTGCAATGAAATATTAATGATTATTACACTTTAAATTAATATTCTGAATTGCTGAAGTAAGTGTTGTTACCTAAATTAAGTGATTTATGTATATTTAAAAAAAGCACTATGCTATGTAGCGTAAGTTACCAAAAACATGTTAAAGTTCGTGAGGTGCATAAAGAAAGGGCAATGCAATATTAACAATGCTTAATTTTCTATCTTATAAGTGTGTGTTAAGCAAATAGTTAAAGTTTTTTTTAAAATATTGTCTGTTTAATTTTTTGTGCAGCAATCAAAACGTGTAACATAAGTTACCGACACGCGCAGGTAACGTAAGTTACCCTCGTAGAACTTAAATACTTGTGTTTATAATGAAAGTAAATTGTGAAATAAACCTATGCGGCAAGTAGGAGTAATTTATGCAAGAATTCTTTAAAATTTGTACTGTATTTACTTAATTTAAATTAACCATATTTCTTCAAATGTTTCTATTTGTCAATAAGATTACAATGCACCTCTATTATAAATTATATGTTTCTTTTTGGCTTTTGAGATATTAATTCTCTCTAAACAATATCACTGCATTCAGAATATTTAGGAGTAATGTACTATAAATTTTTCAAAAATGACTTCTGTTATGTTTTAAAGTTATCAATTATGTTTTGGAAAAAACAAAAACAAAAATATTTTATCTCTTACAGGTGAAATACATTTTATTCTGCATTAAAATGCCACTGAACTCTGCAGAAAAGATGCGCTGTAGAAGGGGTATGAGAAAAGTCATGTGGATATTACAGATTTGTTATTCAAAGTCGCTCTTTATGGTATAGAATTATGTTAGAAAAAGCAAAATTTATCAAAAATACTTTCTGAAGATCCGCACATTGACAATGACCATTTAAGAACTAGAAATTAACAAACTGTGGGGTTTCGTTTAGTTAAGTATTTTAAGGAACAAGAAGAAAAAACAGAGATAAAAGCCGGTGAATGATGGTGTGTGGTGAAGTACGAAAATACATTGTATCCTTGAATTGTGACGATTATTGAAGAAAACGAGTTTAAAATATAAGTAATGGCTGCTGTTGGAACCAATTAGAAATGGCCAGAAACGCAGATGAAATTTATTACAAGAAAGAAAACATAATACGAAAAATTGAATTACCTGAACTTGTTCAAAACAGCGGCTATGATGGATTTAAGTCTTATGTTATGTAATATGTTTGATTGGTCATTGAGTTTGGTATTAAATTTCTGTGAATTTAACTTATAATTGTTATTTTACAATATCTTGATCTAAACTGGACTGGAATTTTCATTCTTTATTTATTGTAATAAAAATATGCTAATAAGTGAACTTTGTAACGTAAGTTACTGTAACGTAAGTTACTCAGTTAAAAATTCCCATAAATTTCAATTTTTTAACTACATTTTTAAATTTGTGAAAATAATTTCTTAAAACTATCCAAAAAAAAGATAAATTATGATTCAAACTAAAAACAATTGTGAAAGAGCAGAGATTTGCCTTAGAACGAACTGTCACGTTATTGCATTCCCTTTTTGTGTAACATAAGTTACTGCCTTATTTTTGGCTGCTAAATTTTGAAAAATTTAAATGCAGCAAATATTTTTGTATTTTTATTATGCTTTTGACTGTCATTTTCATGGATAACTTTCGTACAAGGTTTGTATAACAATATTTGCTCTCACTGAGGTGCTAAATGCAAAAGGGTTGGTCAAAATGTAACGTAAGTCACCGTGGAATTGCCCAAATGATATCTGAAATTAATTGCATTTCTGCCTTCATTTCATGCCGATAACATGCTTTCAAAGCAGTATCAATTCCTTGGTCATTATATGTTTTATGTTAATGTGTTGGAGTTGCCTGCTGCTTATCTAAAACGAATGTCTCAAGTGACCATTGACCACCTGCAGGTGTGAGATCTTTCAAAATTCCTGGAAAGTGTCCTTCCCCCTTTATCTGTACATTCTTCATTTCCCTAGGGTGAAAAGGAGAATTCTCGGAAATTCAAACAATAGTGCAAGTGCAGGGTAAGAAAAGAAGTTCCTTCTAAATGTGTTTCTTAGTGAATATTCTTTTTGGAAAAGATGTGGTTTAAAAACTAATCATACCATGATCTCAATTCACAAAAAAAAACCTTAATTTTAACGCATAAATAAATACAGAAGATCGGGATTTATATCTAACTGACAGTTCTTCCATTAATTTAACTCCAAAGCGTGAAAATAATTCTATCCCTACCGAAAGCGTTCGGATATTGAAGAAAGACGGGAGAATAACAGGGGAGCTGGCGCGTAAGGCACATCCGACGTCACAACTCGAGAGTCACGTGACACCTCGTTTCAGCTGAAAACGAAACTAAGCTGTTTTTGCCTGTCAATAACTTTTAAAATATCGCATTGAAATTCGGGAAAAAAATTTTTTCGACCTTTTTAGGTCATTCTGAGTGTATTAAAATAAAAAACAAAAAATGCTGTAGTTGTCCATTAGGTGATATAGACAACTGGTAGTAATTCACGTCTTAATAACAAGCAAACTTTGTAAGAATAACATTCGCTTATAATCTTTAAAATACAAAATCCTTAGTGATAAAGGCATCACAGAGATAAAGATTACACGATACTAATTTGAAAGTATTGAAATGTGCTGTTTCAGAAAAAATCACGTCCTGCGATTATTTCTAATTATACACCGGAAAACGAAAAGAGCGCCGATATTTTATTGAGAGTACACATCAACACGTTTTCAAAAGTCAACGAGAAGTAGGAAGAGCATGAGTCACTCTCTTGAGAGGTGCAAGATACCATAGAAAATTGTGCTATCCGTTATAAGTATAAGTGGAATACAAAGAGAAGAAGTAAACGTGAAGAACATAATGGGAGATAAACAGAAACCTCAAATTAATGGCGTAGACAAAAAGCACAAACGCATTATTTAGAAAAATACCGTCTTTTATATCATAGGCGTAGCGTGACCAAAAGTTTTTTTTTGGGGGGGGGGGGGGCACAGGTCAAAAATTTCAGAAGTGCTGGTGAAGCTTTTGAACCCCCCCCCCCCTCCGCTTGTTTTTTTTCACTTAGATTTTTCATAAGAGAAATATTCGTTCTTACTATTCAGATGAATCACATACAATTCTACATACAATTTCTTCTTATCTTCTAAGTCCCCAGTGTTTTTTTTTCTCGTTCTTTAATGCTCTCGCTATATTTTCTTGTTCTTCTATGGATTGATCTTGTTAGTGGCATAGATATTAGAAGCACTATGCAATGACCTCTTTTAAGTAAGGTGTAAACTATTGATTATTCCTAATTTCGGTTGTCCGGGGGATTTCCTGCGGGAAATTTTTTGAAAAATAGGCGTCAAGTTCTGCATTTTGAAACCTTATATGTAGTTGAGACTAAAAATATGTGAGAAAAAACTTGGCAAACAAAAACGTCTTAAAAATTTTACACTCGATCAAAATAAAAATGGCTTGTGCTTCGTTAAATCGCCGACATGGACATTGATCAACAAGGAATAAGAGCGAGAAGGAAGAGGGAAGGTATTACAAATGTTAAATCTAAGAAATTGCCGAAATGTTGCATATTTAACTAAATTATTCTCAGGGGTAAAATTTGCAATAGGTAGTTAGGAACACTGCCTTTGACCCTAGTGACCCGACTTCATATCCAATGCAGGAAGAAATCGAACATTCTTTGCGGGAAAAAAAAGAGTATAAAGGCAAAGGAAAAAATAGTCATGTCATGAAATGCTGACTCAAATTATGAAAACACAACTGAAGCAAAAAAAAAAAAAAAAAAAACAAAGAAATAAATTAAAATTAAATCAATAAAAAAAACAAGAAAAAAGAGAGGAAAAAAAGATGCAAAATTGAAAACAAATAATAATAATGATAATAATAAAAATAATAATAATAGTTAAAACAAATATCTTTGCTCAATCGGGAAAAAGTTATATATTACAATGACAAGAGTTGAAAGGATTCAAAAATAAGTTTTTTTTAAAAAAAAAGAAGAGAAAAAGGACGTATTGAAGACGATCACAAGCAAAAGCATAAGTATTCTTAAGTTTGTCATAGCTTATTAGTACAAACACGTTTTTAACAGTGTAGTTAAGTACTACCCAAACTACGTAATTCAAGTTTTGAAACATGAATTAATGATGTATTTTCCTTTATTATGCGTTATGAGAGATTTGTAGCTATTAGCTTGCATTTAGCATTTAATTTCTCTTTGATATGTTATGACTGACGAATACTCGAATAAAGCTCTTAAAAGTTGAAACTCTTGATTTGGGAGGATAAAAAATTAATTCTGTGCTGAAATCCATATTTTTTTCTAAAAATTTACTTTTAGCTGTATTACGCAAGATAAAGAGGTCGTTTTTTATCTTTGTCTCTCTTACAATAAGCCAGATTTGGCGAAAAAAATATTTTCTAGTTAAAATTATTTTTTAATATAATAAGCAGGGGCATATAATTATAAAATTTATGCCTGAAAAAGGTTTACATGAGGCAGCCAGAAGCGAAATGCCAAAATTAAAAATTTTGAATAGTAAAATAAATGGTAGGAGTAGGAACTAAATGGTAGGAGAATCTCTGATTTCTTTTGGGGCAAGAGATGGTACTAGTAGTCTAGTTTTGGTAAATGCTGATTTATAGCATGACTCAGAAAATTTTTCCTAGTGAAAACCTACCTAAGTATTTTTAAATGTGTTTCCGCAAAACTTGAATTTTTCTTTTTTGCTTCTCATTGCCTTAATACAAAATAGCATGATTTATGATTCCACACTTTTCCAAATTATTATTTTAGTAATACAATAATCATTCAGAGCAGGGAGAAGGTCAAGATAAAATATGGCACGCGGGGCGGGGGCGGGGGTAGCCCTTAGAAGCTTTGCATTGAACATTATTGGCAATCCTAAAGATTGTTTTGACTAAAAAAATTCCTTCCAGACGGTAATTCTGGCTGAATTAGTGGGTAACCGCGGTAACGAAAACTGAAATATTCTTTCTCCAGATTTTCGTCCCTTCGGAAAAAATTAAGAGCCAAACATTGAAAATTTTAACAGTGGGCCTACATTTCCCCTTGAATCCCCCCCCCCCCAAACATGCGGACATAATACTTAAATAAAATAAATGAAAAAAGAAAAAAAAAAGCTGTAAATGATACTCTGACTGATTTTCCTTTCGATTTTACAAAACTTCAGGTTCTAAATTTTAAGTGTCCATCAAGTTGGGGGGGGGGGGCACGTGCCCCCCCCCCCCCCCCGACGCTACGCTTATGTTTAATATATATATCTTAAAGAATCCACTAAAGTTGACTTCAATGTAATGTAGCGCCATCTGTTGAAAGGGTGAGAAGAATGCAATGGGATTTGAAAAAAAAAGCAAGAAAAACGTATAGCATATTGGGCGAAGAAAACAACGCTCAAAGACATTTTGAAGACATTTCTTCTCGTACTTATGCATTAATTGGAGATGTTAATTTTAATATTTAAACCAAAGAATCTTGTAAGCTCGAACAGCATTATCCCTTTTAAGACGGTGGTGACTGTCATCACGTAACTTGATTCCTGGCAGCAGATGGAAAATTACTTACCATTGCCCATATAGGGACCCTACCCTCCATAGCAGGAACTCTCCTTCGGAAACAGCGCTTCACGTTTCGGCCGGTAGATGGCAGTTGTTGCCCTGATATGGCTAGGTTTCGTCTTTTCTCCAGTTTTCGAGCAACATGGCGAAGGTTAGCCAAGTGTTATTATTATATCTCCCGCTGCAAATATAAATAAAAATTCGTTGGAAGTTTTGTGATCATCAACTGTATCTTGAGAACATAATAACTTGATTTTATTATGCGTTTAGAATCATTTATTTTGAAAATATTTTTGTCAATTTACATCGTAATTAAGTTTTTCTAATAACGAAGTTTCACAAAAATGTACATTTACTAGTGAAATTATTTGTATTTTGCATTTTTTCTCGAAAATAAGTTAATAAAATATCACTCTTGTATTGGGCGGTGGTAGATATGTTACCACCCTCTTTTAAAGAGTAGTTACAACAATTATTTTTGGCCGCCGCAGATGTGGCCGAAACGTTTGGAACAATACCGCGCAGACCATGATACAACAGTTCGGAATCTTCTAATAAAATTTTATTTTTGATACAAATGTGGGATTTTATTTTTAAGCTAGATTATTTGAGTTATTATTGTCTTGGATGGTTTTTTCGTAAGGTGAAAAGATATTAAGGGAGGGGAAGAAAAAAAGGTTAAAATTTCCAACGAATAGCAACACGGGCTGTGAGGCACTAACCCCCACTACTGTCACTAAAAGGCGCACTAAACTCCTTATCATTCAATCTCTCAACCAGTATGCGAGAGAGACTTTGAAATAATCTTTTTGGACGATGAATTCCCTATGTAACAACAGATTTAGGTTTCAAAATATGTTCTAAGTGCATTATAAAACTAACTGGGAGTTAAAGGAAAAGTCAACACTCACGAAGTAAAATTGATTCAGTACACCATTGTGTGTTCCCAGGATTCACTTTATGCAGTCGTGCGAGCAGTGTCGAAACTAGAGGGTGGCTTTTTGAGTCCATTCCCAGAATCTTTGGCCTTGCTCTTGCTTTGTGTAGCTGATCCTAGTATACTTACATATTGCAGCGTGAGGTGTTTAGTACCCAACCCTTTATCACCAGAAAAAAGATTCTGGGTGTGCCTCTGGAAATAAGGTTACTCATTAATTTGACGTTCAACTTTTTTCATCTGCTTAAGAGGGCGACATGCATAAAATGCCAAAAGTAAACTCTTTTGTTTTTCAAAGAAAACAACAACAAAAAGAAAGAGTGGGCTTAAAGACTGAAACTCTACATTGTATTTATTTATATGCTCGTAAGCACTTTTAAAAGTAATTGGTAGAAAATGATGCACAAAAGCATTCAACATTGCTTCAACCATTTGCAAATATTTCCGATTAAGAACCCCAAAAGTAGTTTTAATAAAGTACTAACGCAAATATTCTTTTTACATCACAACAACTTAGAACGCAGGTTCTCTAAGGTCAGACTTCCACGGACCCCCTTTTGAAGTATGCCCCCGCCCACTCTCGCGCACGCAATGAAAATAAAAATAAATAAAACTTGAATTTTTTTTAAACATTGAAATTTTTTTTAAACATGTTTTACGGGAAATGAACCACTGATTCAACTAACTAGTGTACACCGTATAACTGATATTGGTTTTAAAGTACTCAATTAGGGGCAGAACGACAACATTTTAATAATGTTATCTCTAGCAGAGGAGAAAAATTAATTGACTGATCTGTGTTTTATTTTCTATAATTGAGCTCAGAATAACGAGATATTGCAGTGGACGCCAGTCAGTTAAATCAGTGGTTATTGAATCAGCCACTGATTTAACCATCATTTGATGCTAAAATGAATCAAATCGTCAAAAACAGAACGAAATTCAGCTTTTGAAAATTGGCCGCTTTACTGAATCAAAATCAAAAGCGTTGGCTAAAGGGAAATCCGTTGATTCTGACTGGGATAATTTCTAAATTTTTGCACCTTAAAAATGGTATTTTACCTCTTTTCTGGCGCTAATACCTTAAAGAGACTTGACGTTTTCGAGGGGAAAGAATCTAAAAGCTGGTAGATAAATTTTCTAGCTTAATTACATCACTTTACTTGTCTTAATAGTCCAAAGGAACGTAGAAATAACAAGAATTTTAAAACGTCTCTCTCTTTAATATATCTATCTTATCATTGGGGGGCGGGAGGCCTACCCCCCCCCCCAGTTTGTGTGTGTGTGTGTGTGTGTTAGGGTGGTCCTTAAAAAGTGAACTTCTAAAATGTTTATGGGGCACCCTCCCATTTTGGTTTATGCCCAAAATAAGACCTACGTGAAAATTTCAGACTTAGAAAATGATATTTTGGGGTCCCTATCGAGCTTCAGAGTTTTGAAAATTCAACATTTTTGCTAACTTATACATTTTTCATCTAACTTATAAACACATTAAGAAAGTCAATTCCAACTGCTACAAACGGGGAAGTTTCCCATTTACGCAAGGTCAATTCATATTCGGTTTTAATGTTTAGATGGGAATTTTTATGGGTGTAGTAGTCCAGGAGCGACATCGAAAAAAAAAAAAAAAAAAAACAATTTTAAGTCGTCTGGCTCTTTAATTTTTCTTTTCCTATGCTTTTCTGAACAGCATGCGGGGTGGCTGGCGGCGAGGGTAATTGCGTTTTCTTCTGCGCTTCACACTTTTACTGGTAAGAACAGCGATTTTGAAGTCATTTTAGAGCAATTCTATATCAAACCAATCATTGGGAAAAATAAACCTTTACCATTTCCAATTTTTACAAAATTTAGTGTGAAAGACGCATATGACAAGATAAGCAATCCTGCCAATTTAAGATTTCTACGTTAAAATTTGTACAAATTACAGAGCTGCTAAAAGACTTAAAAAGTGCGAAAAAAAAAACATTTTTTCATATATATGACTGTAACTTCTTTTCTAACTATAGCAGAATAAAAATTCAAAAACCATTATAAAGATTTAAAAAAAAAAAAAAAAGAGCTTTCCTTTGATACATTACGCGACTCTGTTACTACAGATTTTATCATCTCTTTGTCCCAAAATTGTTTAAATAAACACATGAGCAAAAAACGCATCCACTCTCGTTGGCAGGACACAACGCATGCTGCTTAAAAGAACATAGGGAGAGCAGGGAGTCTAAAAGGAAGGAGCCTTATCTCCTTTGGCAAGGCGCCGAAAAAATGTCCCGATTTTTCCACTGCCGGAAGATGGCGCTGACGCGAATTGACTTTGTGTTGACGGAGAAGGGGAAGGAGAATTTCGCCGAGGACCCCGAGTTTTCGGCGGGGTCAGCGGGGAGACCGACGGAAGGTAGCCGGCGCTTTTCAGGCAGCGGATGCGTGGCCTGATATGGGGCGCAATTATCCCCACGTAAGAGTTAAACATTATGATTTTAAAGTTATTTACTTTCTCATATTTCATTTCAGTTCACATGTGTATTCAATGACCACTGAAAATATTACTTGAATTACTTGCACACATGTCATTATATCTATTGTAAATTTAACATGTACTAATGTCATATTTATTTTTGCATCCCTTTAAATTTTCTGATTTTTTTTCTTTCATAAAAAATGCTTTGTCTGTACTACCTTTAATAAACCTGCTAAAAGTGATGGAAATCAGTAATAAGAGGAAAAGTAATTAATGGCAAGTTAAAAAAGTTTAGATATCCTTTTAATGTATCCTTTCATCATTATTAATTTACTTGATTATTTTTTTTTCAAACTTAAATCACATAAGCAGCAGGGGGGAAGCAGCAGGGGTGCCCATTCCCAACCTTAATTTTTCACAACCCTTTTATGCTTTTTATTTTTGCCCCTTTATTATTATTATTTTTTATTTTTTTAAATATTACTTATTTATTTATTTAAATATTATTTATTTTTTTTTAATGTATTATTTATTTATTTTTTAAATTATAACTATTATTTTTAATATATTATTATTTTTTTTAAAGTATTAACTATGCACAGAATAGAATCTCTTTTTTTCTCTTCCAGACATTCTGAGCACACGCACAAAATAAATAAATAAAAATAACAATAAAGAAATAATTTAAATTAAAAAAATAAATTAATGAATATTTTTTGTTTAAAAAAATAGCAAATAATTTAAATTAAAAAAATAAATTAATAAATAATTGAAATAAATAAATAAATTAGTTTTAAAAAATCCCCCCCTCCAAAAATTTTTTTTGATGCAGCAACTTGCGCCATAATACCGCCCTACCCCCCCCCTCCCGTGGGCAAATGGAGAAATTTATAAATCATCAAGCTCTTCACCTAAGTGACAGCAGATCAATTTAGGTTTTAAAAGCATTGCTTCATAAGCAAACATTAAACGCTTCGAATGCAAAATATATTATAAACGTAGGGTGATGCAGAGTGTTCTGTGCTTCTCTAAAAAGATTTCATAGAGAAAGCAGCTTTAAATTTTCCTAATATTCAGGAAATTGCCTTATTTAAATGCCCTTTAAAACGCTAGACTACGCGATGTAAACAAATTAAGGTTGCAGCAGCGCCCTCTACTGGTTACCTACTACCTACCGTTAGGTTGAATGCAATATAATTTTGCTCGAAGTGAGCCTTGAACAGGGAGTCTAAAAGGAAGGAGCCTCATCGCCTTTGGCAACGCGCCGAAAAAATGTCCCGATTTTTCCACAGCCGAAAGATGGCGCTGGGGCGAATTGACTTAGTGTTGACGGAGAAGGGGAAGGAGAATTTCGCCGAGGACCCCGAGTTTTCTGCGGTGTCAGCGGGGAGACCGACGGGAGGCAGCCGGCGCTTTTCGGGCAGCGGATGCGTGGTAATCGAGAGAGGTCTGTTTCGCACGCGATTATCCCCACGAAAGAGATATGTTAAAAAAAAAAATGATTTCAAAGTTATTTACTTTCTCGTATTTCATTTGAGTTCTCATGTGAATTCAATGACTACTGGAAATATTATTTGAATTACATATCAATGTCATATTTATTAGCTGGTAAAAAGTTTATATGTGCAATGGAGCAGGGGTGCCATTCCCCCCTAAACTCGATGGCGCAAATCCCCCTTCCCCCCAAAAAAATTTTCACAACCCTTTTGCGTTTTTTCTTTTTGCCCCCTTTTTATTTTTTTCAAAAAAAAGGAAGTATTTTTTTTTAATATTATTTATTTATTTTTTAAATATTATTTATTCATTTTTTAAATTTAAAAACTGTCATTTTTTTATTATTAATTTTTTGAAAGTATTAATTATGCACAGAATAGAAACGTTTTTTTTTCCTCTTCCGCACTCCAAGCACACACACAAAATAAATAAATAAAAATAAAGAAATAATTTAAATTAAAAAAATAAATTAATGAATAATTAAAAGAAAGTAAATAATTTGAATTAAAAAAACGAATTAATAAGTGATTTAAATAAATAAAAAAATTAGTTTTAAAAAATCCATCCCCCCCCCCCCTTTGGGCACCTCTGCAATGGAGAAATTTAGAAATCATCAAGCTTTCCACCTAAGTGACAGCAGATCAATTTTAGTTTTAAAAGAATTGCTTCATAAGCAAAAATTAAACGCTTCGAATGCAAAATATATTATAAACGTAGGGTGAAGCAGAGTGTTCCATGCCTCTCTAAACAGTTTTAATAGCAAAAGCAGCTTTAAATTTCCTAATATTCAGGAAATAGGGTCAGGTGGAGGAAAGTGGGGCTAAAATCAAAGTTTTTTTTCGATTAGGCCCTAAAATCTGACTATTAAAGTTATTTTAATGATAGTTTTGATGCATTTTATATACATTGGACTTATATAGATTAAGTATGAAGCAGATTTATTCAATTTTGATGGTTGTTTTCTCTCAGTGATACATTTAAAAGATCATGTTTTGATAGACCCACTTTCCCCCATGGTGGGGGAAAGTGGGGCTAGTTAAGAAATACGTGTATACTAGCACAAAAAAATGTAAATATTGTTTTTTAAGTAAGAATACAGTGGAATAAATATACCTTAACTACATTTAAATGCAGAAACGTAAATATTTATACATTTTTAATTCTGGTATTTGATTAAAGAAATAATGTCAACAGAAATCGAGCATTGATTATCGATTAGATGGGAAAACACTGGTTTCAAAAACATTGTTGTAAAAACATTGTTATAAAAAATAAGAAAATTTTTGTTTAGCCATTAAATGAAATTACAAAAATGTACAGAATAGTGTTAGAAAAACCTAAAGCTTTAAACCTTTACAGACGTTAACTTTAGAGACCAAACGAATCAGCTTCATGTAGCACTTAGCTAAGCCTAATCATAGACCCACTTTACCCACCTCAGAAAAAAACCTTATAAAAAAACAAATTTTCAAATTTTTTCTTACTTTTATACGGCGATAAGTTCTATGAATAATCCACTTTAACTCTGTACAAAGAATTATTGATTAAGCTTTTTAATAACGGTGTTTTAAAGAAGTTTATTAGCAGCTTAAAATTACCTTTCGTATGGAACGAACATAAACTAATATTTTTTTCATTATTTAAATTGCTGCCAGATCTTAAAACTAAAACAAAATTATTTGCTGTCAGGGAGTAAAAGGAAGGAGATGGATCTCCATGATACCGGTTTGGCAACAAAATTTCACTTCCGCCAGGGAGCGCTGCTGCAACCTTAATTTGTTTACATCCCGTAGTCTAGCGTTTTAAAGGGCATTTAAATAAGGGAATTTCCTAAATATTAGGAAATTTAAAGCTGTTTTTGCTATGAAAGCTGTTTAGAGAAGCATAGAACACTTTACTTCATCCTACGTTTATAATATATTTTGCATTCGAAGCGTTAATTTTTGCTTTTGAAGCAATTCTTTTAAAACCTAATTTGATCTGCTGTCACTTAGGTGAAGAGCTTAATGATTTATAAATTTCTCCATTGCATAGGTGCCCATGGGGGAGGGGGCTATTATGGCGCAGGTTGCGCCATTAAAAAAAATTTTTTTTGGGGGGGGGGGAGGGAAAAACTAATTTATTTTTTGAATTATTTTTTTTTAATTTAAATTATTTACTGTTTTTTTTTTTTAATATTCCTTAATTTATTTTTTTTTTAATTTAAATTATTTCTTTGTTATTATTTTTTGTTTGTTTTTTTTTTTTTGTGTGTGTGCTTGGAATGTCTGGAACAGAAAAAAAAGCGATTCTATTCTGCGCAAAATTAATACTTTTAAAAAATTAGTAATTTTGTAAAAAATAAGTTATAATTTAAAAAACAAACAAATAATGTTTCAAAAAATAAATAAATATTATTTAAAGAAATAAATAAGTAATATTAAAAAAAATAAATAAAATAAAATACATTAATAAAAAAAGAGGCAAAAATAAAAAGCACAAAAGGGAAATGAAATATGAGAAAGTAAATAACTTTAAAATCATAATGTTTAACATTTCTCTTTCGTGGGGATAATTGTGCCCCATATCTGACCTCTCAATTACCACGCATCCGCTACCCGAAAAGCGCCGGCTACCTTCCGTCGGTCTCCCCGCTGACCCCGCCGAAAGCTCGGGGTCCTCGGCGAAATTCTCCTTCCCCTTCTCCGTCAGCACAAGCGACTGAGTCGAGAGATCATAAGTCAATCGACTTCAGCGCCATCTCTCGGCAGTGGAGAAATCGGGACACATTTTCACCCGCGTTGCCAAAGGAGATGAGGCTCCTTCCTTTTAGCCTCCTTGTTTGCTGTAATCTCAATTCGCGTCTCAAAAGAAAAAAAAAATAACCAATTATCTTAATGAGAATCGAATAAATTGGTATTTTTCGAAATAGCCCCACTTTACCCCATGGACCCACTTTCCCCCACCTGACCCTATTTTTTTAAATGCCTTATTTTTTTTAAATGCGCTAGTCTACGGGATGTAATTAAATTAAGGTTGCATCAGCGCCCTCTACCGGTAGTGGAATTTTGTTGCCAAACCGGTATCATGGAGATTTATCCTTTCCTTTTAAGCCAGGTTCACACTGGCCCCGGACGGACGGAAAACGGCCCGGACACGGAGTGACGTCACCCAGGCCGGGAAAAATGGTTGTCAATTCACACTGCAGAAAATCTGTCACGGGCAGAAACTTTGTAACCAATCAAATCGCTTACTGTCGGCCTATCTGTGCTGTATTTAGACATCAACTTCTTAAGCAGACAGCGTTATCAATTTGTAGCTAACATGAACTAATGATATTTTTATGATATTCGTATAAATGCAAAAAACTGCAGCTTAATGGGATTTTACACATGCCAATATTTCTACATTTCCGAAGATATATTAAACGATTTAAATTTCAGGATTAATAAGAGCAAGCAAATAGAAAAAGTATTTGACTCGGTAAAATATATAGCAAAAATTTCGTCAAATTATGTCCGTAAATGATTCAAAACCGATGGTACGATGATCTCCAAAGTGAAATTAAAGAATAAGAGAATGCTTATTTTTTTTTAACAGAGAGTGGTTTCAAAAATAATTAGTCAAGCTTTGCTCATGGTGATTTTTGATACAGTAGTTTCACTTGACTCACTTTAAAAATGTATTTGAGTTTATGGCAAAATGAATTTCTGATAAAATATAAACTTGATTTATTACTAAAAACTACTCCAGATAGCAAGATTTAACAATAATAAAATTTCTTCCAAGCAAAATATTTTGATTTTACGAACAATTGACTTATATTGTATAGTTTTGACCTAATTGTATGCAGTTCAGTCTTGATAACTTGAACATTCCTTTATTTCCTTTTTTGGGTCCTAAACATTCGAGAAGGCTGCGGGAACTTCCTATAACTCAAAGCTTTTAGGCGGCTCTTGAGGGCTTCGAGCTTTTGAGACTCGACTGTTACAAGCAGCTTTATTGCAAATGATAAAATCTATGCTGTCGCAGTACAAACTGTACAAAATAATCGATACACTTTCATGCTAAAAAATAATCTTTTTTATTGCAGAAATTTCTGCTCAGTGCTTTCAACAACTAACAATGAATAAAAATGCTTCATACGTTTAGGTTAATAAATGTAATTAGGGAAATAGTGAGGAAAACAAACACTGTAGGCTTAACACTGACCCCGAAACCAAAACCCTAAAAAGTGCTTTTGTACAAAAGAAAGTCAGGAAAATATGTTTCTTCGGTTGATTGTGTTCAGAGTTATGAATGAAAGTTAAAAAATAGAATGAGAGTTATAGATAAAACATAACTTTATTTTTTCATATAAGTACAAAAGATATTGATGCATTTGTCATACTGCTTGACAAGCTTCGCAGAGCAATCCAAGAAAAACTCAACTATTCGCATGCGAAAGAAATATTTCACAGCTTGTTTGACATCAGCATTGCATTGACCTCTCTCTCTGAATTTGTTTGCACAACATTCGGAGACAACACTCGCATTCCGCCGAGATTCTTCTTCAAAGTTAGAAATAGATTGAAGTCACTCGATGGGAGATCAGACAGCGGCAGATTTAGCATGTTGCAAATGCTAAGGGCCTCCACAACTCTGGGCGAAAAGAATTCACGGAAGTAGAATTTTATCTTCAACTCATCACACATATGTAGACAATATACAACAGATCAAGTTTTCCCCTAAGAGTTTAAAAGAGTTTCAGATAACACATTCCGTACCCTCTTATAAAAGACTTTTAATTTGTTATTCATGTGCTGAAATTTAAATTGAAAAAAAAAAAGCAACTTTCTAAAGAAATATTTCTTTTTTTTTTTTTTGACATTTACTGTCAGGGATCAAATCTAGGGGGAGAGGGGATTTAGGGAACTATCCTCCTTCAAAACTCAGATACTTTCCTTTTTTGACAATAAAAAAGAGCTAAAACTAGCCTTATCACCCCTGCCTTTCCCCTTTTTTTCTTAACTATGCCATTGCCTACTTGAGGCAATGGTATCCTCATCTAATTCCTTTTTCCATTATACTATTAAAAGTATTAAGTAAATTTTTAATTATGTCCATTTTAAATATTAGTTCACAAGTTATGGGACATAATTCTGTTTTTTTTTTTTTTGCTAATAAATTCCTGCCACCAAAGAAAAAAACAGAAAATCTTGTGATAGACGAGAAAAAGTTACACTATCAAATCTGCCTTTTTTTTTGCCAATATCCTCTCATAATTTGACAACATGCACATGTAATATGCGCTCACTCATTACGACATAAAGGAAATTCAGTGAAAGAATTTAGTTGTTATCAAATTTCTTAACAAACAACTTCAACAAATTTTGTCATACATACGTAAAATCATTACATGCAGTCACGTCATTTCACAATTTTCCAGAACGGGAGGGGGGACAATGAGTTTTTCTCGATTTCATCTTACAGATAAACATTATGGAAACAAAAAACTCAAAATCGCTGAATTTTTTTCAGCAGTTTTTGCACAGATTTGACACTGGGAAATACTTAAAAAAACAAGATGCAAAATTAAAAACTGCACGTACATGGTACCTTGGATTATCTCTCGGAAAATATGGTAAAACACTTTGTTTACAAAAATTCGAGATTTTTTTTCTTTAAAAATTTTAGGGTTTTCTCTCACAATGAAGAAACAGACTGCAGCCTTTCTCATAAAATGAAACAAATCTTGCTATTTTGACTACCAGGATTCTGTTTGTTACATTTTATACATTTTGTCACCAACCATTTGAAGTTCATTGCTGAACTCAAGTCAGGAACTCTCCAACCTTACTTCTTGTTAATCACAAGTAGTGAAAAACAAAGATAATAAGAAACATTCAGTGTTCATAAAGCTATAAAAGAGCAAGAACTTTTATCCTTAGAATTTTAACACATTTAAATTCAAAATATGACGGGATGGAAACTTACTATATCGAATGTAAATAAATGTACAGCAACTTACCTGAATGCATCATATTTAAACCACCATTGTCTTCTTTCAAGGGAGTCCTGAAAGCTAATCTAATCTAAAGCTAGAAGAAACTCTAGTCAATTGAAAAGAGTAGCCATCGGGAACTGTTCCCTTTTTTTCATTTTTCCACCATCTTCCTTCTAAAATATACATATATATATTCGGTATTATATAAATTCAGATGTAGAGAAGCTTGAAGATGATGTGTTGACTATATTTAATTGCTGTCAGGTTCCATATGATACAAAAAATAGCTCAGTACTTCAGAAAAATATCTTTTTTGAAAAATGACCACCGACACTTAAAATATAGAACAAGAGCGAAAATCTGAAAATGCTAACGAAGCAAGTGGCAAAACATGTACAAGTTTTACATTCGTTTCATATTTTATTGTGCTTGTCGTTTGAATATTCGATTACACTAGATCAAACTTTTTCTTCAAACTCTATATGTTTGAATTTTCACTGAAAATAATTAATATCACAACATGATCAAGAGACAACTTTTGCACTAACCTACCTAAGACCGAGATAAACATTATTATTGGCCTCCATTACTCACCGAAGCGATCTTTACATGCTAGACTGTGATTGGCCAAATGAAAGCATCCGTTTCACCCGGGCCCGTGCATTATTCAACCAGTTGAATAGTGCCCGGTACCGTTTCCTCCGGACCATCTCCATGGCAACGAGGAGACGCCACCGTTTTTCCGGGCCGTTTTCTGTCCGTCCGGGGCTAGTGTGAACCCGGCTTTACTCCCTGATCGCGCCTCATCGTAGCTCGGCCCACTTTTTCTCGGTAACTAGACTGGCGGACAGCCAGACAGTCACCAGTCTACGAATGAATTTGACCAGTTCTCGGCACCTTTTTCTCGTCTGCTTCAAACCATTTCCTCCTTTAAAAACTAATAATGATACATAGAAACATTTCATAACATACTTTTACGTCATCCTCTTTTGGTTACGCTTCATACTTTCCTGGACTTTTCCTCAAATGAATCACTCAATTATGAGTAACAATAATAATAGCACGAACTGCTAATCCTGACATCAAAATAATATAAATAGCGGATCATACGAAAGAAGTGTGTGATTCTGTCACTGGTGTAGTCAGAACTTATCTGCCGTGGGGAGGTCAAAACATTCCTAATGCGCTCATAAACTACTGTATTAGGATTAGTAATAATTTTTAAACTAAACCCTTCCGAAAACAGACCTAGATTGTTTGTTTGGGGATTAAAACGATTGCTTATCAAAAAGAAGGACCCTGTTTTTTTAATATAGCACCTTAATACATCGTCTACTTGAAATAATTATTACAATAACTAATATATATAATCACTAATTAATACAATAGAGTAATAGAATTTGCGTAGCTGCCACTGAGTTTGTAGAATGAGTAGAAATACGAAAGAAAAATAATTCTTTAATGTTTTCCTCGATCCCATAAAGTCTTAAAGAAGCTTTGGCCATCAATGAGGTCGGAGGCTAGAGATGGAAATTTTAGTTCTTTTTCGTGAACTAAGTCTACTGAACCAGTTCGCTTGAACTAATCTAATAATGCATATGAAAGTGGGTGTGGTTTATACTATTTCTGGTTAATTTTATAGAGAACACATTTATTGCCCCCCCCCCCCCATCGAGAATTTTGAAGTGATAGGCCTGGGTCAATAACAAAACAAAAATATTACTCGTTTAATAGGCTTGATGTTTGGTATATTTAATGTTTCTACACTTAACATTCTACCCTTACTTCCACCAGATGACGCCGCTTTCAATTTCGAGCAAAGCATTTTCTCTTGCTACTAGATTCATAAATTGACGCAACACGAGAACTGCGACACTACACATGAAGCTTTTTTAAGAGATCCTTTGGTTTGTTTAATAAGATTAATAATTTTAAGTGAGTTCTTTTCGTGTACTTTCATACAGATACAGATCGAGATCGTGAGAAAAATTGCGTAAGACCAAAGCTCTTTTTCGCTGCTTGGGTGAGAGAGAGTACATAATTTAGCTGGCATAAAGCAAATGGACAGGAAATGTATATACAAATTTATAAGAGTTTAGAGGTACAAAGCGTAGGAAATAGCAGAGTGAGGGACCTGCCCCGCGCTCAGTACTCACTTCGCGCCGGAAGGGCAGGCAATTTTAGGATTGTTAGGATTGAAATCTTAGGATTGGTTCAACCGGAGAGACTGTCCGGTTGAGCCAATCCTAACATTGTAGAGCAGGGTGTCCCGAAAAAATCGAATTTCTACAAAGCAGTTAGCCTTAGTGCGGAAAATTTGTGTCTTCCCAACACTAAGTACTGGGCAAATTTTCTTGACTCTGAGTTAATGCTTTCTGCTCTGGCAAGAGGCTTGAAGTTAAGAGATTTTTGGAAAAAAATCGAAAGAGAAATTTTACAAAATATTTTAAAATTCACAGAATGTTAAGATGTAATGCTAAAAATTTGTGACTTCCTAACACTAATTACGGAGAAAATTTTCGTGACTCTGAGTAAAAACCTTCTGCTCTGGCAAGAGGCTTAGATTTTAGAGATTTTTAGAAAAAAATCAAAAAAAAAAAGAGAAAATTTACGAAATATTTTAAATTTCACCGAATGTTAAGAATTAGTGCAAAAGATGTGTGACTTCCTATCACAAACTAATACGTAAAACTTTAAGTCTGTGAGCTTATAACTTACGCTCTGAAAAAAGGCCTGAAATTAGAGAATTTCGTAAAAAAATATTAAATATGAGTTACACATAACAAAGCTGCTACATACCTAATACGCTGCAATATTTTGAATTTTTACCGCCTGAATATTAACATCAGGCTACCTCTTGAACTGAAATGGGCTCTTTTTCTTTATTTTTTATACGATAAAGTCTATAAGGAGGTCAAGTGTTTTAAATATTCGCTCGAAGTCGTATGGCGTGCGTATGAGATATCTATTCGAGAAAAAAAAAAGTAAGGATGAATCTTAATTCCTTCCATTGCTTTTTTTCATGTTCAAAATGTATAATTTCACGTGAAAAATCCTTCTTTTGAGCCAATTTTTCTCAAATTTGTTAAGAATTGTCAAAAAGAATGTTTGTAATAGAAATTTAGGTCATTTTCTGCTCAATCAAATATTTTTTATATCTTTTTGATATATTCATAAATGAAAAAGTTCTAAGCATCTTCGAACAGTACTCTTTTCATCAAAGATGGCTTCCGAAGCGACTGAAAAGTGGTAGCCAGTAAAATTTTCGAAGGTTTAAAACATCTTTTACTATTGTAAGAATGAAGGCTTTCACGGCCGGAGTAAATACTAGTTACGGATTCCGGGCTGTTGTGCCGTGGTCTGGATGACTTTAATCCATACGTTTCAATCGCAACTGCGGCGATCATCTTCAGTGGGTGTCGTTGATTTATTTGGCGACTGATGCGAAATTTCGAACTGCTGCAAGATTTTAAATTGAAAACGCAGCGCCCTCTACTTTCCGGCTCGGGATTGACAGATGACTGGATGCCAAAGCTTGTTAACTTTTACTTCTTCTTCCTTCTTGTTAAAATTATTTGGGTGGTTGAAAATTTCAATGGCCTCTCTATGCAATCTGGGGAAAAAATTTGAAGTCCGTGAAATTATTTTGGCCTCATTGAATTTTATATCATGTATTCCATTACTGAAAGTGTGCTCCGCGATCGCCGACTTTTCAGTCTGACCCAGCCGGCAATTTCTCTGATGCTCTTTGATTCTTGTATTGACACTCCGTTTTGTCGTCCCGATATAAACTAACCCACAGGAACAGGGGATCTTATAAACTCCTGCGGCGGACAACGGGTCTCTAGCATCTTTCACTGAACGCAGCAGGTCGCTGACTCTATTGGAGGGCTTGAAAACCGTCTTAATATTATGTCGACGTAAAAGTCTTTCAATTCGGTCTGTGACGTCCTCAACGTAGGGAAGGTAGGCTATGGACTTGACCGGTTCTTCTTTAGGCGTCTTTCTTTCAGTCTTGGGGTGGAAAGCTCTCTTAATTTCTTGTTTAGAAAATCCATTGGCTTGGAAGACATTAGTAAGGTGGGCAAGTTCATTTTCAAAAGCAGACGGTTCGCAGATTCTAGAGGCCCTGACGAAAAGTGTTTTTAACACTCCCCTCTTTTGTCGAGGATGGTGATTGGAGTCCTTGTGTAGATAGCGATCTGTATGTGTTGGCTTGCGGTAAACACAATGGCCAAGAGTTCCGTCTCTCTCGTCCAAGAGTTGACGGAAGTATTCCTTGTTTACCCGCTGACAGAGCTCACCAAAAAAAGAGTTCCTGACCCTATTCCATGGACTGAAGAACATAATTCCACTTTTGCTCTTTTGAAAAGGGCCCTGGTGGAAGTCCCCTCTCTTTATTCTCCTGTTCCTAATAAGCCATTTATTATTCATTCGGATGCGTCTCAGATTGGCGTGGCTGCTTGCCTTTCACAAAAGCGAAATGATAAGTGTTATCCTATTGCTTATGTGAGTCAAAAGCTGACAAAGGCTCAGCAAGCTTGGTCCACAATAGAACGTGAGGCATTTGCTATTGTATGGAGTTTAAAAAAATTTGAAGTATGGGTATTTGGTAGTGAAATAGAATTTTATACTGATCATAATCCTTTGCCATACTTGACAAGAAGTGCTCCTCAATCTTCGAGATTGCAGAGGTGGGCTTTCGCCCTTCAAAAATTTAATATTAATATCAACCACTGTCAAAAATGCCTCACGCAGACGCACTCTCTCGCCTTATTTAAGATTGAGTTTCATGGTGACACATCAATCTTGTGTGGGGGGTGTAGTGTGCATTAAAGTCTCTCCTCCCATCTACTGGCGCTAGTATCGTGCCGTAATAATGACTTCTACTTCTTCTGGTTGGTTGCCATTGGTGACGAAAAACGAGATCGCGATGATATGATGGAATGGAATGAGAAAGAGTTAGAATAAAATAGTGTTTTTAACTTTGTGAAGTTTATTTTATCAAAACATACTACAACATTCTTCACTATCTCATTGTTTTTTGCTAAAAAAATAATGTCGTCTACGTAAATTAAAAAGAAAAACCTCCCCGTCCCTATAATAAACACAGTTACACCCCGTTACCTTTTTGAATTTAAACAGCTGAAAAACCCCGTCAATTTGACAAAACCACTCTCTTCCAGATTGGTGCAAACCATAGAGAGACTTCTTTAATTTATCGACGTAGTCAGGGTATTCTAAATCAATAAAATCCCCTGGCTGGCGAATGATAATCTGTTCCTCTAAGTCAGCATACAAGTAGGCATTTTTTATGTCAATTTGAAAATGATCATCCTAAAAGTGAGACATCTATTGCGAAAAAAACCGTAACTAAAGTGAAATCAACCACCGGGACTATAAACTTCAGAATAAGACTCCCCAGGGACTTGATGGTTACCGGAACATACCAGTCTAGCTTTGTATCTGACGACTTGACCCTTATCATTTGGCTTTTATCGAATGATTCTGCATCCTAAAGCTCACACGTCTTGTATTGAAAAAGGGGCTCCTTGTAGCCCCGAAACACGTGTCTGCAGTATACCTGTATATTTGTGCATTTTTAACGTTGAATTTAAACTCTACATCTTTCGCACAAAGGTATTTATTTTCTTCCTTATCATTTTGTTTAGCGTCATAAACCCAGCGATTCCCCAAAATGTGTTAGTTTTAGGTGGTGGGACTAGTTCCCAAACCCCGCGTTCTTTGATCACCTGGATCTCGTCTTTCATCGCTAGTTCCCAGTGTTCTTGTTCTTCACAAGCGTCTAGGGGCAGGACAAATCCCAATATTAAAAACTTAGTCGTTTTTCGACTTCACTGGGTAGGAGAAATCCACTGTTATCATCTTCTTCCACAGGGGGAAAGGGAAATCTTGTTCTACGCTCGCCGCACAGGAAAGGACGAATCTCTGGGCGAACTCGCTGTTCGCGTATGCGAATGTTTTGAATTTGAATGTTTGTTTGAATAATTTACTGTTGAAACTTTCATAAACCGCTTTGATCTTTGCTAGACAAATCAATTATTAACCATAATGTACACAAATTCATTCCGCTGAACTGTAAGGTCAGTTATGTGTATCAAATAATTTAGAATTTTTAGAATGTTAATGTATATAATTTAGAATGTTAATAATTTAGATAGTTTAGAATGTAATGCTGATGTTTTTATTAAAAATGCTTTCAAAGTAAAAAAAAAAAGTTTGAATATTTAAACTCTTTTGGTAGTTTAAAGTATATTATCCAAACACTCTATTAAATGATGTATCCAGATTAACAGTAGATGTAAAACAGAGCGAATATGTAATAACATAAGAACTGTAATAGTGATCTTTAACCACATGATAGAATTAATTTAGACCTGTGCAGGATACAGTCAGGGCCATCCGAAAAATGGGGCGATCGCTCCTGATACCGAAACACACAAGAGAGCGACCGAAACTGAGATTTTGCTGTATTTAGAATTTATAATTGTTATTATTTTAAAAATTTATTTATTTATTTTTGAGTATTACTTTTTTTTTTTCAAAATAGATAACATATTATATATATTTCCTATATTTCTGATTACCACAGATTTCATATTACATGTTCAATTTTGTTACAATTAGAAAATAAAATTGGTCGGTACTTTTCCAACATAAGCTCATCACAGTTGTTAGTGCGATTTCTGAGTCTAAAAGAAGACTGATATATGTTTTAGGCGTGCTAGTGTTCATACTAATATCATTTGTATGTGGGGAGAGGGTTGCGAACAGGGACGTCATTTCAAGTTTTTCGAGGGGGGGAGGCAAAGGGTAAAAACACAATACAATTTCACCAGAAAACAACAAAAACCACGCCCACTAAAAGGTAAATTCATTGGTTTCTCAAAGTCAGGGGGGGCAATTGACCCCCCTGCCCCCCCCCTAAATGACGGGCCTGGTTGCGAAAGAAAATATCCGCCACGGGTGCCGCCGTCTCTTACAGAGCATGTTTTTGCACCTCCCTTCAGGGATGGATACAGATTCTTTTTTTTTTTTGTATTGGGGGAGGGGGGGGCGGCACCGAAAAGTAAAACGCGACCCCCCTCCCAGATATATTATTTTTAATAAGAAAAGGTGTCAAGAGAATCTTTTAAAATGATTTTATAGTCATTTAATATGCTTTTAAGTTCAGAAATATGATATACAAATTTACTTCGAATGTGCTAGTAAAATATCTTTTTTAAAATTTTAAGCTGATTAACTACTAAACCTTAGATTGGTTAGCGAAAATATTACAATGATGTACAGTCATAGAAAAAAAAACGAAACACTCTGAATTATTCAGCTGCTATACTTGCTAAGAACAAAAGAAAGGTGTCTTCTGACATGGATTAAAGTCTTCTTTAAAACTATGTGAATAAAATTTTGGTAAGGGGCCATACACAAAGTGAAATGAACACAAAGTCTGAATTTTCAAATAGGAACCCCTACATTTGTTACATAATTAGATGCGGAGGGTCAAAAGCAGTGGTTGGAAGTAGCGCGCTACAAATAGCGAAACTACTGTAGTAGCTACATTTTTTAGTAGTTTGTAGTGCAGCGCACTACTTTTTAAAAAAAATAGAGTAGTGAGTAGCGCGATACAAACAAAAAATAGTTTGTAGCGATTTCTGGAAACTACTTTTAAATTTGTAACTGAATAAAAAAAATAATAAAATAAATAAATGACAATATTAAAAAAAAAGAGAAAGAAAGAAACGTCTTTCTTTTGAATCTGGTCTAATCGAATCTGGCATGTGCAAAACTTGCACGAATGCAACAGCTGACGCAATGAGAAATAAGAACTATAAAAATGTAAGCTGATCTTAGATACATCATTTGACGCAATACATTCTATCTGTTTGATGTCATTGGTTTATTTGGCATCATAATTTTCATATTCCGACGAATAATTTTCATAATCCTAAACATTCCCCGACAAGAAATTATTAGAAATTTGAAGGTTAAATTCTCTCAGTCTTTCAACTTTTGAATCCTATCTTGCTGCGAATATTCGAAAAATTGTAAAAAAAAATCTTAAAAGGATAAATTATAGAAAAAAAGGACAAATTCCTAGTAATATTCCTTGTCCAAATAAGTTAATTTAATAATCTAAACCACTTTTCGAATTTTTTTCGGTCAATCCTCAAACGGTGTATGTTTTTTCTATAGTTTACTTTTTAAAAAGTAGCGAAGTTGCGACAGCATTTCACAAGTAGTTTGTAGTTGCTACATTTAAAAAAAAGTAGTTGTAGTTAACTACATTTATAACAATGTAGTTGTTGTTGTAGTTCGCTACAAAAGAAATGTAGTTTTTCCAACCACTAGTCAAAAGTAAGCTGGGTACCAAACAGCATTACTTTAGGACCAGTAGAACAAAAGTTATGACCGACAAAAGATTTAGAGACCACCACCACATTTAAAATGAAACTATCAAGGTCAAGTCCTTTTTCTTCTCACTTGGGCATAGGGGATGACCTGCCCTTTTATTTATTTATTTTTTCGCTGATAATACATTTCTTCTGACGCTTTGGTGGACGGAAATTTGGCAACAAATGGAACACAGAAGTTAAATCACTCAAGGGTTAGGAATTCCTCAATTTCCTAAAACATATTCAGTTTCCTGAAATTTCCAAAATTTAAAACTTTATCCCAAATATCCTAAACTCCGGTCTAGGTATGTCTTAGAGGTTTTTTTCATGTTCTCACAAAAAAAGTTTCGTATTGAAAAATAAAATGATATTAACATTTCTACTATTTATACATTTTTTGTTTTGCTATTGCACTTCATACTATCCTGTTATTCTTCCTAAAAGGATTAATTACTCATCCATAACAATATTAAAATAACATTGTTAGCTAAGCTTAAGAAAGATATCACTAAGTCCGTGCTTGTGTCACAAGCGCAGTCACAATTTACCTTCCGGGGGAGAGGTGAAAAAATTAATTCGAAAACTATTGTATCGAGAATGATGTTACTCTTAAAAAATAAAATCTCCTGAACCCACCCCCCGCCCCACCTCTACGCAGCGTCTCCAGCATACGTTCTTATATGCGATGGAAATTAAAATAAAAAGATTATAACTTTTCCCTTTCTGAGTCGGCGGCAGATGGCAGCACATACTGGGACCTACTCCAACGAAGACGGATGAAGGAATGGGGTTACTCTTAAAAAATAAATCTCTGGAAAGGGCTTGACCCATACCCCGATCCACCTCTTCGCTGCGTCCCTATCATGCATCATTATATACGATGGAAATTACATTGATAGGATTCGAAGCATTACTTCGATCCAAAAGACAGCTTGTAGAAAGCAAAGGTCCACCTTTCGTATTTGCGCTCCTTCCACATTAATGCATTGTCTAAATAAGACATGTTTCAATTTTAAAACTTTGGTTTATATGATTTTTGTCTAAATTTAAAAGTTAATATCTGAATAAATTCTTTCGAAAAGGTTAAACAATAAAGTTGAAGGAATAAAATACGCTTTATCACTCTCCGAGTTAGCGGTAGATGGCAACACATACTAGCAACAGGTCCTTAGAAAATAGATGAAGAATATTGCTTTACTAGGATTGGTAGCGCGGTTCCTGAGCAGTAGGGGATTTTATCGCACGCAGTAATTGCTGCGCCCGAAGGGTCAAATAATTCATCAAACTGCACATGATATTCAAAAAATGACCAGAAAGAAAATAGGTTCATTGGGGTAATTTATCATTGGATTTTTTGTCTGTAATTACGGTCATCGTTCACTATGACTCGGTTAAATTCAGCGACTTTACTTAAAATTTCGGCAGAATTTAAGACTTTAAATTTCGATAACGCGTTCATGAAGGCTAATAATTTGTGCGACCAGAAACACGGTCTATAATGCTATTTCGATTGCTAGTTGTTTCAACTTTTTTCACTATTATACTATTGTATAGTTTCCAGGTAAGTGCACAGAAGTTCATTATCGCTTCCAGTAGCGAACGAAGTGAAAGCCTTTTAAATACAGACTCGAGCTTTCCTCGATGCATACATTCCATTATCATTCTGACAGAAATTCGTGTAAATGCTTCCTCGCTCTTCCTCGAGGAAGCAAGTATTCGACCATTTAAACAGGATGATGTTCCGGGGCAAGGAGTTTCTAAAAGGTAGGAGCCGATGAAAATGCCCGATTTTTCCATCGCCGAATGTGGCGCTGGCGCGAAAGGACTTTGTGTTGACGCAGAAGGAGAATTTCGCCGAGGACTCCGACTTTTCGGCAGCAGGCAACCGGTGCTTTTCGAGCAGCGGATGCGTGGTAATTGAGAGAGGTCTGATATCGCACGCGATCATTCCCTCGAAAGAGATATGTTCAGAAAAATGATTTCAAAGTTGTTTACTTTCTCATATTTCTTTTCAGTTCTCATGTGAATTCTATGACCACTGAAAATGTTATTTGTATTACATATCATTATTAATTTACTTGATTAATTCTCTTTTTTTTCGAACTTAAATTACATACATGTTGACAATAACATTGTCAAAAGCAAGCTAAAATCATTTCTAGTCTTACAAAGGCAAATAAGTGGAACAGCAATTTTAGAAACAATGTACAAAAAGAAAAAAAAATTACACATCATATAACAGAAAAATAAATGAAAAAGCTGGGAAAAACAGTTTATATGTAAAATGGAGCAGGGTTGCTCATCCCCCGTCAAACTCGATGGCGCAAATCCCTCCCCCCCCCCTCCCAAATTTTTCACCAACCTTTTGTGTTTTTTCTTTTTGCTCCTTTTTATTTTATGATATCGGTTTGGCAACAAAATTTCACTTCCGCCAGGGAGCGCTGCTGCAACCTTAATTTGTTTACATCCCTTAGTCTAGCGTTTTAAAGGGCATTTAAATAAGGGAATTTCCTAAATATTAGGAAATTTAAAGCTGTTTTTGCTATGAAAGCTCTTTAGAGAAGCATAGAACACTCTACTTCATCCTACGTTTGTAATATATTTTGCATTCGAAGCGTTAATTTTTGCTTTTGAAGAAATTCTTTTAAAACCTAATTTGATCTGTTGTCACTTAGGTGAAAAGCTTGATGATTTATAAATTTCTCCATTGCAGAGGTGCCCATAGGGGGGGGGGGCGAGGATTATGGCGCAAGTTGCGCCATCAACAAAAAATTTTTTTTTGTGGGGGGGGGGGTTGAAACTAATTTATTTATTTTTTTTGAATTATTAATTAATTATTTTTTTTAATTTAAATTATTTACTGTTTTTTAAATAAAAATTATTCCTCAATTTATATTTCATAATTTAAATTATTTCTTTGTTATTATTTTTTATTTGTTTATTTTTTGTGTGTGTTTGGAATGTCTGGAAGAGAAAAAAAGCGATTCTATTCTGCGCAAAATTAATACTTTAAAAAAATTAATAATACATAAAAAATAATAGTTATAATTTAAAAAACAAATAAATAATGTTTCAAAAAATAAATAAATATTATTTAAAGAAATAAATAAGTAATATTAAAAAAAAATAAATAAAATAAAATACATTAATAAAAAAAGAGGCAAAAATAAAAAGCAAAAAGAGAAATGAAATATGAGAAAGTAAATAACTTTAAAATCATAATGTTTTCCATTTCTCTTTCGTGGGGATAATCGCGCCCCATATCTGACCTCTCAATTACCACGCATCCGCTGCCCGAAAAGCGCCGGCTACCTTCCGTCGGTCTTCCCGCTGACCCCGCCGAAAACTCGGGGCCCTCGGCGAAATTCTCCTTCCCCTTCTCCGTCAGCACAAGTCATTCCGCGCCAGCGCCATCTTCCGGCAGTGGAAAAATCGGGACATTTTTTCGGCACGTTGCCAAAGTAGATGAGGCTCCTTCCTTTTAGCCTCCCTGCTCCCTGATCGCGCCTCATCGTAGCTCCGTCCACTTTTTCTCGGTAACCAGTCCGGCTCACCAGTCTAAGAATAAATTTTACCAGTTCTCGGCGCCTTTTTCTCGCCTGCTTCAAACCATTTCCTCCTTTAAAAAATAATAATGATACATAGAAACATTTCATAACATATTTTTACGTCATCCTCTTATGGTTCCGCTTCATACTTTCCTGTACTTTTCCTCAAATGAAGCATTCAATTATGTGTAACAATAATAATAGCACGAACTACTAATCCTGACATCAAAATAATATAAAAAGCGGATCATGCGAAAGAAATGTGGGATTCTGTCACTGGTGCAGCCAGAGCTTATCTGCCGTGGTTAGGTCAAAACATTCCTAATGCGCTTATAAACTTCTGTATTAAGATTAGTAATAATTTTAAAACTAAATCCTCTGGAAAACAGGACCAGATTGTTTGTTTGGGGGTTAAAAAGATTGCTTATCTGAAAGAAGGACCACTTCAAGCTATGTATGTTCCCATAATCTGCTCTGCTCCATTCTCTCTCACGAGGTCAGGATAATAGGGTTCGCCCCAGGTCTGTACAATATCAAAATTAAGTTATGTTATGTTAAGAAGGACCCTGTTTTTTTTCCTATGCCACCGTAATACATCGTCTAATTGAAACATTTTTTCCGTTTTTCGACAAGGTAATGGTTCGAGCCTTTTTAGCTACGGGGAGAAAATACTCAGAACAGTGACGAGAACTACTGTATTATTCTGACATATCAAGCGTCTCCTAGATATATGTTATGTTTTTGTTTTCAATTTACGCATGAAACAATTCTGTTATTTATAAAAGTTGTACAGTCATAGAAAAAAAAAACGAAACACTCGCTCATACTCAAAGGCCATTAACACTAGAGACACGTGTTATATGTTATTTTTTCATGAATAATTTGCTCTACAAATTTCTATTGGTAAATTGTTTTTAAGGGTTCGTCTTTATATAAAAACTGGCATCAACTTTAAAATTTTCTATGAAAACCCTCCCTTCTTTATCTCATATTTGTAATCAGCAACATCATTTAACTTTGTATACCAAATCGTTTTAAATTTGCTCCAGCCGTAGCTTTACAATTGAACGGAGAAAAAACCGTCCCGTAATGTTAAAAATATTTTTGATACTTGTGCATATAATACATAAACCACGTTAGGTACGGCAAAGATTTTTTTTTATATCAAAGTGTGAACCAACAATAAAAACGCTGAATTTTTTATGAATTATGAAATAAATATTTGAAAAAATGATGATCTGGAACATTATAATATTTTGATGGAGAAACGATCTTGAAGTAGTCCAAAGGAGAATCCAAAAAAAGAGCTCAAAATATCCAGTGAGTTTTATATATGCTAAAAAAACCATTTTTCGTCCATTTTAGGGCCCATATACAACTGTGCAAACTGAAACAACAGCAGGGAATTTCCATGTAATTAAAGAGGGATGTGTTTATCCACTAGTTGCAGAATATGCTCAGCGGTTTTATATAGTATTTAGTTTTCAACAGTATCATACGTTGAAAGCAACAAGGTAAATAAAACTGCGAAGTATATTTTAAAACTGGAAGACAATCCAATTTTTAGTCCATTAATGAGAAGTCTGTTTTCATGCAACATGCAGTAATTCATAGAACTTTTTAGGTTTACGTGGATACTTGATTTTGCAAACAAATGTGACATCTCGGAAGGTTATTCGGAATAATCTATGAACGATTGGAGGTTTTTTTTAATTCTGAGCAACGGTTTTAACATTATTGTCAATCCTAGTACAGTAGTTTATATAAATACAAACACTTTAAAAACGTAACCTCTCTCCATAAAGTATATGCTGCCTGAATTAGAGCGCAGCTAAAAGTACGCATCTATCTTTGTTTAATCAAAAGGATTGAATGTTGCATTTTTCCCTTGAACTCTTACCGTAATGTTTTCTCTCCTAAGTTTCAAAACATATTCTAACTTTAACAAAACCCGAGAATTTTTAACTAATTACAAACAGCAAACGTACTTTAGCGATTCGCTTTAGTTAATTTTTTCGAAAAAATGATTTGTGTACTCTTTGTAAACTATGACCTTGAAAGTACCATTTTTTAATGTGGTGGTGGTCCCTAAATCTTTGGTCGGTCATAGCTTTTGTTCTATTGGTCCTAAAGTAATGCCGCTTGGTACCCAGCTTACTTTTGGCCCTCCGCGCCTAATTATGTAACCAAATGTAGCAGTTCCAATTTGAAAATTCAGATATTGTGTTAATTTCATTTTGTATATAATCCCTTATCAAAACTTAACTCCCTCAGAAGATACATTTCTTTTGTTCTCAGCATGTATAGCTGCCGAAATATTCACAGTGTTTCGTTTTTTTTTTTCTGTGACTACAAATTGGAATAGAATGATGGAATGTGAGTTGCAAATTTTTAATCCAACGTTTCATAGCACTAATACTTCCGATTGAAAATTTGCAATTTATAATTTGCACTAAGGTAACAATTTTCTTATTAATAGAATGTGCTTAGCTACCAGCGAGTTTGTAGCATGCGAACAAATAAGAAAGAAAAGCATTATTCTTTGATATGTTCAGTTGTCTTGTAAATATCTCACAAAAGCCTTGGCCAACAATGAGGTCGGAGCATGATTCGAATAATAGGAAGTATTTCTACAGCCAGTTCTGTTTTACCAAGGTTTCACTAGATAGCGTTTTATACAGGCTGTATCATTACTCAAAACATCAATAGTAAAGATTTGCTCGCTAGAGAGCTCTGAACAAGGACCACCCAAATGTTTGTTTACATTTATTAGCATATTGTTTCTACTGTAAAAAGTGATGTTTATCCTATATTTAAGGGTTAAAAATTATTGATATAGTTAACTGAAGTAGAGTACACAGTGAACTGATGCCGAAAACCTTATTAGTACTGCTTTTTAGGGGAAATAAATTCCCTTTTCAGGTAAAGTTGGTTACAACTCATGATTCAGTCATACGACATTCATTCATTGTTTCCTTTCTTCGAATTAGCAGCATATAGTAATGGCGTTCAATTTTGACATCTCTGCATTAATAAAATATACGCTTAAATTCGCAGCCGATAAATAAAAATATAGCAATGAAATAATATTGTTCTATTTACTATTTTGTTTCATTATTGTTGCTCACACGATCTTAATTACTACGCAAAAGATCGGATGTTCATTTTGAAAGCGTTGACCCATCAGAGCGATAAATGGCGAATCTATTCGTCGAGACATTTCATTTTGATGCCCCAGAATGAAATTTACTGTTATGAAGCGATGATGTTCAACGGAAAGACGATTGACAACAGAACATATTCATTTTTTTTAGTAACAACGAAATGAGCATATGTAATCGCTTGGTTCTAAAGAGCAATACTAGTACGAAAAAAATCAACACAAATACAAAATTGCGACGACCAACTGTATCATGGCGAACTGTTGACTGAATTTTAAAACGTTCTATGGCAACCCGTTGGTAGTATTGGCTCGCTTAGCGAACAGATTCGCCATTTATCGCTCTGCGGGGCCAGTGTCGTTTCATAGTTAATTAATAAGTAGAATCAATTAAAATGAAAAATAATTCGCTAACTAATTAAAACTAGGTGACCCGTGCGGAATTCCGCAAAAAAAAAAAAAAAAAAAAAAAAAAAAAAAAAAAAAAACTCTAAACTTAAAATTTAATACGACAATTTTTATTGGCTTCATTTGCATTTATTTGAATCCCACATAGGGATCTGATAGCCACGCCCCATAAGTAGAAAAAAAGAGAGTTTTCAGATTATACAATAGATGGCGCCAGTATTTTTTTTTTCGTTTTGCTATTAAAATTAGTTTATTGCGCTCCAATTTCAAAGTCCGAAAATGAGTGGAATACTATTGCCTGAAAATTATACCTATTTAGATTTAATTGATGATGAAGAAAATAAAACTTTCCGAGTGAAAGAAATAATAGATAAAGATTCTGCAGAGGTAAGCATTTTTTTTTCTTTATAATTCCCTTTGTTTCAGTAACATTTATTCAGAAGGAACACGTTTTCGTTCCACGTTTAAAAGAAATGTTTGGACCTTTAAAATTAATACAAAGTTAGCAGAAATGCGAAATTAATAAACTATAGTAAATAATTGACGAAGATTCTGCAAGTGTAAGCTTTATATTTTGAACTTTTAAATGATGAGGAGCTCAGAACAAGTTTTCACTCCTCGTTATTTATTTTTAAAACATAAAAAAAAGAGCTTTAAAATGTGCAAATTCACCAAAAATTATACTTATTCAAAACTAATACATTTTTTTCATAATTGGAACATAACTGATAAAATTGTGCAGGCGTAAGCTTTGTCATTATTATTTTTATTGTTCTTTACTATTCCTGCTGTGTGCATGTTCATTAAATCAAAATTTTGTAATTATTTTTAAAAAATTAAAAGGTGGGGGAGGGATTTTTTTTTTTTTTTTTTGCTTATGTAGTGCTGTACTTGTACCTCTTTACTTTCAATAGTTGCTATTCACATGCATGAAGTGCATTTTTTTTATTATTTGAGTTTTCGAATATTGGATTAGATTTAATTATATGTCATAATTCGTTAGGTATTTGGAAAATACATTCCATAATATTTTTCTTTTTTCTCAAAATCTTCTGTAAAATTATAATTTTTGGCATTTAGTGCTGTTCCAAAATACACAAGCAGGTAACAATATTAAAATGCAATAATAATAATAATAATATTTTTGTCTTCACTATATCAAAACATTTTATCAATCTTGCATCTACGTCCCTTTATGTTCTCAAATAACCACAAAGTTATTAATGGCAGTACATGATTATCAAATAATGTGTAGGTTCAGGATCTCAACTGCACTTAATTTGTATTTCATTGGAATTTCTCTATTGCACTTATAAACTATACCCTTTTACTTGTATTAAATAAGAATGTGAAAAAAAAACAATATAACTAAAAATTGGATAATTATCTAGAATTAAATATGCAGTCAAGTACTGTTTAAGCAAGTTAATACAAGTAAGACTAGAGAGGAGCAAATTAAAACAAACTTGCTGGAAAGAAAATATTCGTAGTGTCTGGGATTTTTATGTTTTTCTTTTTTTTAATTGCAAGTAAATAAAAAAATAAATGCAAATATGAAGAAGTTAAATACTCTTGACTGTTATAGAAAAGAAACAACAGTAAACAATCTGATGGCGCCATCTAGTATGAAGTAATGCTTACCTGAAACCGACCAATGGCAGTGCTTCAGCGTTTTACGTCATCAGTGGGTGTCAACTTTTCGTTTTACCCTATGTGGGATTCAAGTAAATGCGCTTCATTTGCACAACATCGCCATCTACTGCCGTCGTTCTGACAATTTTTCAAAGAGAGATCAAAGACACGTTCACTTTTACAACTACTACAAAAGTGATACCCTATATTAAAATCAAATACCCAAGGCTACTACTAAACTAAATACTAACGTTATCGCAAAACTACCATAGTATTTTGAAACAATAAAAGTTACAATTAAGGTTTACCGAGCTAAGCCTTGGCTTGAAATGTCGCATTTAAAATTGATTTGAGCAACAATGTAACGATTTTGACAGTTCAGCAAAAAATTTAACTTTTTCAAACTTCAATCGCTTATAAGTCGCTTAAACGTGGATTTTCGAGATTCTCGTTACGCGGCGCTAGCGGGAGAAACGTTCTAAAGAACGCATTTTTTTTAATCTTTCGAATGAAGTCAAAATGGAGACGATACGACAATTATTTCGCTAGATAGAGTCAATTTTGTGCCCAAAAATTGAAGTTCGAATAAAAAACGAACCGACACTTTTTAGAGGGTGGGTCTAATTTTCGTCAATAGCACGCGGGATAAGCTTCAAAATCATAAATTTTCTTGCAATTCGATAAAGAAATGAGCGAGTTTCGACCGGGTATAGGATTCGGCTTAGAGAAATAATATATGGAGATAAGCCGTTAAAATGCAAAACAAACCAATAAATAAAACAAGCTATTAAATAACGTTAAAATATACTAAAATAGAATTGAATGCCAAATTGTAAAATGGTCGCCAACAAATTAACTTTTAATTTTGTCTTTTATTATCTGATTTGTAGAAATGTTAGTTACCATAAAATTCGATAGATGTCGCTGGACAAGGACCACCGTTTTTATCCCAAGGATTTTGATCAAATGAAGCAGCCTGTATAAAACGCTATCTAGTGAAGCCTTGCTCTTTGTAAACTATGACCTTGAAAGTAGCATTTTAAATGTGGTGGTCCGTAAATCGTTGGGTCGGTCATAACTTTTGTTATACTGGTACTAACGTTTTGCCACTTGGTACCCAGTTTACTTTTGCCCCATCGCGCCTAATTATGTAACCAAATGTAGGGGTTTCCGTTCGAAAATTCAGACATAGTGTTCATTTCACTTTGTATATAGCCCCTTATCAAAACTTAACTGACATAGTTTTAAAGAAGACTTTAATCGATGTCAGAAGACACCTTTCTTTTTTTTCTTGTCATGTATAGCAGCCGAATAATTAGAGTGTTTCTTTTTTTTTCTATGACTGTACAAATTGGAATAGAGTAATAGAATGTGAATTGCAAATTTTTAATCCAACGTTTTAAAGCACTAATACGCAGGGATACTGTAGACACGTGTTTCGGCGTTACAAGGAGCGCCTTTTTCAATGCGAAAAATTGGGAGCTTATGGGTGCACAGTAGGGTGGGGCGAAAAATAAAAAGTTTTTCAGATAAACTTCTAATAGTTGCCAATAGTTGGGTTTGGTGAGAGTTAGCCTTTTGTGCAAAATTTGAGAAAAATCGGTTAACATCTTCAGGGGCGCTGCGATCGCAAAGTTTACCATAGCTTTGTTATGGATTTTATGGTTAAAATATCAAAAAGAATGCCTTTAGCTAGTCTCTTTGCGTTTTCTTTACTCAAAAGATGTTTTCATGCATTAAAAGCATATGAAATGACTCACAAACAATATTTAATATGATATATTTATATTTAAAAAAAAATCACTTTTACTCACGTTTTTGTTTTTTTTTTAAATGCTTGAAATATAAATATATCATATAAAATATTTTTTTGTGAATTATTTCATATGCTTTGAATGCATGAATATAACTTATGATTAAAAAAAATGCAATGAGATTAGCTAACGGCATTATTTTTCATATTTTAACCTCAAAATCCCGAAAAAAGGTATGATAAAACTTTGCGATCGCAGCGCCCCCTGAATATATTGATCGATTTTTCTCAAATTTTGCACAAAAGCTAACTATCACGAAAGACAACTTTTGGCAACTATTAGAAATTGGTCTGAAAAACTTTTTATTTTTCGCCCCACCCTAATGCACAAACATCCGACAAAAGCGGATTAGTCGGAGGTCTGTGCATCCATAAGCTCCCAATTTTTCGCATTGAAAAAGGCGCTCCTTGTAACGCCGAAGCAAGTGTCTGCAGCATCCCTGCGTATCAGTGCTACAAAACGTTGGATTAAAAATTTGCAATTTATAATTTGCACTGAGGTAACCATTTTCTTCTTAATAGAATGTGCTTAGCTACCAGTGAGTGTGTGGCATGCGAACAAATGAGTCAAAAAAGCATAATTCATCGTTTATTACATGGGAAAATAGGGAAAAACTCAAGAAAGCCTTGGCCAACGTAGAGGTCGGAGGCAAGATTCGAACATTAGGAGGGAATACTGCAGTCAATTCCGGTTCATACATATCCAATGATAGAATTAAGATTTCGGTCATTAAATGTGATCTTTTGCAAAAACATGCATTATTAAATCCACTTGGACTCGGGACTTGTGAGATCGGACAAAGGGGAACGTTATCACGCCAGTTGTCTGTCAAGTTTAGTGAAGAAAATATGCTTGTCTGAGCTTATGCAAGGAAGACAGTTGCCAGAACTTTGTCATAAATGAAGCAGGGGAGAAGGGGGATCAGAGCTTCCGCACAGTAGCGGGAGTAGATGTGACTTATTTTCCCAGCTGGTTCATAACGGGCAGCACATTCGGCGGACTCGGCATGACTTCTCGCGCACTGGTAGGCGCGACATATTAGACAGTTCGGTCTTCTACTACATCATTGTGATGGCAACCTTTATTAAGTCCAATTTTCCGCGCTGACCCGGTAATAGCTAGAATAGTGGTGTTTCAAGGGGGTGCGAGAGGGGTCGCTTGCAAGCCACTTTTTATATCAACAAAAAAAAATAAAAATGACGAAAAAATACTCCAAACAAAGAATTTTATTTGTTTTTTAATATCTTATATTCAAATATAAAAATTGTATGCATGTATGAATGCACCTATGTATGTTTGTCCTGTACAGACTCAAAAACTACACGTTTAATTTCGCTAAAAATTTCACAATTTGTGTCCTCACTAAGCACATCAAGAAACCAATTAGAAAAAGAGAAGACAGGGAGTTCTTTGTAAGAAAAGCAGTCGAAAACTTTGTACAATTAATGAAGTTAAAAATACGAGACAACGTGTTCAAAAATAAAAATAAAATATTTAAAAAATATTAAAAAAGAGCTTGAAAACTCTATCAGTTAGCTATTTCGGGTCTATTACAAATGAAGGCCCATCATCAGTGCGAAAAGGGGGATGGTTCAACTGACCACAGTTGTTATTCCACACAATTTTAGTTGAAACTTCTGCATAAAATCTCTAATTTTTTAGAGGCTTTCTGTATCCTTTATTAAGTGCTTCATCTCTACTTCCCTCGATATCTAACTTTGCGTGCGATATTGTCTTTCCTTCGCGTGGTTTTCTGAGGCTTCTCTCGATCCAAATAGTTAAGAAATGTTTCTGTCGTGAGTATTCACCCTTGAATATATCGTCGGCACCATGCTAAAATTACGAATGTGAAAATTGGCACTTTTCAGGAGAGCCAAAACACTGAATATAATTTTTTTTTCACCTGACGTGTTTGGTTATTTTCAATTTTTAAATTGTTATAGATATCTTTAAGTGTAAAACAATCGTTCGAAGGTATCATTTTAATTATTTGTAAAATTCGAACTTGAAAAACGCGATTTGTCACATTCGTTATTTTAGCATGGTGCCGACGATATAATATTGCTGTTTTTATTTTTTCAAAAGTAGAAACGCTGCTTTCTGGAAAATCATCCCAGATAAACAACACATTTAAGTTTGGTTTTACGTTGTCACAAAAAATGCCTTCTTCGAATTCGCGTGTTGTATTTTAACCCGCGCGACGCCGGGCATATCCACTAGTTCTAAATAAATAAATAAATGTTTACAAGAAGAACAAACAAAAATACAGTAGCGCTATATCGAGAATTCGACTTACGCGAAACTACTTGTAACGCGAGTTTTTCAGGATTTTCGAGCGAACGCGAATTCCTCGCCTGTAAAACACGAAATTTTTGTAATGTAATAGCCAACTTTAAATTTATGCACTGTTTTTTTTTTTTTTTTTATGATTACTCTTCACACTTTCCTGTTATTCTCCTACAAAGAATTAATAATAACAATTACACAAATTACTCATCATGACGTTGAAATGATACGGTGAGTTGTTCATAAAAAAGATATTTCAAGTTCTGTGCAATAGTATAGTCCCCCTCCCAAAAGTTTTCGTTCGGCGAGCCCGCCCCTGTGTGTGAGCACAGTAAAAAACGCAACCACTCCCGCCCATTGCTAACTCTTGGACTATATTATAGTGGGGTTGAATGGGGAAACATCCTTACAGAGACAGAAAAGGTGAAGAGCCTCTATATGCAGGAGACCACTGATAACGATTTGATATTCAGTATAATTAATTATATTTCTTTTCCTGTATCTACTGTACATCGCTACTGTATTTCATTTTATTACTGCATACTGTATGTAAATTATTGTTCATTTATATCTTTTTCAAATTCATCATTTTTTTTGTGCATCGTTACCAGCATTTGAAGTTTAATTAAAAAACTTTTTTTTATATTTTAAATATGGTATAAATTCAGTTGCTGATGTGGGGAAGGTTAATATAAGCTAAAGGAGTAGTTTAAAACACTTTGAGGGGCATTTGCATGTGTCCCAAAACGTATCAACATTAAAAATAAAATCTGCATCCATTTCTTTTCAATTATTATCAAGAGTTGGGAGTTTTATTCCCCTTGCTTTCTTACTCTCACCATTAAATTCTTTTCTTGACTTTCCAACAGATGGCGCTACCTCATGAAATAAGACCTGAACTCAGACGACCGGTTTGATATATTTATTATTATTTATTTTTTAATTCTCTATTTTGCAGCCTAAACGAAGATGGATTTTTTTTTTTAATTTTGACAAAAAAGAATACTATTTTCTTCAAAACGTCAAATCGAAGGAAAACAAAATAGACTTATGCGCCATTTCTTCATTAAAAAATAAAATCTACAAGTTTATTAAT